>NC_061169.1:20925124-20954735 GCF_022113875.1 Hydra vulgaris
ACATATATATATTTACACCTGATGGTTGCATTTAGAAAGATATTTGCACCTGATGATTGCATTTAGCATGAAACTTATAGTAGTGAAAAATATTTAGTTTTATTTATAATATATATATATATATATATATATATATATATATATATATATATATATATATATATATATATATATATATATATATATATATATGTATATATGTATATATGTATATGTATATATATATATATATATATATATATATATATATATATATATATATATATGTATATATAAAATGATATATATTTTAAAGAAACAAAGTAATAAAGATAAATAATTAGTCATGAGTTCTAAACTGTGCAAAATATCGGTTAGGGTTGTTTCTAAACGATTGCAACAGATATTTGAAGAAGATACCAATTGTGAAATTGTTAATTCAAAGATGCATGGAGAGTTAAATAATTTCCCCTCTACATCTAATATATCAACAGAAGACATTTTTCCTGCTATAAGTGAAAACATAGTAGATAACAAATCAAATTTTGGAACTGTAGGAAATATATTTTCGCATAATGATAATTTTGAAAATGAATTTGATCATATTCGAAATCCTTATATTGATGATGATGAAGATGACGATGATGATTATGAAACATTGTCCCCTGATTTAACTACATTATTAGCTGATTGGGCTGTCCAGTTTAGTATTACGTTGACTGCTTTATCATCTCTACTGTGTATTCTCCGTCTGTTTCACCCTAGTTTGCCAAAAGATGCAAGAACTATTTTAAAAACTAAACGCAATTTTAAAATTGAGCTTCGAGCAGGTAGTGATTACTTCTATTTTGGCTTGATTAATAGTTTAACGATTATATTAAATCACTTTTATGATAAAATTGCTAATTTTTCAACGCTTTATGTGCAGCTAAATGTCGATGGTTTACCTTTGTTTAAAAGCAGCAATATTTCATTTTGGCCTATTTTGTGTCTTCTGCAAGGTTTTAATATTAAAAAACCTGTTTTAGTTGGTCTTTTTTGTGGAGTAGCTAAACCAAACAATTTGATAGATTATTTTGGCGATCTTGTAATAGAGTTAAATAAAATTGGAAAAGGATTTTTATTTTGTGAAAAAGAAATTTCTATCAAAACTTGTAGTATAATTTGTGATGCTCCTGCTAGAGCATTTGTTAAAGCTGTAAAAGGTCACAATGCATATTATGGTTGTGATAAATGTAACCAAATTGGTAAGTATAAAGCTAATCGAATGACCTACCCATTGGTAGATGCACCTGTGCGAACTGATGAAAGTTTTAGATTAATGCACAATGATGATCATCATTTGAAAATTGGAGAAAATTTCATTCGAAGTCCATTTTTGGATATTGATATTGGAATGGTCACTCAATTTCCGCATGATTATATGCATTTAGTTTGTTTGGGAGTTCAAAAGAAAATGATTAAGTTGTGGTTGTCGGGACCATTGTTTTGTCGATTACGCTCATCTTCTGTTGAAAGCATATCAAATGCTTTAATTTTTTTAGGCAAATGGCTTCCCACTGAATTTGCGCGAAAACCTCGTTCACTCAAAGAAGTTTCACGATGGAAGGCAACCGAATTTCGCCAATTTTTGTTGTATACAGGTGCTGTTGTTTTACATAATGTGCTTCCAATTGAGTTGTATAATAATTTTATGCTGTTATATGTAGCCACATTTCTTTTAGCAAGTCCAACTTATTGTGTATCTAGATGTAGTTATTCTAAAACTTTATTAATTAATTTTGTTAACCATTTTGGACTATTGTATGGCCAGGAAATGATCGTTTACAATGTTCATAGTTTAATCCATTTGGCTGATGATGTTCAACAGCATGGGACTTTAGATAAAATATCTGGATTTCCATATGAAAATTACTTGCAGCATTTAAAAAAAATGATAAGAAAACCACAACATCCTTTAGCTCAAATTATTCGTAGACAGTCGGAACGTGATGCTGTAATAAATGACTTTTTACCTGATCAAAAAATTAAATATAGAAAGCAACATAACAAAGGACCATGCCCTGATTTTTTAAGATTTTCACTACAATATAATGAAGTTTATTTACCAAATTTTTGTCTTAAAACAACATGTGGCAATAACTGTGTTAAAATAGAAAATGAAATTTGTTTAGTGAAAAATATTTGTGTTTTTGATGATATTACCTATATTGTATACTGGTCATTTTTGACAAAATCAAATTTTTTTACTTATCCTTGTGATTCAAGTGTGTTAGGAATATTTCTAGTATCACATTTAGATAAAGTGGATCGTATTGCAATTTTAGATGACAAATTTCTCAAGTGTGTCTTGTTACAAGTTGACAATGGTTTTGTCGTGTCACCCTTGCTTCACTTGTTATAATTAAATTTGTTGGAATTTGTTTATATATTTTTATTATTGATAAAAAAATAAATTGTTTTATTATTTAATAAGTGTCTATTTTCTAATAATAACAATATTATATTAATATTGTTTATAATGATACGTTTGATAGTTAATAATTTAAATGTTACGCGATGTGTATTTTGTATTTGTTTTTAAATTTTATTTCCTTTTTATTTTTTAATTGCTTTTTGTATTTTTTGCTGTTCTCTATTTTTAAATTTCTCAAATTTAAGTTATTTTTAATTATCAACCAACACTTAATTACTAACTATAATATGTCAATAATACTACCATATTTAGTCTATAATTTTCTTCTAAAAGAACAATGGATAAATTGTATCATATTGTTAAATTTATTGATGAAAAAGATTCAGTGGCTGTTGTTCCCGCTAAATGGGTAACAAATGGTATTTGTCTATGGCCCTGCTCATATAAGACCGAACGCCTTAACAGAGCCATTAAAAAATGTGAAGTTCCTGGAGATGATTGGACTGAATATGACATAAGTATCATGTATAACTCTGGTTAGTAATTTCACAAAAATTTTTAAAAGTTTATGTTTTTTTAAATTGTTTTTCTTTTTGAAACAATTTTTCACTATTTTGATTTTTAAACCCCAATTTTTTTTAGTATCATATGAAAAAGCAAGAGAAAAACTACCTATGGCAGAAGTTTCATCAGATTTTTTCTCAAATAACGAGGGTGAAGATTCAATTAATTCAGAAGAAAATAGAATTCAGAAGAGTCTTCGCCCTACCAGGTGATGGTCTTTCTCATGATGATCATTATGTGATTATATGTAATTTAGATGATGATCATCATATCATGATGTTGATTTTCTTTCATTATTTTACAGAGATGTATCGTATCATAACTTTGACTATTCAAGTTCAGAAAGTGACACTCAACAGTTATTAAAAAAACAAAAGAAAGTTATGAATAAAAAAAAAAAGACACTTGCTCCAGCTCCTCCAATTCATCCTTTAACTTTATTTAGTACTGAAAATTTAACTCTTTCAGATCATTTAAAGTCAAATAAAAGGCAAGGTTCTGTTTTGGAAGTGTTAGAAGAGAAGGTACTTTTAATACTATTTTTATTTAAATATTTTTCAATTA
Organism: Hydra vulgaris; assembly: GCF_022113875.1. Lineage (NCBI taxonomy): Eukaryota > Metazoa > Cnidaria > Hydrozoa > Anthoathecata > Hydridae > Hydra > Hydra vulgaris. The sequence continues at coordinate 20,928,648 of NC_061169.1, forward strand.
AAATGTAACTGAATTCCATAATGTTCTCAAGTAATCTTATAGTTGGCTTTTGTAAATAGGACACAAACATGCATCCAAATTTACCAAGTGTAGTTGATAAAAGTACTTTATGCGAAAGCAATCCGTTGTCTGCACCCAATTCTGTGGTAATTTGCTATATTCATTAGTATATTGACTATGTATGTATATATATATATATATATATATATATATATATATATATATATATATATATATATATATATATATATATATATATATATATTTACATATATGCATTTAAGTTCGATTCCCACCGCGTCCTGGTAGTACTGCGCTTAACTTGTTTCTCCGCGCAGCGGCCTTGTTTGTCAAGGTTCGTGTTTCAGAGTTATAGAGTTAAGAGAGGGTTATAACCATAGTCTCCTTCTCTGTAGTGGCCTTCTCGGCCTTGGGGAGGTGAATTACAAAAAAAAAAGAAAAGAACCTATTAGTAAATTGAATTAAACTGTTCAATTAATTATTTTTTTTTAATTCTAGTTTTTAGGATCTTCGTTGACATCAAGTGGATGTTCAACTGTGAGACGGATTCTCGCCGAAGTGAGCGAAGGAACACTTCATTGCACTGGTTAGTCGTATGCATATAATTGAGATACTGAGAGTTATTTTTATAATGCTCATTTTGTTTGTTTTTTTTTATAAATTTTAAGATTTATATTTTATCACATTATATAATAGCGATGTCAATGCTCATTGGAGAGTGTTTGACACGATACTCTTGGCAGCGATTGCAACCGAGGTAATAGCGAGAAAGAGTAGTAGCACTTTTTTATATAAGAAAAGTCACCGATAGTGTATGCTATTATCTAACTTACGCAAATATTTAACTTTCTTCAAATTATGTAAAACTAAAAAATATATCAAGTTTTTTAGTTTTACTTTCACTTGAAAAATGCATTGCGGCAACAATTCCTTTAGATTTGATCTGTAGCGCTTAATTCCGTTTGATTAAGATTTTATTATTTTATATAGTTTTAAAATTTTTCATAATCGTTGAGATGGTGTAGCCTAATATTAAATATTTTTACAGCAGTTGAAAAAGAGCTTCTTATTTCAGTAGAGAACCTGAACAAAAAGTTAGATACAAATAATGCCTTAATAAGTCAACTTATTGGAATGCTTAAACAAAACAGGGAAGCAATTTTGGTTGATGAACCTTTCGAAATTCCAGTAAATGATGAGTCAAGCTTACTCAAATTAAACGAAAACATCGAATCAGATAAGAAAGTTATGAATGCACTGGTAAGTGTGAGCCATACATTTATTCGTTGTTTTTTTATTTCTTTATAAAAAACATTTTAAAAGTATTTTTATTTTGAATTTACAGTTTAGTATTAAATAAGTATTTTACAAAGTTAAATAAAATTGTTGATGAAAGACAAAGATGGTTATCATGTATAATGTGTATGTAAATTTTAGAGCATGAAATTGGCATCCCATGGTGGCTCAACAATTAAGAGGACTGTTTGGAATTTAATTCCAATGGTGATTGGCACCAATATAGAAAAAAAAATAAATTGGTCAGGAGCTAACAATAAGCTTGCTTTGAAAACAATGCCTTTAAAAAAAGTTTTATTGGGTAAGAAGAAATTTCATTCTATGTATAACATTTGTATAAATATATATATTATGCTGATTCAAAAAACAACTTTTTTTTATATAGTCCGTTCCTCAAACGTAAATGTATTTTATATAATAAAAAACAAGATTTAAAATTTTGGTGCTGGAAAACAAATATTAATCATTCTATATGCAAATTATTTTTTCAAAATTTACTGCACATAAAGTTAAAAAAAAAATGTTTTTTTTTAACTTACAAGATAAAGTAAATGTTAATTATTTTTAAATCTTGTGTTTTATTATATATTTATTTTATCTTGTGTTGATTATAATTATTTTTAACATTTAGTTGTGCATCTTTTGAGTACTGGGCTGACATTTTGATTTTTTTCCCAATAATATTAGGAACTCGGTACTTTTGCAACCCCTAAAAATGTTTTTTGTTTAAAAAACTTCAAATTTAGCGTTATTAATGCCATAAATTATCGTGATTCAAAAGCGACTTTTTTTTTAATAGTCCACTGTTCAACCTTAAATGTGTTCTCTATAATAAAATTTTATTATAGAGAACACATATTAGGTTGAACAGTGGACTATTTAAAAAAAAGTCGTTTTTGAATCACGATAATTTACACAAATATGTTTATATGTATAGTAATATATATATATATATATATATATATTATATATATATATATATATATATATATATATATATATATATATATATATATATATATATATATATATATATATATATATATATATATATATATATATATATATATATACATTTATATATATATATATATATATATATATATATATATCAACTATTTTATATATATATATATATATATATATATATATATATATATATATATATATATATATATATATATATATATATATATATATATATGTATATATATATGTATATATATATATATATATATATATGTATATATATATGTTTAATTATTTACTAATGTATACATAAATATATTCCATATATACAATGTAGTCACACTGTTTAGATGCTGTTAAAATAAATCCTTCGACTTCAGGAGCAGTGTCTGAAGAGGTTGAACGTTGGATAAAAAGATACTTTCAACTTTCCGGTGATCGAAATGGCGGCCGTAAAGCTCGGGAAGATCTTAAAAATTCGTTGCAAAAATAAATATTTGATTCATTCAACGTTTTTGTTTTTATTATTTCATTATTAATTAAAACACTTTTGGTTTACAATAAATTTCAAATATACTTATTTGTTTGAATTTTATGGAATAACACATTTTCACGGAAACGGCTAATAATAACGTGCTAGTGTATGTAGTAAAAGTATCTAGTAAAAAGTAACGCTTTAGAGCTGACACGCAAACACGAAAGATTGTTGGAAAATGATCACGGATCAGTACTGTCAACAGATGCTGGCAAGCGATCGCGGGCCAGTGCTGGCAAATAATCGCAGGCCAGTGCTGGCGAACGATTGCGGGCCAATACTGGCCCATGGCTAGCGGGCCAGTGCTGGCCCAATGGCCGTTTTGATGCAGGCCCGTGATCGACGGCCGTTATCGCGCCGTAGTCGCAAGCGGAACTGGGCCAGCATTGGGCCGCTAGCGGGAGGCTGTCTGGGTTATTATTTATCCTTAGAGAAAATATATATAAAGATATAGAGAAATATAAAATAGACTGAAATAAATCAAAAATCTTAATTTATGTATAAGAAAATAACTTGAACTTACTAAAAAAAGCGATCAGCTCCTCTTAACTGCTCTAAAAAATAAAACAAATACTGCCTAAAATGTTTTAAAAAGACTAACGACCAAACTGAAACAGTTTTCTTAAAAAAGAAACATTGTACTAAAAAAAACTATTTTACCAATCAACTTAGTTCTAACTTATTCTAAAAAATGAAAAATAAATACATATTTAGATTTTTTTTTTTTTAAAAAAAAAAGTCTATTGGCGGACTTGTAAACAGAACACCCCCCTAAGTTTAAAACATGATTTATCGAAAATGATATTTTACTGACCTAGTAAAACTAATTAATTAAATTAAATTAAGTGTAGTTACATCAGTTGATCATAATTAATGAATATAGTTAAATGTCAATGCTTTGATTAACCATAAGAGATTGACACAACGAAATATACATTCATTAATTGACTGTAAGAATTAGAACAGTTTAGGTCATGATTATTAGTATTTCATAGGGGTGCGTCGTTTACAAGTCCGCCCACCCTTTTGACAAATTCCAGAAGAAATTTTTTTTGTTTTTCTATTCTCAACTATTTTTGCTAAGAGAAAATACATATAGATATACATATATTTATACATAACAAAGTAACAATTATTTAAACTTTTATTTTTAAAAATAAACTACATCAGTTCTTCTTGAAAATAAGTGTATCAGCTCCAATTTGCTTGCTGATTTTACTCGAAACACCGCGTGGAATATATAACTGCGCTTAGAAACAACTTAAAAACTCAGAAATAGTGTATTTTACATAATACAGAACCGTAATTAACAAAACGAACAATAGGCGTAACAATGCGTAACTATGCGCACTAATAATATTCATTCGGCTATTAATATTTAGATTATGTTATTTGTATGTATATTCAATATGTAATATTTATATGTACTATTTAATCTTTTGTGTCATTTTATTATTTAATATTGTCTTTTCATCTGTTGCAGCTGGTAAGGTGTATATATTATGACATTTCAAAATGATTTATATGGCAAAAAAAATTAAAGATTTTTTTTTATGTTTTATTAATTTTTTTTTTTTTCTTGTTTGAAGTGTCATCTATATCTGTTTAAACTGGTAAGGTTTTTTTAATTTTTACTTTTTAATAAACTTTAAATATTCAAATTTTAAAAACAATTATAAAATTGGTATGTTTTCTGTAATCTTATATATTTTAAAGTTATGTATTTTAAAATTTTTAGTGCCTTCTTTCTCTAATCTTACTGGTAAGCATGTATATTTTTACTTTGCAAAATGAATTTAATTTGAAATAATCTTGTAATATATTTTGTACTGATCCAACTGGTAAAGTTTTTTATAATTATAGGTGCATACAAAAACTTGTCTAATGACCAACTTTATGGTTTAGAAAAGGTCATGTCTGGAAGAATTGTAGGTAAAAAACTATACCATGAATGGTACGATCCAAATACATTTAAGCCTGTTTTGTATAATGGCAGAGTAGAAAAAGTTAGTAGCAGAAAAAATGACTTAGTTTACACTATTTCTTACTGGAAAGATGGCGAAACAGATATGGAAGCTGTCGACCATTGAATAAATAAGATCCAGCTTGTTGCAGATGTTATTTCAAGAGAGTTATAATTTTATTAATTTTATATTACATTATTAAAACACTGTGAAAGTATAAATTTGAAATTTATAAGCAAAACAAAGTACTGCATGTTCTGTGACATGCTAAAAAAAGTACTGCAAGTGTTGTGACTTGCTAAAAAAAAGTACTGCATGTGCTGTGGCATCCTAAAAAAGTACTGCATATGCTGTGACATGCTAAAAAAAGTACTGCATGCGCTGTGACATGCTAAGAAAAAGTATTGCATGTGCTGTGACATCTAAAAAATGTACTGCAAGTTTGTGACTTTCTAAACAAAAGTACTGCAAGTGTTGCGACTTGTTATGCCTTTTTAATAGACGGCTCTGGCTTACCTTCACGTGGTGTCTATTGTTAAAAATGATTATAAAATAATTTCATTAGTGGAATTTATTATTGTAATCATTCACTAAAAGCCAAGACAAAACTATAGAAATAAAGCATCGTTAAAATAATCAAATTATCAAACATTATTTAGTGTTAATAATATTTTTTTATTTTTATTTTGAAGCAGCCAAACCATTCGTTAACCAAGCTACTACCAAGCACAATATGAAATATTGGAAGATTTATAAAGGTTGGTAAATACCTTGTTTTGATTACTTTTTGCCACTATTAACTTATAATAGAAGTAATTCAGTAATAAGATAATATTTTAACGACTAATTTTTCTATTAATTAATCGAAAAGGTTTTTTTCAAAAAAAAGTTTACGCTTTTTCAGGCGGGGAAGGGGGAATGACCCTTCTTATTTGATAATGGATGCAACACAAATGTAATTTTTGATCGAGTAAAATATCTTTTTTACTTCTTTGTTGTTGTACTTTAAATAAAAAATCAGATATTTCATAATTTTTTTTTTTTTTTTGATATTAGGGTGTGTTAAAACATCATCAACACATTTAACATTAGTTTTACATTTACCTTCAATGTTTTGTAGTTGTCTGGTATTAATTTATAGAACTTTTTGTTATACAGAACTTTTTGTTATACAAAAAAACTTTTAAAGACTTTATGAAAACAGTATTTGTGTTATGTAAATTATTTTTTTTTTAGGTTGGAGGGGGGGGGGATTAGACGATCCTCCCATACATCAACGCCACTTTTGTATGTAAATTCTTGAAAAACATGTTTTTATTATGTATGCTATTGAATTCATTGTAGTAAAGATAAAAACATTTATGAAAAAAGTCATGTTTAATACTAGGGTGTATCACCACCGCACCCACCTCCATTGTTAACATACGCCTCTCATATCATCGGTGGTTTATTATAATTTTATAACAACTTTTTTTGTTTATTTATATAACTTAATTCTAAAAGAAAAACTTTTTTTCTGAAAAAAATGATCATTTTCATGCGGGTAAGGTGGTAATTTGGTGCCCCCTCTGTCCATCTGTCCTCTAGCCCACTCTTACACCTATTTTTTGAAATCAAAATATTTGTATTTTGATAAGAATTAAAAAAGTTATGACAATTTAAGTGAGGAAAAACATGATTTTGACCACAGTTTCTTTAACAATTTCATATTTCGAAAAATCGGTACTTTAACCGTCAAATATTTGTGAATATTTTATTTTGTTGTCTAACACAAATATTTGACAAAATTTGTGTTAGACAACAAAATTTGTTTAGTGAAAAGTATTTATATTTTTGACGAGACAACCTATATTGTGTACTAGTAATTTTTGACGAAGTCAAATTTTCTTACTTATCCTTATGGAATATTTAGGAATATTTAGCATATTTAATATATTAGGAATATTTAGCATTTAATTTTGAAAAAATTAAACATGTTGCAATTTTAAATGACAATTTTCTCCAGTGTATGTGGCTGCACTTGTTATAGTTTGTTTAAGTTTTTACATTGTTTATTTTTGTTCTTGATAACAAAAGCGCTTTATTATTTATTTTATTATTTATCATGTTGTGTCTCAAGTTTTTTTTTTTTTAATAATAACGTTATTATATTAATATTGTTTGTAAAAATACATTACATAGAAAATAATTTAAAAAAATGACTTTGATCATATAAATGACATCATCAAAATTGCTTTCGCTGAATTTAATTTTTTTTTTCGATTACCAAATATGAAAAAATGATCAATTGTAATTACACTTAATGTCTATAATTCCTATTTTTTATATAATTTATTACTACATTTAGCATATATTTAAACTAAAACAATTACTGCAAAAAAAAAGTTACAATAATTTAATAAAAATAATAATCTTAATATCAATAATCATAATAAAAACGATAAAAGTAAAATAGTTACTTCATTAAAAAATAACAATTAATCAATTGAAAGTATAGAGTTTTCATAATAAATGAAATTATTAAATAAAAAAGTAAATCATATCAAGCAAACACATATTGTCACTCCAAAATAATAAAATTTAAAAAATATTCTTTTTTCTTTTTACAAAAGGGAGCGATTTTTATATTTTTAAATACTTTTCATTTTCGAATGTATTTTTTTTTTCAACTTTAGTTTTTTTTTTTTTTTTCCTTTTTCTTTTCTTAATTTGTTTGATTTGTTTTTTAATTTATTTTAGTTTAACAAATGGTATTTGTGGATGGTCTTTTAAGACTCACCACATTCACTATTAAAAAATGTAAATATTATATGAATGATTAGATTATGATAAAAATATTTTGTATAACTCTTGTTAGTTGTTTTATGTATATTTTTACAAATATATATTTTTTTCTATAGTATATAATTTTTTTGTTTGTTTTTTATTTTGAAGTATTTTTCTATCATTTTTTTACTATTTTGATTTTTTTAGTTACATATGACTAAACAAGAGAAAAATTACCTATGGCAAAAGTTTATTCAGACTTTTTTTCAATCAACGACGGTAAGACCTGATAAATTTAGAAATAAACAGATTTCAAAAAAGTCTTTGTCCTACCAGGTGATGATCATAATGATTGCAATAATGATATGATATACGTGATAATGATGAGCATATGTAATTTAGATGGTGATCATTAAATCATGATGTTGGTTCACTTTCATTATTTTATAGAAACTTATATTATCACAAATTTCTATATTTAAGTTTAGAAACTGACACTCCAGAGTTACTGAAAAAAAAAAGAAAGTCGTAAATAATAAAAAAAGACACTTGCTCCAGCCCGTGCTATTCCTCCTTTAACATTTTTATCTATCGAAAATTTGACTTCTTCATATCAATTAAAATTAAATAACTTTTTAAAATAAGGCTCTGCTTCTGAAGTTTTAGAAAAGGATGTATTTTTCAAGCCTTTCCAGAAAAGGCATGCGGTTTTTCGTCTGTATGACCACACGCGATTATAATATTTTAGAAAACGTGAACACGGCCGTTTGCAAATTTTATAATAATGCTAAAAAAGTTTCAAAAACAAAAAAACAAAACTATCAAAATAACAAGAGATTGAAATAGAAAAAAGTACAAACAAATTAATAATTTAAATAATTTGTGTGCTGTTTTTATTTTTGTGTCTTTAGAATAACATTCAGCAACAAAATTAGAAAAGGCAAAGCAAGAAAAAAACAGTTTGAAGTCTACAATAAAAAGAATGATTTTCCTATTCTTATTTTTTTTTTAAGTGGATAGAAAAAATACAAATTGCAATGTGTTTGTAAAATTTATTTGTATAATTTTAATGTAATAACAAGGGTTGAATTAAGCGAATGCAAAACGCAAAATCTGGAAAAATATTTAGTATTCAAAAGTTTAGTTTATACAAAACTGTGTTCCTTGTTTTAAACTTTAGTAACTTAGAAAATCGTGACAAACAACTTTATAAAAACGTATCGTAATTAAAATTTTAGCATTATAAAAAACGTTACTAATGGACCGTAAAAGCGCACGTTAATTTTGAAATTAACCAATAAAAAATTTTTATTGGTTGATTTTAAAACTAACGCGCGTTTTACGTAACGTTTTTCATAATGCTATAGACGGGTTGCTTTGTTTACATTCTAAAGCGCGTGCGCAAAAATCGACAGGCAAAGCATTTGATCTAAAGCTAAATAAAAGTTATAGTGTAAAGTTTGTACAAGTAAACTATGTGAATAAAAAGTCTCACAAAGTGGAACCAGCGCGATAAAATATGTCAAAATTTGTTATCAAGTATCAAAAAATACTTTGCCAATTTTTAAAAGTAAAATAAATTTAAAATTAACAGAATATACTTCTATTAATCTATACTTCTATCAATATAGCAAAGTTATAGAAAAACTTAGAATTCGTATCAAAATTTACATAAATTAGCATCAAAAGCTGTTGTTTTTAAAATCATTAGTTGGTAAATCGATGAAACAGAGAACTGTAATGAAACAGACACTGTATTTGAAAATGAGTTTTACTTTACTTCTAAAGATCAAGCTGAACCAAATAATATTATAAACTAGTATTAATTAATAACACTAATAACATAACCAACCAATTAATTACATAAATTAGCATCAAAAGCTGTTATTTTTAAAATTATTAGTGTGTATATTGATGAAACAGAGAACTGTAATGAAACAGACACTGCATATGAAAATGAGTTTTACTTTACTCCTAAAAATCAGGCTGAACCAATTACTGCTTATTACGATAAATCAGGCTGAACCAATTACGCTTATAATGATAAATCAGGCTAAACCAATTACGCTTATAATGATAAATCAGGCTGAACCAATTACGCTTATAATGATAAACTCTGTATCTTTAAAAACAAACTTAAAACAGTTTTTTAAGAAATTACATTAAAAATTTGTAACAAGAAAATTTAATCCAAATCAACTACAGCTGTTCTGCATGTGTAAATTTTCATTATCCAGTCAAACGGTATCATTACCTCTGTCTTCAAATAAAAAATGGTTTTTCTCTAACTGCATTTTGAAGCATAAAGACAATATAATAAGCTTTTGTGTAACACTACTAAATAAAATTTAACTTTTTTTTAAATTGGAAAACATATTTTATGATTTGTTAACAAACCTTTTGTCAAAAAACATTTTATAAACGTTGTTAATATTTAAATTTTTTAAAACATTGTAGATAAAATATATATATATATATATAAGTTTTAATTGAATTACATTTAAATTATTTTTTAACTTTCATGTGAAACAGACTTATAAATAGCTAAAAAGTTTAATATACAAATTTAGGGACTCACGACAAACATGTAATTGTATTTAAATAAATGTAACTGCAATTACATTTAATTATTAAAAAAGATTTATATATTCAAACATATATATATATATATATATATATATATATTCAAACATATATATATATATATATATATATATATATATATATATATATATATATATATATATATATATATATATATATATATATATATATATATATATATATATATATATATATATATATATATATATATATATATATATATATATATAATTAGTGAATTCTACAGAAACATAAAACATTGAGGGCCTATTATTTGAATGCTTAGGTGTTATTTCCATAAACAAAAGCATTGCTACAATAAAAATAATTTTTTAAATTATATATATGTATAAATAAATGTATCACATAAATGTATATATATATATATATATATATATAAATATATATATATATATATATATATATATATATATATATATATATATATATATATATATATATATATACTATATATATATATATATATATATATATATATATATATATATATATATATATATATATATATATATATATATATATATATATATATATATATATATATATATATATATATATATATATATATATATACATTTGTGTGAAATTTATTATCGGGTATGATTTGATGACAAAAGAAAAGAAATGAAAACTTACATTTTGAGAAAATAACTGCACTGTTTTGGAATTACGCAGGATCTTAAACAAAATTTTAACATGTTTTGCCTGTCGTTTTTTGCGCGTTTTGTTTTGCTTGTCGTTTTTTTTTAAATATAAAGTAGTTAATTTTCAACATATCTATAAGTTCAGTTTATTCTCATTTCAATTGAAAACTAAATTTATTCAGGAAATCATGTTTTGAAAAGTAAATAACGTTGCAGTCTGCTAACTTCTAACTTTCACCAAAAAGCAGGCAATGATATATAATGAAAATATTGAAACAGTCAAGTTTAGAGCTATTACAACAACGATAATAAACTAACCTTCTCAGCCCTTAAAAACGTATTCGTTTGAAATAGTCTGATCACCAGTTCCCAGTGGGCACCAGACGTGAATCCGACGTCGGATTTACGTACGATTTTCATCAGCGATGTCAAAAGACCTATTCCGACGTTGTTCCGATGTCAGTAAAATGACATCGGGCGATGTCTTTATCTCAACATCCCCTGACGTCGTTTCGATGTATTTTGACGTTGTTCCGACATCTTATAAAAGACGTCCAAAAAACGTCGCAGTACTGACATCGATCCAACGTCGATAAAAAGACGTCGGGCAAAGCCATAATATTAACGTACTCCGATGTCTTTTGACGTCTTCCGATGTCAATCCAACGTTCTTAAAACGACGTCGGAACAACGTCGTAAGACATCGCTGATGAAAATTTAATCCAAACCCAACAATATGTGTGCAATTGCGCTCTTCAATAATTATGTGAACTAAGCGTGTTTTTTTATTAATGGAAAAAAGTTTGAATAATGGTTTATAAAACATCATGAGGATTTGTATGATGCACTAACATAGTTTTTTAACTATTAACATTTTCGAGTATACATTTTTTATAATATATAACTATTCGTTTTAATATTTATATAATATTTAAACAAAATTATTTCTTATCAAAGTAATAATTCCCAAATAGCTACAAGTATACATTACTATATAAACACATGAATTAATATGTCCCTGTGGTGTAGTGGTAAGCGCGTAGGATTAAGTATCTTATAGACCGAGATTCGATTCCTGCCTAAGGCAACGTTTTTTAGTTTTGAAAAAACACGTTGGATTTACATCGGAATGCCGACGTCGCGCGATGTCAGTTTATCCGACGTCAAATAACATTTCCATTTCTAACGTAAACCCAACGTCGATCCGACGTCGAGATCCGACGTCGCTCGACGTTCGTTCGACGTCGAAATGCCCACTGGGTTATTGAGAAATAACTTCAGATACTAAGTGCATCTACATTGAATAAATATAAATTTAATTTTATTATTTAAGCATAATTTGAAACATTAAAAAACAACAAAAACATTGCTTAAATTGAAAAGCTATGGAAATAACTTCAAAAAAAAGCTATATAAAAATAAAGTCATATTGCAGGTAGGTTACTGTATATGAAGTTTTATTTTTTTAAAAAATAAAACTTCATATACAGTAACCTACCTGGTATACCTAATCCTATAAATATGCTCGAGGGGTTTATGAACAATAAAAATTGTTATTTCATTAAAAAAGTTATCTTTAATTTTAAACTTAATTTAACAAATAAAAAAGTATTTCAAAATGAAATACTTATAGGTTGGAAGTAAAACCCACAGCAACTTAAGTACAATGGTGAACATTGTACTTAAGTTGCTGTGGGTAAAAAGTGCACATCTGAAAAAGAAAGAATCAGAGACAGAACACATCAATAAAAGTATATTTTGATAAACTAAAATATAGTTTGCACATTGAACATAGTTTTCACCATACAAAAAAAAAATAAAACGGTTTAGTAAATAAGTATATAATTTTTTTTAATAAATTATTTGTAAGCATATAGAGAGCAAATAAATATGTTTAAAGAAAATATGATTTAAATCCAGTGTGCAAATCAAACAACTATCTTATACCCATGGCAATATTTGGATCATGGTCAACATAATTCTATAAAATATAACTCTGGTTGAGGTGAACGGTTTCCTGTAAAGAAATAATATTAAATCATAAATGTAACATTAAATTACAACCATGTTTGAATGGAATTGTTAAAGAAATACTTTAAAATAATGGCTTGTATATTAAAAATTTTGTTAGATTTTTATTCATCTGTTTTAACGGTTAAATACCAAGTTAATTTAGCTTTTCATCAATAACTTTATATTTTAAAGCTTATAGGTATAATTAAATTTAATATAATCAACCAAATCAAACAGTAGACAGACTCCAGAACACATATTTTGGTTTTTTTTCAAAAATAACATTAAAACAAATAACATCAAGATAATAAAATTAATTATAATTTATTCTCTAGTAAGATTCAATATCACGATTTAAATTCTCATCTACAATCCTATTAATAAATGTTATGCAATATTTAATGACATTAATTTGATATTTATTTTTTTTATTAATTTTTTTAAAAATAATCTTCAGTATATAATATACTAAAAAATATTTTTAAAAAATTAAAAAAAAAAAAAATTGATATCAAATTAATGCCATTAAATATTGAATAACATTTATTAATAGGCTTTATGTCCTTTATTTCCGTTTATAAATGATCAAGCTGGTGTACCACAAATAAAAGCTGATATAGCAAACTTATATACTTTACCATTAATACTTATACCAGAATCAAATAAAGCAATACTTTCATTAACAAACATTTTTTCAAATTCATTACAGTCTTTTGGTTTAGACCTACTATAAAAAAGACCGATTATAAATGGGGTTTTATTGTGTTAAATATTGTTTATTCACATTTTTTATTAAATCTAATATCGGCCAAAATTGGCTATTGCTGCTTTTAAACAATGGTAAATCATCAATGTTGACTTGAATTGATATACAATCCTTTTTCTTTAAGAAACTTGAAATATCACTTAAAATACCTTGTCTAATGCCAAAATGACAATACTGTCCTCCAGTTATATTGGTAACAGGTAAAAAAAACTTTGACGTAGAGTGCTAATGCTTCATCGGTTATAGCAAACTTAACTGCCCACTGCATCAAATCATTTTTTAGTTCATCATTGTTAACATCATCAATTGTTTCAAAATCTGATGATTGTTTTTAACGTTTCATACAAATGTATATTCCTTAGATTCTTTATTTGTTAAAAAATATTTGCAGGCGAGATACTGTTCTAGTATATTTTCTTTTACTTCATTACTTTAAAACCTTTTGAAAATTATATTTTATTAAACAGAGTTTTTGTTTTTAAAAATTTTTTCAGAAGAATTATTGCAAATTAAATATATTGTAAAACAAAACAAGCTTTTTATTGTATTTTTAGTTTTAAAATGAGCTACTGGACTAAACAAAGGAAGATTCAAAAAAAAGTTGTATCTATTTTCGATGAAATCGCTGAAGCTAATAGTTTTGTTTTGAAAGATAGTTCATTGTCTTTGATTATATAAGCTGCAATAACTCAAAGTTTGATGCTACTCCAGAGAGTTTTAAACCTATTGACACATCTATTTTTTCTTTAAATTCAGTTTTTCATGATTGTGTCAACAGCTCTGATGAAATTTGGAAAACCAATGAAGAAAAATTCAATAGCTCAGAGTAAATTTTATCCATAGACAAGTCAAATATTATAAATGTCCTAGTTAATGATTTGACCAGTTGGGCAACTAGGCACAAAATTACACATGCAGCTTTGGGTGGTTTATTGATTATATTGCGAAAATCATTTCCTGGCTTACCAAAAAGTCCCTAATCTATTCTGAAAATTGAACAATTAAAGGTTGAAGTTTTTGAAAATTTCTATTCTTATTTAGGCATAAAAAATGAACTTTTATCTGAAAGTACAGAATGTTTTACAGATAAGACTGTAACAATTCAAGTCAATTATGATAGTTTGCCTCTTTTTAAAAGTTCAAGCATGCAGATATGGCCAATTCTCGGTTTAGTGGAAAAATTTGATGAAATATTGCAATGTAATAAAAAACCATTTGTTATTGCGCTGTACTGTAACAATTGCAAACCTAAAAACATTACAGCTTTTTTCACTTAAAGTCATAATGCATATCATGGCTGTGATAAATGTGAGCAGCATGGTATATATAATGGAAGAGTAACTTTTCCTGAAACTGCTGCAACATTAAGAACAGATGCATCATTCGCTTATATGTCAGATCGTAAGCATCACATTTGTGTGAGCCCTCTAGCTCAAACCTCTATTGGTTTGATATCACAAGTTCCAGGTGATTGTATGCATTTGTCATGCCTGGGCATTATGCGCAAATTTGTGTATTTGTTAATTAAAGGTCGTTTGAAATCATTTCAGTCCACGTGCAGTATTAGATTTTTTTAATGGCTAGCTGCTGCTTTGTCATCACTGGCTAGCCACAGCTGGTCCATGAAAAATCCTTAGAGCAAAACGGAGCTTCGCCAGCCTTGGCAGCCGAAGCTGTTCCAGCGCGGCAGCCTATACAGGACCAGTGCAAGACCACTATACCCTTGCTGTCTGGGATTCCAATATGTTCTGAAACAATCATTTAGTTTATATATGTAAATAGGACACAAATATGCATCAAAATTTATCAAGTTAAATTGATGGACATAAATATTTTGCTGTTGCCTATTGAGATGATATCAACTTGTGCGTGCTGATCAGTTGCTGAATGAATTGCTCTCATAGTTCCATAAATCAATATTGCATCATCAGTTGCATCTAATGCTAAAATTGAAGCACATAGTAAGCATTAATAAACTGAATTTAACTGTTTCATTATTGTTAATTTTTTGTTATTTTAATTTTTTGGGTCTTTAGTGACATCCAATGGATGTTTATCTGTGAGATGGTTTCTTGCGAATGTGAGCAAAAAAACACTTCATTGCATTGATTAATAGTAATCTCGCAATTTACTCTTGCAGTTACTTTTATATAATTTTTTTTTTCGATAATAATATTGTCTTATGTTTAAACATTGCTTTAAATTTTATATCTAGTATTATTTTATTAAATACAATAGGGTTGAGGTGCATAATTTTTAAAAAAAAGTTTTTTTATTATCCTAACGTTTATATATGTGAGTGTAATGTACATTTTAATCATAAATTTTAGTTTAATTGTTTACTATTTTTCACACATAGTTTAACTTTGTGTTATTTAGATGCTGTGAAAATAAAAGCTTTAACCTCAGGAACATAAGGAGAAGAGTTTAAACATTAAATGAAGAAATATTTTTTGCTTCATGGGGATCAAAATGGCGGACGAAAAGCTCGAGAGGAACGTTCTTTGTATAAAAAGTTATTTGCATAAATAACTATTTGAACTTTTAATAAAATTTTTTTATTTTTTATTTCATTATTTCTTAACTCACTTTTGGTTGGGAATAAGTTTCGAAAATACTTACTTTTTTTGATATAAGTTGGAATCAATTTTGAAAAGCACTTGTTTGTTTGATTCATGCGGGATAATACATTTGTACAGACACAGCTAATAATAACGTCCTAATGTATTAGTAAAAAGTAACGCTTTACTAATGAAATACGACCACGAACAAATGTTGAAAAATTATCATAAATCAGTACTGGTAATAGATAATGGGCCAGTGCTGGTAAGCGATCGCGGGCCAGTGCTGGCAAATGATCACGGGTCAGAGCTGGCAAACAATCGCAGGCAAGTACAGGCGAACAATTGCAGGCCAATGCTGGCCCATGACAGCGGGCCAGTGCTTGCCCGATGGCCTTTTCGATGCAGGCCCGTGATCGACAGCCGCCATCGCGCCGGAGTCGCAAGCGGACCTGGGGCAGCACTGGGCCACTAGCGGGATGCTGTCTGGGAAATAAGAATAAATTTCGAAAAGTACTTAATTGTTTGATTCATGCGGGATAATACATTTGTACAGAAACAGCTAATAACCAACAAGTAAACATCAAGCAGGCGGACCAACAACGGACCGCTGTCAGCACTTATGCCGTGCCGACGTTGGCCACCCGCTGTCTTGCACACCGTATTTACATCGGTCCGTTAGCGGTAAACTGAAAGCGGTTCGACACCAAACCGATGGCGACGAATCAACAACGTTTGAAAAACGGTCCGTCAGCGCCTAACCGATGATAAAGCCATAGCGGAATAGCATAGGATCTATAATAAGTTTTGACTAAGATTTGAATGCATTGATATAAATATAACTATTTTTGTGTTTTTGTTTGAATAGAACGCACCTATCGTTAGCAAAAATAATAACTCATAAAAAAATGCAAATCCTGCCAATGCCTGAAAGACACATTAAATACCTTTTGACTTAATGCATAGGTATATATAAAAAATACGAATTTATTATACTAAAATTCTCCAATCACCGAAAAACACTACCCCAACTGTAAATCATTAGGTCATACGTACCAAAGCTTAAGCTTGGTGAACAAAAACACTAATCAGAAGTTATAATAAAAATCATTTTACAATTGCAATTTACAATTACAACATGAATATAAAAGAGAAAATAATTAAAATATAAAACTAAAACAAAATATAAAATATATTTGCATCTACCCAGCAAACATGCTTTCAGCGGACCGCGATGCGCAAAGCCGCCGCCAGAAAACCGGTGCTGGCCCTTTGTGGTTCCTAATGCGACTTACCACTGCCGGGTATCTGACGCAGGACCGGCATGCTATTTTATGTTGAGTTTCTGCCATTGGCTGAAGAGCGATAAAACACCTCGTTGCCAATACCATTTTAAATAGGCATGCCAGCTTTGGTAAGTTTGTGACGATACACTGTAGTTTTGCCAACACAGTTTGCGAGTGGGCTCCCGTATAGCGGTAAGACGTCGTAAAAACACCGAAAGTAAGCATTTTAAGCGCCATGAGACTTGATCGATTTTTATATTTTATATTGTAGTACATAGTCTAAGTAAAACAGTAAGTAATAAATAAATAGTATTGAAAAAAAAATTAGTCTTTTTATTTTTAAGTCTTACAATATAGGTTATATATTTAAATTTATATTAAATCTACATCTATACTTTATATAATAAAATATAGCTGTAATTATTGCTTATAAATATTTAAAGAGACGTGATTTTATACATATATCTATATTTATAAATTAATAATATTGGTATAAATATAATATATTATAATTTAATATAAAGTATACTATACTTTATATTACATTATTATATATTATATTTATATCTATATTTATAATTTATATTTATATCTATACCTATACTTATATATTATATCTATATCTATACTTAGTTGAAACTTACATAAATTGTTTTATATATATATATATATATATATAATATATATATATATATATATATATATATATATATAAATATAACAATTTATGTAAGTTTCAATAGTGAGCTTTTGGACAAAACGACGAAAGATATTAGCTGATGTTGATTATTACCTAAAAGATTTTCCAATAAATCAAGCAATATTTCACATTCACCAGAAAAAGTACAATCATTGAATTTAAAGAGCATATTAGATCAAAAACTTTCAACTGAGAGTGCTATTTTTTCAGGTGCAAATAATATTGATTGTGAAGTAAACTCTGACAGTAATCAAACAATTTCTGATTCTGAATCTTACCCATTAGAGTAATCAGATTCTGAAACAATTAATGATGTTAACAATGAAGAACTAAAAAATGATTTGATGCAGTGGGCAGTTAAGTTTGCTATAACGGATGAAGCATTAGCATCTTTGTTAAAAAGTTTCGGTAAAATGTTTCCTGAATTGCAAAAGTATCCATGCACTATACGTCAAAGTCTTTTGTACCTGTTATCAGTATAACTGGAGGACAGTATTGTCATTTTGGCATTAGACAAGAATTTTTTAACAATATTTTCAGTTTTTTAAAGAAAAAGGATTGCATATTAATTCAAGTCAACATTGATGATTTATCATTGTTTAAAAGCAGCTACGGACATTTTTGGCCAATATTAAGTTTAATAAAAAATGTGCATAAACAATATTCAACACAATAAAACCCTATTTATAATCGGTCTTTTTTATAGTAGGTCTAAACCAAAAGACTGTAATGAATTTCTAAAAATGTTTGTTAATGAAAGTATGGCTTTATATGATTCTGGTATTAGTATTAATGGTAAAGTATATAAGTTTGCTATATCAGCTTTTATTTGTGGTACACCAGCTAGATCATTTATAAACGGAAATAAATGACATAAAGCCTAAAAATAAATGTTATGCAATATTTGACGGCCTTAATTTGAAACTATTTTTTTTTAAATTATTTTAAAAATATTCTTAAGTATATTACCGATGCTTTTTCTATGTTTTTTGTAGATAATAACTGTGGCAAGTAAAGGGGGCCGGATTTTTAAAGAGGTTGTCCGGAGAATGTCCTTTATCTAATTCACTAATAACCTCTGCTGTAAACTTAACTGGTCTGGTATTACCAGATATGACAATGAAAGTAACTTTGTAAAACAAAGTCTGAAAAACTTACACTTGCTTGAAAGTAATTTTTTTTTGTAGGGGCTTATTACTCTAATTTACCAATTACTTGTGTCTAATTTAGTAATTACTAATCTATTTATTAATAAATAGTTGATAAATAAGTAAAATTTATTTATTATCTATATACAAATAAAAAGTTATTAAATAGATAAATAAAATTTTTCTATAAATAGCTGTAAAAAAAATTCTATATGTTTCTGAAATTAAGTTAAAATATATATTTTATGTTTTCTTGCTAGATAGTTAAATAAAAGTCTTAAATTAATTTTTAGGAGCTGTAAAAAGAAATCCTGCAACGACTTCAGCAACTGAATCAGATTTTCAATATGAGGTTGTGCGTTTTTTGCGTGGTGCATCAGACCGCAACGGCAGACAAAAAGTTAGACAACACCAAAAAAAAAAACAGGCCAAGAAAAAAGTGATGCTTCCATCAAGTTTTCCAATGCCATTAAATAAAGAGGCATTTTTAAGTTCAGAAGATGAATAACATACTTAAATAAAATAAGCATCCTTATTTACAAATTTGTTATCTTTATTTTACAATATTCATAATCTATATACCTTAAAAGATAAAAATAAATATAACTTAAGAAATGATAATCAAATTCAGCAACCTTTATCTTTAACTAATTTTGGAAAGTCATGTATTTCATATCGAGGAGCTTTTCTATGGAACAAAATAGTTTTAAAAAATTTTGATTTTTCCCATGAATGGAATTATCTTTCATTCAAGAAAAAACTAAAAGAAATTGTTTTGTCTTTTGAAGACATTTTTTTATATTTTTAAATTCTTTTAAAAATGAATATGAAGTTTATTACATAAGGTAATATATAAATATTATATCTGATCCATAACTTATGTGTTTGTGAAAACAGTACTTTTTAAAATATTTTTGTATTTATATATAAGAGTATCAACAATTTCTTTATTCCAATTTTATTTATATATTATTACGAAATTTACGTTCTCGCTAATTTTTAATACGACATTGTTTAGATTTTATACTTCATGTTAATTTAATGTACTTAATATTCACGAGCGGTTCTCGATGATAAGACCTGAAGGTCTTCTGCGAGTCTCCGCGTTCTTTCTTTTTTGTATATATTTTCTTTTATTGTATAACGATTTTTATCTCAACTATCTTATTGTATAACTATATTGAATATTCAAGAAAAGAACAAAAAAAAAAAAAAAAAAAAAAAATATTAAATATATTTTTAAATATTTTATTTTTTAAACTCAATAGAGTAAAGTTTTTGTGCAATGTTTCCGTGTTTTTCATATTAATTCCCTTTTACAGTAACCTCTTGTATATGAGATTGTAGATGAATATTTAAATCGTGATATTGAATCTTTCCAGAGAGTAAAGTAAGTTTAATTTTATTATTTTGATCTTTTTTGTTTTAATGTTAATTTTGAAAAAAAAAAAAAATATATATGAGTTCTGGAGTCTGTCTACTGTTTGATTTGTTTGATTATATTAAAGTTAAATAAAACTATAAGCCTTAAAATATAAAGTTATTGATGGAAAGCTAAATTAACTTGGTGTTTAACCGGTGAAGCAGATGAATAAAAATCTAACAAAATTTTTATTTTACAAGCCATTATTTTAAAGGATTGCTTTACCGATTCCGTTTAAACATGCTTGTAATTTAATGCTACATTTATGATTTCATATTATTCCTTTACAGGAAACCCATAACCTCAACCAGATTTATATTTCATAGAATTATGTTGACCATGATCCAAGTATTGCCATAGGTATAAGATAGATGTTTGATTTGCAAACTGGATTTAAATCATATTTTCTTTAAAGATATTTATTTGCTCTTTATATGCTTACAAATAATTTATTAAAAAAAATTATATACTTATTTACTAATCCGTTTTATTTCAATCAATTATTTGACTAATTTTAAATTTTTCAAGGAATTTTATAGTATATTATACTGCGCTATGTTTTTTTTTGTATGGTGAAAACTATGTTCAATATAAACTTTATTTTAGTTTATCAAAATATAATTTTATTGATGTGTTCTGTCTCGGATTCTTTCTTTTTCAGATGTGCACTTGTGTCTTAGGCTTATGCTTTGCAACAGTTTCACCATTGCCCTTAAGTTGCTGTGGGTTTTACGGTTTTACTTTCAACCTGGCATATAAGTATCTAATTTTTAAATACTATTTTATTTGTTAAATTAAAATTAAAATTAAAGATAATTTTTTAATGAAATAACAAATTTTTTTTATTGTTTATAAACCCGTCAAGCATATTTATAAGATTAGATATACCAGGTAGGTATATAATGTTTTATTTTTAAAAAAGGCACGCAATATGACTTTATTTTTATATAGCTTTTTTTTTATAGTTATTTCCATGGCTTTTTAATTTAAGCAATGTTTTTGTTGTTTTTATGTTTTAAATTATGCTTAAATAATAAAACTAAATTTATATTTATTCAATGTAGATGCACTTAGTGTCTGAAGTTATTTGTCAATAACTGGTGATCAGACTATTAAACGAACACGTTTTTAAGGGCTGAGAAAGTTAGTTTATTATCTTTGTTGTTTTAGCTCTAAACTTGACTGTTTCAATATTTTTATTATATATCATTGCCTGTTTTAAGGTGAAAGTTAGAAGTCTGCAGACTGCAACGTAAATCAATTTTCAACACATGGTTTCCTGAATATATTTAGTTTTCGATTAAAACTAGAATAACCTGGACTTATAGATATGTTGAAAATTAACTATTTTATATTTTAAACGTTCGCTAAACGCAAGTGAAACAATAATCTATAGATGCAAATATATTTTATATTTTGTTTTAGTTTAAAAAAAAATTATTATTACTTTTATATTCATGATGTAATTTTAAATTGCAATTTTAATATGATTTTCATTATAACTTTTAATTAGTTTTTTTGTTCAACGAGCTTACCCTTGCCACGTATGACCTAATGATTTACAGTTAGGGTAGTGTTTTTCGGTGGTAGGAGGATTTTAGTATAATAAATTAGTATTTTGTCTTTATACCTACGCACAAAGTCAAAAGGTATTTGATGTGTCTTCCAGGCATTTGCAGGAATTGCATTTTTTCATGAATAAAAATTTGAGCTGAAACCCAGCAAACATCAAGCAGGCGGACCGATAAAGGACCGCTATCAGCACTTATGCCGTGCCGACGTCGGCCACCCGTTGCGTTGCCGCGTTAGCTTGCACATTGTATTTACATCGGTCCGTTAGCGGAAAACTGAAGGCGGTTCGACAGCGGAACTATGGCGGCAAAATCGACAACGTTTAAACAATGATCCGTCAGCAGCAAACCGATGATAAAGCCATAGCGGAATGGCATAGGATCTATAATAAGTTTTGACTTTTTGATTGCATTAATATACATAAAATTATTTTTATTTTTTTGTTTAAACAGATTGCACTTATAGTTAGCAAAAATCTTTAAATCTTTCAGCTCAAATTTTTACTTATAAAAAAATGCAAATTCTGCCAATGCCTGGAAGACACATCAAATACCTTTTGACTTTGTGCATAGGTATATGGACAAAATACGAATTTATTATACTAAAATTCTCCTTTCACCGAAAAACACTACCCCAACTGTAAACTTTTAGGTCATACGTGGCAAGGCTTAAGCTCGGTGAACAAAAAAACTAATCAAAAGTTATAATAAAAATTATTATAAGATTGCAATTTACAATTTTAACATAATCATAAAAGTAACAATAATTTTTTTATATACTAAAAACAAAATATAAAGTGTATTTGCATCTAAAGATTATTGCTTCACTTGCTTTTAGCGATCG
The DNA here is from genome assembly GCF_022113875.1 of Hydra vulgaris. Lineage (NCBI taxonomy): Eukaryota > Metazoa > Cnidaria > Hydrozoa > Anthoathecata > Hydridae > Hydra > Hydra vulgaris. The sequence goes on from NC_061169.1 coordinate 20,951,780, forward strand.
TTTAAAATATAAAAGAGTTAATTTTCAACATATCTATAAATTCAGTTTAAACTCATTTCAATCGAAAACTAAATATATTCAGGAAACCATGTGTTGAAAATTGATTTACATTGCAGTCTGCAGACTTACAACTTTTTCCTAAAATCAGGCAATGATATATAATGAAAATATTGAAATAGTCAAGTTTAGAGCTATTACAACAAAGATGATAAACTAGCCTTCTCACCTCTTTAAAACGTGTTCGTTTGAAATAGTCTGATCACCAGTTATTGACAAATAACTTCAGAGAATAAGTACATCTACATTGAATAAATATAAATTTAGTTTTATTATTTAAGCAAAATTTAAAACAAAACAACAAGAAAAACATTGCTAAATTGAAAAGCTATGGAAATAACTTTAAAAAAAAACTATATAAAAATAAAGTCATATTGCGTGCCTTTTTAAAAAAACAAAACTTCATATACAGTAACCTCCCTGGTATACCTAATCCGATGAATATGTATGAGGGGTTTTAAAAAAATAAAAAAAAGTTTTTATTTCATTTAAAAAATTATCTTTAATTTTAGTTTTAATTTAACAAATAAAATAGTATTTAAAAATTAGATACTTATATGCCAGGTTGGAAGTAAAACCATAAAACCCACAGCAACTTAAAGGCAATGGTGAATCTTTTGCAAAGCATAAGCCTAAGACACAAGTGCACATCTGAAAAAGAAAGAATCCGAGATAGAACACATCAATATAAAAATATTTTGATAAACTAAAATATAGTTTGCAAATAGAACATAGTTTTCACCATACCAAAAAAAAAAAAACATAGCACAATATAATATACTATAAAAATTCTTAGAAAATTATAAAAAATCCAATATTTCATTGAAACAAAATGGTTTAGTAAATAAGTATATAATTTTTTTTATTAAATTTATTGTAAGCATATAAAGAGCAAAAAAATGTTTAAAGAAAATATGATTTAAATCCAGTTTGCAAATCAATCATCTATCTTATACTCATGGCAATATTTGGATCATCGTCAACATAATTCTATGAAATATAACTCTGGTTGAGGTAAACTGTTTCCTATAAAGAAATAATATTAAATCATAAATGTAACATTAAATTACAAGCATGTTTGAACAGAATTGTTAAAGGAATCCTTTAAAATAATATCTTGTAAAATGAAAATTTCAAGAAATTATATTTTGGATTTTTTTCAAAAACACTTTAAAACAAATAATATCAAAATAATAAAATTGTTCTTACTTTAATCTCTGGTAAGATTCAATATCACGATTTTAATTCTCATCTACAATCGCATTTACAAGTGGTTACTGTAAAAGGGAATTAATATGAAAAACATGGAAACAGTAATACTCATTGCACAAAAACTTTACTCTATAGAGTTTAAAACTTAAAATATTTAAAAATATATTAAATATTGTAAAATAAAGATAACAAATTTGTGAATAAAGATGCTTATTTTTTTTAACAATGTTATTCATTTTCTGAACTAAAAAATGCCTCTTTATTTAATGGCATTGGAAAACTTGATGTAGACATCACTTTTTTCTTGGCTTGATTGATTTTTTGGTCTTGTCTAACTTTTTTTCCGCCATTGCGGTCTGATGCACCATGCAAAAAACGCACAACCTCATATTGAAAATCTAAATCAGTTGCTGAAGTTGTTGCAGGATTTCTTTTTACAGCTCCTACAAATTAATTTAGGACTTTTATTTACCTATCTAGCAGGAAAACAAAAAAGAATTTTTTAATTTAATTTCAGAAAAAAATAGAATTTTTTTTAACAAACTTTATTTATCTATTAATTTTTTATTTATATATAGTTAATAAATAAATTTTTTTTCTTTATCAACTATTTATTAACAAATAGATTAGTAATTACTAATTTACACACAAGTAATTATTACATTATTACTTTTAAACAAGTATAAGTCTATTAGACTTCGAAAGTAACTTTTTACAAAGTTACTTTTATTGTCATTTCTGGTAATACAAGACCAGTTACGTTTAAAGCAGAGGTTATTAGTGAATAACGCAAAGGACATTCTCTGGACAGCCTCCTTTATAGTCTGGCGTCCTTTACTTGCCACAGCTATTATCTACAAAAAACATAGAAAAAGCATCAGCAATATATATACTGAAGAATATTTTTTTAATAATTAAAAAAAAATAGATATTAAATTAATGCTATTAATTATTGCATAACATTTAATAATGGGCTTTATGTCCTTTATTTCCGTTTATAAATGATCTAGCTGGTGCACCACAAATAAAAGCTGATATAGCAAACTTATATACTTTACCATTAATACTAATACCAGAATCAAATAAAGCAATACTTTTATTTACAAACATTTTTAGAAATTCATTACGGTCTTTTTGTTTAGACCTACTATATAAAAGACCGATTATAAATGGAGTTTTATTGTGTTAAATATTGTTTATCCACATTTTTTATTAAACCTAATATTGGCCAAAATTGTCCAATGCTGCTTTTAAACATTGGTTAATCATTAATGTTAACTTAAATTGAATTACAATCCTTTTTCTTTAAAAAACTTAAAATATTACTTAAAATACCTTGTCTAATGCCAATATGATAATACTGTCCTCCAGTTATATTGGTAACAGGTTCAAAAAACTTTGACGTAGAGCGCGTGGATCCTTTGGCAATTCAGGAAACATTTTACCCAAAAATTATTAAAAAACATGCTAATGCTTTATCGGTTATAGCAAACATAACTGCTCACTGCATCAAATCATTTTTTAGTTTATCATTGTTAACATCATCAATTGTTTCAGAATCTTTCGTCGTTTTGTCCAAAAGCTCATTATTGAAACTTACATAAATTATTTTATTTACTAAAGCTGGTACATATTTAAAAATATATATATTATATATGTTTGCGTATATATATATATATATATATAT
>NC_061169.1:20955735-20988235 GCF_022113875.1 Hydra vulgaris
ATTGCATAACATTTAATAATGGGCTTTATGTCCTTTATTTCCGTTTATAAATGATCTAGCTGGTGCACCACAAATAAAAGCTGATATAGCAAACTTATATACTTTACCATTAATACTAATACCAGAATCAAATAAAGCAATACTTTTATTTACAAACATTTTTAGAAATTCATTACGGTCTTTTTGTTTAGACCTACTATATAAAAGACCGATTATAAATGGAGTTTTATTGTGTTAAATATTGTTTATCCACATTTTTTATTAAACCTAATATTGGCCAAAATTGTCCAATGCTGCTTTTAAACATTGGTTAATCATTAATGTTAACTTAAATTGAATTACAATCCTTTTTCTTTAAAAAACTTAAAATATACTTAAAATACCTTGTCTAATGCCAATATGATAATACTGTCCTCCAGTTATATTGGTAACAGGTTCAAAAAAACTTTGACGTAGAGCGCGTGGATCCTTTGGCAATTCAGGAAACATTTTACCCAAAAATTATTAAAAAACATGCTAATGCTTTATCGGTTATAGCAAACATAACTGCTCACTGCATCAAATCATTTTTTAGTTTATCATTGTTAACATCATCAATTGTTTCAGAATCTTTCGTCGTTTTGTCCAAAAGCTCATTATTGAAACTTACATAAATTATTTTATTTACTAAAGCTGGTACATATTTAAAAATATATATATTATATATGTTTGCGTATATATATATATATATATATATATATATATATATATATATATATATAGTATATTATATAATGTATATCTATATATATATATATATATATATATATATATATATATATATATATATATATATATATATATATATATATATATATATATATATATATATATATATATATATATATATATATATATATATATATATATTATATATATATATATATATATATATATATATATATATATATATATATATATATATATATATATATATATATATATTATATATATATATATATATATATATATATATATATAGATATATATATATATATATATATATATATATATATATATATATTTATATATATATGTATATATATATATATATATATATATATATATTTATATATATATATATATATATATATATATATATATATATATATATATATATAATAAATGATATATATATATATTTATATGTATATATATATATATATATATATATATATATATACATATATATATATATATATATATATATATATATATATATATATATATATATATATATATATATATATATATATAATATATATATATATATATATATGTATATATATATATATATATATATATATTTATATATATATATATATATATATATATATATATATATATATATATATATATATATATATATATATATATATATATATATATATATATATATATATAGATATATATATATATATATATATATATATATATATATATATATATATATATGTATATATATATATATATATATATATATATTTATATATATATATATATATATATATATATATATATATATTATATATATATATATAATAGAATATATATATATATTTATATGTATATATATATATATATATTATATATATATATATATACATATATATATATATATAATATATATATATATATATATATATATATATATATATATATATACGCAAACATATATAATATATTATATATATATACGCAAACATATATAATATATATATTTTATACACACGCAAACATGCTTTCAGCGGACCGCGTTGCGCAAAACCGACGCCGTAATGCCGGTGCTGGCCCTTTGTGATTGCTAATGCGGCTTACCGCAGCCGGGTAGCTGATGTAGGACCGGCATGCTATTTTGTGTTGGCTTTCCGCCATTGGCCGAAGAGCGATAAAATACCTCGTTGCCAATCCGATTTTAAATAGGCATGAAAGCTTCGGTAAGTTTATGATGATACGCTTAAGTTTTGCCAACACAATGCCCGAGTTGGCTCTCGGATAACAGTAAGATGTCGTAAAAACACCAAAAGTAAGCATTTCAAGCGCCATGAGACTTACATTGATCAATTTTTATATATTATACTGTAGTACATAGTCTATGTAAAACAGTAAGTAATAAATAAATAGTAATAAAAAAAATTAATTTAGTCTTTTTAATTTTAAGTCTTACAATATAGGTTATATAAATTAAATCTACATCTATACTTTATATTATAAAATATAGCTATAATTATTGCTTATAAATATTAAAATTAACATGATTTTTTACCTTTATCTATATTTATAAATTATAAATATAGATTTAAATATAATATAATATATAGTATACTTTACTATATTTTGTATTATAATATATTATATTTATATCTATATTTTTAATTTATATTTATATCTATATCTATACTTATATATTATATCTATATCTATACTTAATATAAATTACTATATATTATATCTATATCTATACTTAGTATAGATATAAAGTATAGATATACAAATAGGTTCAATATTTATTTATAAGATTTAATATTAAAAATTCTAATTTGATTTTATTTTAAACATATACAACTTTAACAATATTGTTTCATTTATTTAACAATTTTATAACTATATTAGTATAACATTGTTCTTTTTATATTGAAAATTACATGACAAGTCATATAACTTTTAATATAACAAGACCAATATTATACTAATATGAAGTTATATATATATATAAATATATATATATATATATATATATATATATAATATATATATACACACACACACACCACACACACACACACACACACACACACACACACACACACACACACACACACACACACACACACATATATATATATATATATATATATATATATATATATATATATATATATATATATAATATATACATTTTGAAATATGTACTAGCTTTAGTAAATAAAACTATTTATATAAGTTTCTTTTGTGTGATCTTTTGGACAAAACGACGAAAGATAATAGCTGATGTTGAATACTGCCTAAAAGATCTTACCATTAAATAAAGCAATATTTCACATTCACCAGAAGAAGTACAATCATTGTATTTAAAAAGTATATCAGATCGAAAACTTTTAACTGAGAGCGCTATTTTCTCAGGTGCAAATAATATTGATTGTGAAGTGAACTCTGACAGTAATCTATTGATAATAAATATTGGCATTAGACAAGGAGAGACAAACACAACATTACTTTAAGTAATAATTTAAGTTTTTAAAGAAAAAGGATTGTATACCAATTCAAGTCAACATTGATTATTTACCATTGTTTAAAAGCAGCATTGGACAATTTTGACCAGTATTAGGTTTAAAAAATGTGGATAAGCAATATTCAACACAATAAAACCCCATTTATGATCGGTGTTTTTTATAGTAGGTCTAAACCAAAAGACCGCAATGAACTTCTAAAAATGTTTGTTAATGAAAGTATGGCTTTATTTGAATCTAGTATTAGTATTATTGGTAAAGTATATAAGTTTGCTATATCAGCTTTTATTTGTGGTACACCAGCTAGATCATTTATAAATGGAAATGAAGGACAATAAATGAAATAAAGCCTATTAATAAATGTTATGCAATAATTAATGGCATTAATTTGATATCTTTTTTTTTTATTTTTTACAAAATATTTTTCAGTATATATATTACTGATGCTTTTTCTATGTTTTTTGTAGATAATAGCTGTGGCAAGTAAAGGAGGCCAGACTTTAGAAGATATTCTCTGGACAGACAAAGAAGGCTGTCCAGAGAATATCTTTTGCGTTATTCACTAATAACCTCTGCTGTAAGCTTAACTGGTCTGGTATTACTATAAATGACAATGAAAATAACTTTGTAAAACAAAGACTTTCACTTCCTTAAAACAATTTTTTTTGTAGGGGCTCTAATTTAAAAAGTACTTGTGTCTAATTAGTAATTACTAATCTATTTGTTAATAAATAGTTGATAAATAAATAAAATTGATTTGTTAACTATATAAAAAGAAATAATTAATAAATAGATAAATAAAATTTGTTAATAAATTGCTTTAAAATAATTCTATATGTTTTTAAAATTAAGTTAAAAAATATATTTTTTGTTTTCCTGCTAGATAGTTAAATAAAAGTCTTAAATTAATTTTTAGGAGCTGTAAAAAGAAATCCTGCAACAACTTCAGCAACTGAATCAGATTTTCAATATGAGGTTGTGCGTTTTTTGCGTGGTGCATCAGACCGCAATGGCGGAAAAAAAGTTAGACAAGACCAAAAAAACAAACAAGCCAAGAAAAAAGTGATGTCTACATCAAGTTTTCCAATGCCATGAAATAAAGAGGCATTTTTTAGTTCAGAAGATGAATAACATTGTTGAATAAAATAAGCATCCTTATTTACAAATTTGTTATCTTTTTTTTATTGAAAACTATTTTATATATTTTTAAATATTTTAATTTTTAAACTCAATAGAGTAAAGTTTTTGTGCAATGAGTATTACTGTTTCTGTGTTTTTCATATTCATTCCCTTTTACAGTAACCTTTTGTATATGAGATTGTAGATGAAAATTTAAATCGTAATATTGAATCTTACCAGAGAATAAAGTAAGATTAACTTTATTATTTTGATATTTATTTAATTTTATTATTTTGATATTGGTATAATGTTATTTTTGAAAAAAATCCAAAATGTAAGTTCTGGAGTCTGTCTACTGTTTGATTTGTTTGAGTATATTAAATTTAAATATAACTATAAGCTTTAAAAAGTAAAGTTATTGATGGAAAGCTAAATTAACTTGGTATTTAACCAGTGAAGCAGATGAATAAAAATCTAACAAAATTTTTATTTTACAAGCCATTATTTTAAAGGATTTTTATTTTTATTTTACTTCACCTCCTTAAGGCCGAGAAAACCACTACAGACTAGGAGGCTTCTTATTTTGTGGCTATAACCCTCTCTCAACTTTATAACTCCGAAACACGAACCTTGACGAACAAGGCCGCTGCGCGGAGAAACGAGTTGAGCGCGGTACTACCGGGGACGTGGTGGGGATTGCTTTAACAATTCCGTTAAAACATGATTTAATATTATTTCTTTACAGAAAACCGTTTACCTCAACCAGAGTTATATTTCATAGATTTATGTTGACCATGATCTAAATATTGCCATGGATATAAGATAAATGCTTGATTTGCAAACTGGATTTAAATCATAATTTCTTTAAACATATTTATTTGCTCATTATATGCTTACAAATAATTTATTAGAAAAAATAACATATTTATTTACTAAACCGTTTTATTTCAATCAATTATTTGATTTTTTATATTTTGCAACGAATTTTTATAGTATATTATATTGCGCTATGTTTTTTTTTTGTATGGTAAAAACTATGTTCAATGCGCAAACTATATTTTATATGTTATTATTTTCTATGTGTTTTGCCTCTGATTCTCTCTTTTTCAGATGTGCACTTGTGTCTTAGGGTTATGCTTTGCAAAAAATTCACCATCGCCCTTAAGTTGCTGTGGGTTTTACGGTTTTACTTCCAACCTGGCATATATGTATTTAATTTTTAAATACTATTTTATTTGTTATATTGAAATTAAAATTAAAGATACTTTTTTTAATGAAATAACAATTTTTTTTTATTGTTCTTAAACCCCTCAAGCATATTTAGAGGATTAGGTATAATAAGGTAGGTTACTGTATATGAAGTTTTATTTTTTAAAAAAAGCACGCAATATGACTTTATTTTTATATAGCTTTTTTTTTTATATGACTTTATTTTTATATAGCTGCAGACTTCTAACTTTCACCTAAAAACAGGCATTGCCTGTTTTTAGGTGAAAGTTAGAAGTCTGCAGACTGCAACGTAAATCAATTTTCAACACATGGTTTCCTGTTTTCGATTGAAACGAGAATAAACTGAACTTATAGATATGTTGAAAATTAACTATTTTATATTTTAAACGTTCGCTAAATGCAAGTGAAGCAATAATATATAGATGCAAATATACTTTTTATTTTGTTTTAGTTTTATATTTTAATTATTGTTACTTTTATATTCATGTTGTAATTGTAAATTTCAATTTTAAAATGATTTTTTATATAACTTCTGATTAGTCTTTTTGTTCACCGAGCTTAAGCCTTGACACGTATGACCTAATAGTTTACAGTTGGGGTAGTGTTTTTCGGTGGTAGGAGAATTTTAGTATAATAAATTCAAAATTTGTCTATATACCTATGCACAAAGTCAAAAGATAATTGATATGTCTTCCAGGCATTGGCAGGATTTGCATTTTTTTATGAGTAAAAATTTGAGCCGAAAGATATAAAGATTTTTGCTAACAATAAGTGCGTTCTATTCAAACAAAAAAATAAAAATAATTATATTTATATCAATGCATTCAAATCTTAGTCAAAACTTCCCAGCAAACATCAAGCAGGCAGACCGATAACGGACCGCTGTCACCATCTATGGCAAGCCAACATCGGCCGCCCGCTGCTTTGCCACGTTGGCTTGCACATCGTGTTTACATCGGTCCGTTAGCGGAAAACTGAAGGCGGTTCGACAGCGGACCGATGGCGGCAAATCGACGTTTAAACAACGATCCGTCATCGGCTAGCCGATGATAAAGCCATAGCGGAAAAGCATAGGATCTATAATAAGTTTTGACTAAGATTTGAATGCATTGCTATAACTATAATTATTTTTGCTTTTTTGTTTGAACAGTACGCACTTATCGTTAGCAAAATCATTTATATCTTTCAGCTCAAATTTTTACTCATAAAAAAATACAAATCCTGCCAATGCCTGGAAGACACATCAAATGCCTTTTGACTTTGTGCATAAGTATATAGAAAAGATGCGAATTTATTATACTAAAAATCTCCTTACACCGAAAAGCACTACCCCAACTGTAAATCATTAGGTCATACGTGTCAAGGCTTAAGCTCGGTGAACAAAAAGACAAATCAGACGTTATAATAAAAATTATTTTAAAATTGCAATTTACAATTACAACATGAATATAAAAGTAACAATAATTTTTTTTTAAACTAAAGCAAAATATAAATTATATTTGCATCTATAGATTATTGCTTCACTTGCGTTTAGCGAACGCTTAAAATATAAAATAGTTAATTTTCAACATATCTATAAGTTCAGTTTATTCTCATTTCAATCGAAAACTAAATTTATTCAGGAAATCATGTGTTGAAAATTGATTTACGTTGCAGTCTCCAGACTTCTAACTTTCACCTAAACGCAGGCAATGATATATAATGAAAATATTGAAACAGTTAAGTTAAGAGCTATTACAACAAAGATAATAAACTAACCTTTTAAGCCTTTAAAAACTTATTTGATTGAAATAGTCTGATCACCAGTTATTGACAAATAACTTCAGATACTAAGTGCATCTACATGAATAAATATAAATTTAATTTTTATTATTTAAACATAATTTGAAACATTAAAAAACAACAAAAACATTGCTTAAATTAAAAAGCTAAGGAAATAACTTTAAAAAACAAAGCTATATAAAAATAAAGTCGTATTGCGTGCCTTTTTAAAAAACTAAAACTTTATATGCAGTAACCTACCTGGTATACCTAATCCTATAAATATGCTCGAGGGGTTTATGAACAATAAAAATTGTTATTTCATTAAAAAAGTTATCTTTAATTTTAAATTTAATTTAACGAATAAAATAGTATTTAAAAATGAGATACTTATATGCCAGGTTGAAAGTAAAACCCACAGCAACTTAAGTACAATGGTAAACCATTTATAAAGCATAAGCCTTAGGCACAAGTGCGCATCTGAAAAAGAAAGAATCAGAGACAGAACACATCAATAAAAATATATTTTGATAAACTAAAATATAGCTTGCACATTGAACATAGTTTTCACCATACAAAAAAAAAAAAAAAAAAAAAAAAAAACGCAATTTAATATACTATAAAAATTCCTTGAAAAATATAAAAAGTCAAATAATTGATTGAAATAAATCGGTTTATTAAAAAAATACATAATTTTTTTTAATAAATTATTTGTAAGCATATAGAGAGCAAATAACAGGGTTGGCAAAAAAAACCCAACCCAAAAAAACCCAAAAAAACCCACCTTAAAAAAACCCAACAAAACCCAAAAAAACCCAAAATATATTTGGGTTTTTTTTAAAAATGACCTATTTTACAACTGATATCTCTGATTTTAACACTTATAAATGCTTTATTATCAGCAAGTGCAACCTTTATACTGTAATTATTCTTGTAAACACTGTATTTATATACATAATGGTCTTTAGAATATACCCAAAATCGATCAATCTGTTTTTGTAGCAAGTTGGTTATTTATTATTTTTTTAAAACATTTAGCAAGTTATTATAAATGCTATTGAAATATGTATTAAAACATTAAATTAGTTAAATACTTATAAAGGAAATAAAAATCATTCTATTAACTAAATTTCAAGACATTACTAGTTATTTAGTATCTTTATTCTCCTCCCGAATGTCTATATTCCTTTATATTGGTATTTGATCTTTTATTTTTTTATGTTGTTAACAGCAAAAAAAAAATACAAAGTCACAAGCAAAATACTATATATAAAAATTATTAAACTTTATTTACAGTTTAGAAATGGAAAGTTGTCAGGCAAAAAAAAAATACTACAGTTTACTAGATTTGTCCTTAAGTGCATACAACTTTAAAACTTAAAAAAAATTAAGTTATGTGCAAGCAAGCTTGCAACATGTTTGCTCATTCAACGAGAGAACATGTTGAAAACTTGTATGCATTTCACAAAGACAAGATTTGTTGGTAAAAATGACACTCGTGCTCATCTGTCTTTTGACAGGTTTTGAATATTTTGCATCAGTTACAAGTTTACAACATGTACCACCAACAGGGGTAACTATGAACAGCGGGTTGAAAATTAACATCAGTATCAAGTTGCTAAAAGGTGAAGAAACACACACACAATAGAGCTATATAATGTGTTACTTTGATTCAGTTTGCAATTTGCATTGCAAAACTGAGCCGGTAAAACATCTTCAAGGAAAAAAAAACTTGGTGGCGAAGAAACTGTATGGTTTTTAACAAATTTACTTTATATATATTTAGAAACAAAGTTTAGGCAAAAATCCATTTTTTGCCAGTTGATCAGGCCGATAACTTTTCCAGGAAGCTGGACAATATAATGTTTTGATAAAAAAAAATGTAGTGATTAGGCTAGCAGTTTTCTTCTATGATACAAAAATGTTTAAAAGTGTTCATAGTCATCCTGATTGATAATAACTTATAAGGTTGCAACATCATGTTGCAAACTTGTTGATTACACGTAGTAAACTTGTGCAAAGTAGTTTTTGAAATGATATGTTGAACATGTTAGTAAAAAAAACTAGTTTGCAACATTTATATTGTCTTACCAACTTTGAATAACTCAATTTTTACACTGATTTTATTTTAGTCAAAAATATTCTGAACATGTTTTTAATTTAGAGCAATTAATTAACATCATTTATAGTTGATGGATCCCCTTTTTGCACTATAGGTAAAATGTGCTAGTAGACTAGTAGCAAAACATTTGGCTCACAACCAGAAGGTTGGGGTTCAAATTACCTCTGCTGAAAGTCTCAATCTATTTCTCCACACAGCGCCTTTGTTTAAAAACTTTAGTTGTTAATGTTGTTTGTTAGTAAAAATGGTAATGTTAAGGTATGAGACAAAATATTTTTAAAAAATGAGTTGCTCCCTTGACTAAAATGGTAATTGGAGCAATAGGGAGGTGAATTTATGAAACTAAAAAAAAAAATTATTGTACTCATACAAATTATAAAAACTTGGTATTTTGATCGATTTTAAAAAAAACCCAAAAAACCCATAAAACCCAAAAAAACCCAATAAAACCCAAAAAAAACCCATTTGGGTTGGGTTTTTTTAAAAAACCCTGGGTTTTTTCCAACCCTGGCAAATAAATATGTTTAAAGAAAATATGATTTAAATCCAGTTTGCAAATCAAACAACTATCTTACACCCATGGCAATATTTGGATCTTGCTCAACATAATTCTATGAAATATAACTCTAGTTGAGGTAGACGGTTTCCTGTAAAGAAATAATATTAAATCATAAATGCAACATTAAATTACAAGCATGTTTGAACGGAATTCTTAAAGTAATCCTTTAAAATAATGGCTTGTAAAATAAAAAAATTTTAAATTTTTATTCATCTGCTTCACCGGTTAAATACCAAGTTAATTTAGCTTTCCACCAATAACTTTATATTTTATATATAGTTTAATAACTTTATATTTTATATATAGTTATATTTAAATTTAATATAATCAAACAAATCAAACAGTAGACAGACTCCAGATTTTATTTTTGTTTTTTTTTCAAAAATAACATTAAAACAAATAATATCAAAATAATAAAATTAATCTTACTTTATTCTCTAGTAAGATTCAATATCACGATTTAAATTCTCATCTACAATCCTATTAATAAATGTTATGCAATATTCAATGGCATTAATTTATTATCTATTTTTTTAAATAATTTTTTCAAGGGTTGAATTAACGCATCGCGATTTGCGATATCTGTTAAATTATCTGGTCTTCAAAGTTTCAGTTTATAAAAAACCACGAAATTTACGGAATAGGCGAATAAACTTTAATTTGTAAGTGAAAATGTTATGAAAAACAAAACAATAAATTTATGACTACAAAAGTAATAATACTACAGTGTTGTTACTTTTTTAACACTCTTTTATGTTACATTTATAGTTTATTGTTTGATTAAACAACACATAATAAAGATATTATAATAAAAAAATGATTTAGTTAAGTAATTCCAAACTTTAATTAAAGTAGTAATGCATCTTGAAAAAATACAATGGATATTTAAACAATTTTAAAAACCTTAGCAACTTTTACGAACTTTTACATATTTTTATAAACAGTTAAGCATTTTTAAACATCTTACTAACGGTCCGGAAAAAACGCGCGTTCACTTTAAAATCAACCAATGAAAACACTGATAATTTACTTCTTAGGTGAAATCTATATTAAAAGGGGAGGGGGGGGGGAGGAGGCTATAAACTTAAATTTTGTTTTATTATTTAATCAATTAAATCATAATTAAAGTAAAGACAAAAAAAAATATTTCTAAATATACTTTTTATAACTAAATATAACTAAAATTTATTAAATTGAACACCTCTGTTTTTAGTTTTAAGTAAATGTCAGTACTACTCTCAGTGGCGAAACTGCAGTGGGGGGGGGGGGGTAGCAGACAAAAAGTGTCCTATTTTTAAGCTAATTTTAGGATGTATAAAATGGGAGGAGGAAATGATAAAAAAAGGGGGAGGATTTACAATGAAAGTTTTATTATTTATTGATTACCAATATATATATTTTTTAATTTTAAGGCCAATTTTCACTGAATTTTTGTTTTGAGATATAGTTTTTTGTTTATAACAAGTGACTTGTTATAAACAAATAACACGATTTTCAAAATCAGCCCCATATTGCCCATGCAACCTAAAATTAATTTAAAATCAGGACACTTTTTGTCTGTTAACCAAAGCCCCTCCGCCCCCTCCCCCCGCAGTTTCGCCACCGAGAGTAGTACTGACATTTACTTAAAACTAAAAACAGAGGTGTTCAATTTAATAAATTTTAGTTATAAAGAAGTATATTGAGAAATATATTTTTTGTCTTTACTTTTATTATGATTTAATTGATTAAATAATAAAACAAAATTTAAGTTTATAGCCTCCTCCCCCCCCCTTCCCCTTTTAATATAGATTTCTCCTAAGAAGTAAATTACCCGTTTTTTTATTGGTCGATTTTAAAGTGAACACGCGTTTTTTCCGGACCGTTAGTAAGATGTTTAAAAATGCTTAACTGTTTATAAAAGTATGTATTCGTAAAAGTTGCTAAGGTTTTTAACATTGTTTAAATATCCATTGTATTTTTTAAAGATGCATTACTACTTTAATTAAAGTTTGGAATTACTTAACTAAATCATTTTTATTTATAATATCTTAAATATGTGTTGTTTGATCAAACAATAAACTATAAATGTAACATAAAAGAGTGTTATAAAAGTAACAACACTGTAGTATTAATACTTTTGTAGTCATAAATTTAATGTTTTGTTTTTCATAACATTTTCACTTACAAATTAAAGTTTATTCGCCTATTCAGTAAATTTCGTGGTTTTCCATAAACTGAAACATTGAAGACCAGATAATTTAACAGATATCGCAAACCGCGATGCGTTAATTCAATCCTTGTTTTTTAAAAATATTCTTCAGTATATAATATACTAAACAATATTTTTAAAAAATTAAAAAAAAAAAATAGATATCAAATTAATGCCATTAAATATTGCATAACATTTATTAAAAGGCTTTATGTCCTTTATCTCCGTTTATAAATGATCTAGCTGGTGTACCACAAATAAAAGCTGATATAGCAAACTTATATACTTTACCATTAATACTAATACCAGAATCAAATAAAGCAATACTTTCATTAACAAACATTTTCAGAAATTCATTACAGTCTTTTGGTTTAGACCTACTATAAAAAAGACCGATTATAAATGGGGTTTTATTGTGTTGAATATTGTTTATCCACATTTTTTATTAAACCTAATATTGGCCAAAATTGGCCATTGCTGCTTTTAAACAATGGTAAATCATCAATGTTGACTTAAATTGATATACAATCCTTTTTCTTTAAAAAACTTGAAATATTACTTAAAATACCTTGTCTAATGCCAAAATGACAATACTCTCCTCCAGTTATATTGGTAACAGGTACAAAAGACTTTGACTTGGAGTGCGTGGATCCTTTGGCAAATCAGGAAACAATTTAACCAAAATTTTTAACAAAGATGCTAATGCTTCATCGGTTATAGCAAACTTAACTGCCCACTGCATCAAAATCATTTTTTAGTTCATCATTGTTAACATCATCAATTGTTTCAAAATCTGATGACTCTAATGGGTAAGTTTCAGAATCAGAAATTGTTAACTAACTGTCAGAGTTCACTTCACAATCAATATTATTTGCACCTGAGGAAATAACACTCTCAGTAAAAAGTTTTCGATCTGATATACTCTTTAAATACAATGATTGTACTTTTTTTGGTGAATGTGAAATATTGCTTGATATTGGTAACCTTAATATATATATATATATATATATATATATATATATATATATATATATATATATATATATATATATATATATATATATATATATATATATATAGATATATATATATATAGATATATATATATATATATATATATATATATATATATATATATATATATATATATATATATATATATATATATATATATATATATATATATATATATTATACGACTAGCCATGTAACTTTTAATATAACTAGAACAATGTTATACTTATATGGTTATAACATTGTTACATAACTGTGACAATATTGTTAAAGTTATATATGTTTAAAATAAAATTAAATTAGTACTTTTAATTTTGAGTCTTATAAATATATATTGAACCTATATTTATATCTATACTTTATATCTATATCTATACAAAGTATAGATATAGATATAATATATAGTAATCTATACTTAGTATAGATATAGATATAATTTATAAAAATAGATATAGATATAAATTATAAACATAGATATAAATATAATATATTATATAATATAAAAAATAGTATCCTTTATATTATAATACTTTATATTACTTTATAATTTCTAATATAGATATAGGTATAAAATCATATAACTTTATATTTATAAGCAATAATTTTAGCTATATTTTAAAATATAAAGTATAGATGTAGATTGAATATAATTTTATATTGCAAGACTTAAAAATAAAAAGACTAATTTTTTTTTTTTTTTTTAAACTACTTATTTATTACGTACTGCTCTACATAGACTATGTACTACAATATAAAATAGAAAAATCGATCAATCTAAGTCTTATGGCGCTTAAAATGCTTACTTTTGGTGTTTTTACGACATCGTATCGTTATTTGGGAGCCAACTCGGGCATTGTGTACAGCGTATCGTCATAAACTTACTAAAGCCGGCATGCCAATTTAAAATCGCATTGGCAACGAGGTGTCTTATCGCTCTTCAGCCGATGGCGGAAGGCCAACACAAAATAGCATGCCGGTCCTGCATCAGCTACCCGGCAGCGGTAAGCCGCATTAGGAATCACAAAGGGCCAGCACCGGGTTTCCGGCGGCGGCTTTGCGCATCGCGTAGCGCTGAAAGCATGTTTGCTGGGTTTATTATAGATCCTTTGCTATTCAGCTATGGCTTTATCATCGTTTAGCCGCTGACGGACCGTTGTTCAAGCGTTGTCGATTTTCCGCCATAGGTCCGCTGTCGAACCGCCTTCAGTTTTCCGCCAACGGACCGATGTAAATACAATGTGCAAGCCAACGCGGCAACGCAACGGGCAACTCCTAAAAATTAATTTAAGACTTTTATTTAACTATCTAGCAGGAAAACAAAAAATATATTTTTTAACTTAATTTTAAAAACATATAGAATTTTTTTTAAAGCAATTTATTAAAAAATTTTATTTATCTATTTATTAACTTTTTATTTATATATAGTTAATAAATAAATTTTATTTATTTATTAATTATTTTTTAACAAATAGATTAGTAATTACTAAATTAGAAACAAGTAATTATTAAATTAGAGTAACAAGCCTCTCCAAAAAAATTACTATCAAGCATGTGTTAGTCTTTTTAGACTTTGTTTTACAAAGTTATTTTCATTGTTATTTCTGGTAATACCAGACCAGTTAAGTTTACAACAGAGGTTATCAGTGAATAACGCAAAGGACATTCTTCAGACAGCCTCCTTTACTTGCCACAACTATTATCTACAAAAAGCATAGAAAAAACATCAGTAATATATAATATATAGCTATTATTTTTTGTCGTTTTGTCCAAAAGCTCACTATTGAAACTTACATAAACTGTTTTATTTACTAAAGCTGGTACATATTTAAAAATGTATATAATATATGTGTGTGTGTGTATATTTATATATATATATATATATATATATATATATATATATATATATATATATATATATATATATATATATATATATATATATATATATATATATATATATATAACTTCATATTAGTATAACATTGTTCTTGTTATATTAAAAGTTAAACGACAAGCCATGTAATTTTTAATATAACAAGAACAATGTTATACTAATATGGTTATAACATTATTACATAACTGTAACAATATTGTTAAAGTTATATATGTTTAAAATAAAATCAAATTAGTATTTTTAATTTTAAGTCTTATAAATGTATATTAAACCTATATGTATATCTATACTTTATATCTATATCTATATTAAGTATTGATATAGATATAATAAATAGTATTCTATACTAAGTATAGATATAGATATAATATATAAGTATAGATATAGATATAAACTATAAATATAGATATAAAATATAGTATAATATAATATAAAGTATAGTATACTTTATATTATAATACTTTATAATTACTAATATACTAATAACTAATTACTTTATAATTTCTAATATAGATATAAATTCATGTAATTTTTAATATTTATAAGCAATAGTTTCAGCTATATTTTATAATATAAAGTATAGATGTAGATTGAAAATAAATTTATATTGTAAGACTTAAAAATAAAGACTAATTTGATTTTTTTTTTTAATACTTCTTATTTATTACTTACTGTTTTACATAGACTATGTACTACAATATAAAATATAAAAATCGATCAATCTAAGTTTCATGGCGTGCTTTTGGTGTTTTTACGACATCTTACTGTTATCTGGGAACCAACTCGGGCATTGTGTTGGCAAACTTCAGCGTATCGTCATAAACTTCCCAAAGCTGGCATGCCAATTTAAAATCGGATTAGCAATGAGGTATTTTATCGCTCTTTAGCCGACGGCGGAAAGCCAACACAAAATAGTATACCGGTACTGCATCAGCTAACCGGCAGCGGTAAGCCGCATCAGGAATCTTAAAGGGCCAGAACCGGCTTTCCGGCGGCGGCTTTGCTCATCGCGGTCCGCTGAAAGCATGTTTGCTGGGATGAGACCTAGATTGATCAATTTTTATATTTTTCCAACAAACATCAAGCAGGCGGAGCAATAACGGACCACTGTCAGCACTTATGGCAAGCCGACGTCGGCCACCCGCTGCTTTGCCGCGTTGGCTTGAACATCGTATTTGCATCGGTCCGTTATCGGTAAACTGAATGCGGTTCAACAGCGGACCGATAGCGGCAAATCGACAACGTTTAAACAACGATCCGTCAGAGGCTAACCGATGATAAAACCATAGCGGATTAGCATAGGATCTATAATGAGTTTTGACTAAAATTTGAATGCATTGATATAAATATAACTATTTTTGTGTTTTTGTTTGAATAGAACGCACCTATCGTTAGCAAAAATAATTTTATCTTTCAGCTCAAATTTTTACTCATAAAAAAATGCAAATCCTGCCAATGCCTGGAAGACATATCAATTATTTTTTGACTTTGTGCATAGTTATATAGACAAAATTTGAATTTATTATACTAAAATTCTCCTACCACCGAAAAACACTACCCCAACTGTAAACTATTAGGTCATACGTGTCAAGGCTTAAGCTCGGTGAACAAAAAGACTAATCAGAAGTTATATAAAAAATCATTTTAAAATTGAAATTTACAATAACAACATAAATATAAAAGTAACAATAATTAAAATATAAAACTAAAACAAAATAAAAAGTATATTTGCATCTATATATTATTTCTTCACTTGCGTTTAGCGAACGTTTAAAATATAAAATAGTTATTTTTGAACATATCTATAAGTTCAGTTTATTCTCATTTCAATCGAAAAATAAATCTATTTAGGAAACCATGTATTAAAAATTGATTTACGTTGCAGTCTGCAGTCTTTTAACTTTTACCTAAAAGCAGGCAATAACATATAATGAAAATATTGAAACAGTCGAGTTTAGAGCTATTACGACAAAAATAATAAACTAACCTTGTCAGCAGTTTAAAAGCGTGTTCGTTTGAAATAGTCTGATCACCAGTTATTGACAAATAACTTCAGATACTAAGTGCATCTACATTGAATAAATATAAATTTAATTTTATTATTTAAGCATAATTTAAAACATAAAAACAACAAAAACATTGCTTATATTAAAAAGCTATAGAAATAACTTTAAAAAAAAGCTGTATAAAAATAAAGTCACATTACGTGCCTTTTAAAAAAAAAAAAACTTCATAAAAAGTAACCTACATGGTATACCTAATCCTATAATAATGCTTGAGGGGTTTATGAATAATAAAAAACAGTTATTATTTTATTAAAAATTTATCTTCAATTTTAAATTTAAGTTAACAAATAAAATAGTATTTAAAAATGAGATACTTATATGGCAGGTTGGAAGTAAAACCGTAAAACTCACAGCAACTTAAGGGCTATGGTGAACCTTTTGCAAAGCATAAGCCTAAGACACAAGTGCACATCTGAAAAAGAATCAAAAACAGAACACATCAATAAAAATATATTTTGATAAACAAAATAATAGTTTGCTTATTGAACATAGTTTTCACTATACAAAAAAAAACATAGCGCAATATAATGAACTATAAAAATTTCTTGAAAAAATAAAAAGTCAAATAATTGATTGAAATAAAACTGTTTAGTAAATATGTATATAACTTTTTTAAATAATTTTTAAGCATATAAATAGCAAATAAATATGTTTAAAGAAAATATGATTTAAATCCAGTTTACAAGTCAAACAGCTATCTTATACCCATGGCAATATTTGGATCATGGTCAACATAATTCTATGAAATATAACTCCGGTTGAGGTAAACGGTTTCCGGTAAAGAAATAATATTACATCATAAATGTAACATTAAATTACAAGCATGTTTGAACGGAATCGTTAAAGCAATCCTTTAAAATAATGGCTTGTAAAATAAAAACTTTGTTAGATTTTTATTCATCTGCTTCACCGGTTAAATACCAAGTTACCTTAGCTCTCCATTAAAATTTTTATATTTTAAAGCTTATAGTTAAATTTAAATTTAATATAATCAATTAAATCAAACAGTAGACAGACTCCAGAACTTATGTTTTGGATTTTTTTCAAAAATAACATTAAAACAAATAATATCAAAATAATAAAACTAATCTTACTTTAATCTCTGTTAAGATTCAATATTACGATTTAAATTCTCATCTACAATCTCATATACAAGTGGTTATTGTAAAAGTTTGAGGATATGAAAAACATGGAAACAGTAATACTCATTGTACAAAAATTTTACTCTGTTGAGTTTAAAATTTAAAGTTATTAAAAATATATTAAATATTGTAAAATAAAGATAACAAATTTGTAAATAAAGATGCTTATTTTATATAACAATCTTATTCATCTTCTGAACTAAAAAAAGCACTCTTTATTTAATGGCATTGGAAAACTTGATGTAGGCATCATTTTTTTCTTGGCTTGTTTGTTTTTTTTGGTCTTTTTGTCCGCCATTACGGTCTGATGCACCACGCAAAAAACGCACAACCTTATGATGAAAATCTGATTTAGTTGCTGAAGTTGTTGCAGGATTTCTTTTTACAGGATTTACAGGATTTCTTTTTGCATTTCCTAAAAATTAATTTAAGACTTTTATCTAGCAGCTTTTTTTTACTATCTAGCAGGAAAACAAAAAATATAGTTTTTTAAAGCTATTTATTAACAAATTTTATTTATCTATTTATTAACTTTTTATTTATTTATAGTTAAATAAATTTTATTTATTTATCAACTATTTATTAACTAATAGATTAGTAATTACTAAATTAGACACAAGTAATTGGAAAATTAGAGTAACAAGCCCCTCAAAAAAAAATTACTTTTAAGCAAGTGTAAGTCTTTTCGACTTTGTTTTACAAAGTTACTTTCATTGTCATTTCTGGTAATACCAGACCAGTTTAGTTTACAGCAGAGGTTTTTAGTGAATAACGCAAAGGACATTCTCCGGACAACCTCCTTTAAAGTCTGGCCTCCTTTTTTTGCCACAGCTTTTATCTACAAAAAAAAATGAAACAGCATCAGTAATGAATATACTACAGAATATTTTTTAAAAAATTAAAAAAAAAAAAATATCAAAGTAATGGTATTAAATATTGCATAACATTAATGTCCTTTATTTCCTTTATTTCCGTTTATAAATGATCAAGCTGGTGTACGACAAATAAAAGCTGATATAGCAAATTTATATACTTTACCATTAATACTAATACCAGAACCAAATAAAGCAATACTTTCATTAACAAACAGTTTTAGAAATTCATTATGGTCTTTTGGTCTAGACCTACTATAAAAAAGACCGATTTCAAATGGGGTTTTATTGTGTTGAATATTATTTATCCACATTTTTTATTAAACCTAATATTGGCCAAAACTGGCCATTGCTGCTTTTAAACAATGGTAAATCATCAATGTTGACTTGAAGTGATATACAATCCTTTTTCTTGAATTGATATACAATCCTTTTTCTTTAAAAAACTTGAAATATTACTTAAAATACCTTGTCTAATACCAAAATGACAATACTGTCCTCCAGTTATATTGGTAACAGGTACAAAAGACTTTGACGTAGAGTGCGTGGATCCTTTGGCAAATCAGGAAACAATTTACCCAAAAATTTTAACAAAGATGCTTTTGCTTCATTGGTAATAGCAAACTTAACTGCCCACTGCATTAAATCATTTTTTAGTTCATCATTGTTAACATCATCAATTGTTTCAAAATCTGATGACTCTAATGGGTAAGATTCAGAATCAGAAATTGTTAGATTACTGTCAGAGTTCACTTCACAATCAATATTATTTGCACCTGAGAGAATAACACTCTCAGTTGAAAGTTTTCGATATGATATACTCTTTAAATACAATGATTGTACTTCTTCTGGTGAATGTAAAATATTGCTTGATTTATTAATAATCTTTTAGGCAATATTCAACATCAGCTTTATCTTTTGTCGTTTTGTCCAAAAGCTCACTATTGAAACTTAAACTTAAATTGTTTTATTTACTAAAGTTGGTACATATTTAAAAAAGTATATAATATATATGTGTGTGTGTGTGTGTGTGTGTCTATATATATATATATATATATATATATATATATATATATATATATATATATATATATATATATATATATATATATATATTATATATATATATATATATATATATATATATATATATATATATATATATATATATATATATATATATATATATATATATATATATATATACATACTTTATATAAAAAATCAAATTAATCTTTTTATTTTCAAGTCTTACAATATAGCTTATATATATAAATTTATATTAAATCTACATCTATAATAGAAGTAGATTTAATCTAAATTTATATACATAACCTATTTAGTAAGACTTAAAAATAAAGAGACTAATTTGATTTATTTTTAATACTATTTATTTATTACTTACTGTTTTACATAGACTATGTACTCCAATATAAAATATAAAAATCGATCAAAGTCTTGAGGCGCTTAAAAGGTGTTTTTACGAAAGCTTACCGTTTTTTCGGGAGCCAACTTGGGCATTAAGTTAGCAAAACTACAGCGTTTTGTCATAAACTTACCAAAGCTGGCATGCCTAATTAAAATCGTATTGGCAACAAGGTGTTTTATCGCTCTTTAGCCGATGGTGGACAACACAAAATAGCATGCCGGTCACAAAATCACATGTCACAAAATAGCATGTCACAAAATCACATGTCACAAAATCACATGTTACAAAATCACATGTCACAAAATAGCATGCCAACACAAAATAGCATGCCGGTCCTGCACCAGCTACCCGGCAGCGGTGAGCCGCATAGGAAACACAAAGGGCTAGCACTGGTTTTCCGGCGGCGGCTTTACGCATCGCGGTCCGCTCAAAGCATGTTTGTTGGGTATGTACTACAATATAATTATATTGTAGTACATACCCAGCACTGCCCAATGGCCGTTTCGATGCAGGCCCGTGATCAACAGCCGTCATCGCGCCGTAGTCGCAAGCGGAATTCGGCCAGCATTGGGCCGCTAGCGGGAGGCTCTCTGGGACCTTAGAGGGGTAAGTTGAGCAATTGCATGGGGTAAGTTGAGCAATAAAAAGATAAATGCATTTCTGTGACAACTATTAACACTGTTATAAAACCAAAACAAAACTTCCTTATAAATTAAATAAGTACTTTCAATTTTAACAATTTATTTAAGATATGAATATCAAAACTAATAATTTTGATACTAAAATAAAAACAAAAACAAAACTTTTTAATCTTAAAACTTTTTTAAAACATTATAAAACTTGTTAATGTTATGATAATATAATAACTAAACACCTTATGTTAGTCTTCAATTTCCATTTTGCAGTTAATACAAATATAATTTTGACCAGAATGTGAATCACATTTTGAATGAGACCATTGATTGCAACATTGACACTGGATTCGATTTTCTTTAGGTAGACTTTTAGAATAAGTTTCCCAACAATCAAGGCAAGCATAATCGTGTTCTGAACTTGTCTTTAATTTTTTTGTCATCTTAGTTTTTTTGTTTGATTGTTTTTTAACTTTTTTTAATATACTAAGCAGCAGAGTCTCCTTATTACCATGATCTGCAAAGGATTGACTGGCAAAAAATTTTTTTGGTTTCTTTAAAATTTTTTTCTTCTCAGTTTTTTTGTTTGTCTGTTTCTTAAAAATGTAACTGAGTCTCTTTATTACCACATTCTTTATTAATATTTGAAAGGAATTGATAGGTAGATAATTTTTTTTTATTTCAATTTTATTAGGTTCCTTAGTTTGCTGCTGTTTTAATATAATTCTTTCTTGAGTATCTGTTAGAATAGCAGCTTTTCTTTTTCTTCGTCTTGTCAAATGTATCTCTCTTGGTGCTGCTTTTGGGTAAGGTCGCACAGTTTCTGGAGAAAATGCTTAAGGAGTTTCAGGAATAAGTAACATTGTCTCTTTATTAATACTACTTTTGACAGATTGACCTGAAGATGATGTTAAACATACTTCAGAATGAGCTACGTGTGATAGCTCAGAAACAAGATTTGCTGGCTCTATACGATCTGTGACAAATGATGGTAAAAATCATCATCAGCAAAAATGTTTGCATTGTGCGGGTATACACCAGTTTTTTGAAAACTCTTTGTAATGTGAGGACACGTTATAGCTAATGGCAATGAATCAGATACAATTTTTGGTATATCATAAATTGTTATGGCTTTTCCAGGATTGTTTTTCAGCCATGCATCTTGTGCAACTGATAGTTACTTTTTAAAAGGTCTAAACACTGATACATCTAGTGGCTGTAGCTTATGGCTGCAGTGTGGTGGGAAAAACAACATGACTGTTTCATTCTCCTTTGCTAAGTTTAGTGTTTCAAAATGCAAGTGAGAAGAGTGATTGTCCAAAATTAACAGAATTTCATATTCATTTGAAGGCTTCACATGCCTAATCATATGCTGCATAAAATGTTTGAATTCAATATCTGTAACCCAGCCACTTCTATTACCTACCCCAATACAGTCCGGTGGGCCATTATTAACAAAATAATCTTTGTAGTTTTTGAGAGGGAACACAAACATTGGAGGTACTGTGTTTGCTGAGGCAGTTACAGCGGTTACCATTGTGACATTAGTGTCTCTTTCCCCAGATGTTATAGCACCAACATTTCTCTTGCCATTTGCAGCCACAATTTTACTAGGTTTTACAACTGTAGATACACTAGTTTCGTCAACGTTACATATTTGTGAAGCACTGAATTTGTATATATCCATAACTTCACCTAGCTTATCAAAAATTACTTTTACATTTGCAGCGTTAAACGATGTTGTCCTACCAAGGCTAGTTGCTTCAGGTTTCCTTATAAATAATTGAGGGTTTCTTTTTAAAAAACTAGTCATACACTCTTTACCAGCCATCTTATTTACTGTCCAAGAATCTGGTATTTTGATTTTGTATTGAAGAGCATACTCATAAGCAAGAGATCGAACATCTTGAGGAATATAGCCGTAAAATATAGATGTCATTTGCAATAAACAATTTTTTAAGGCAAGAAAGCGCCTTTGGGAAAAATTAATCTAGGTTTTGAATAACCCAAGGATGGGTAACCACCAGAGTTTAGTTTTAAAATATATCTTGCTAATGTCATTCTCTTGATGTCGAATTCTTTAGCAGCTGCACTAACACTTTTTTTACCAAAACAGAACTTGCTGCATCACTAAGCTGTTGGCTTGTGAAGGCACCATTTGAAGTTTTTCTTTTATAATTACGCATCCTATAATATATACCTACATATATATATATATATATATATATATATATATATATATATATATATATATATATATATATATATATATATATATATATATATATATATATATATATATATATATATATATATATATATATATATATATTATATATATATATATATATATATATATATATATATATATATATATATATATATATATATATATATATATATATATATATATATATATATATATATATATATATATATATATATATATATCACGGTCGTTTAGATATTAAAAAAAAGCGTTATATTTAGATACGCATGCGCAAGTTTTAAGTAAAAACTTTAGAGCTTTTAAAATTGCTGTGGTTCTTAACTACGGAGTAAATTTTAGATGACAACCATTTAGTTGCATTTTTTGGTGTACTGTTCAGTATTATAAACTTTTTTTTTTTTTACTTCAATAAACAAGCGTCATTTATTTAATATTAGCTAATTAAATTAAGTTTAAAAACAAAATAAGATGCACATAGTTGTATTTCTGTGAAAGCTAATTTGCTGCAGGAGAGCAAGTTGTTTATTTTTTTGAAATAAAATTTCAAATTTTTAACTGTACGAATTTGGAAATTTTTTCTTCAACCTCTTTAATGTTCTTTACTTTATATTTTTATTATTTTTTGATTCTTGCTTAAATTTAATTTTGGTAGAAAAATGTATTTTTATCGTGTGAGTAGTTAAGTGCTAAGATTTTTTTTTATAACTTTGTTGTGATGCATTTTACACGATCATGTTATAAAAATAAAGATGAAAAAATAATATTATTAATATTTTATAAGCTAATAGAAAAGTAATTTTTTTTCTTTTTTTACTTTACATTGCATGTATTTGGAAACTTTCCATTGCTAAAACAAAACATACACACATATAATATATGTGTTTATGTTTTGTTTTAGCAATCGCAAGTTTCCAAATAGATGCAATGTAAAGTATATAAAAAAATTTGCTTTTCTATTAGCTAATATAATATAAATAAATAAATAATTTTATTTTTTCATCTTCATTTTTAAGCATGATCTTTTAAAATGCACCAGAACAAAGTTATAAATTATTTTCTTACATACATACACACACACACACACACACATGATATATGATATATCATGTGTGTGTATGTATGCAACATACACATGCATGCAAATATATATATATATATATGCAAATATATATATATATATATATAATATATATATATATATATATATATATATATATATATATATATGTATATATATATATATATATATATATATATATATATATATATAATATATATATATATATATATATATATATATATATATATATATATATATATATATATATATATATATATATATATATATATATATGTATATATATATATATATATATATATATATATATATATATATATATATGTATATATATATATATATATATATATATATATATATATATACATATATATGTATATATACATATATATATATATATATATATATGTATATATATATATATATATATATATATATATATATATATATATATATATATATATATATATAATAACAATATATATTATGAAAAAAGGTTATTACATTTCATCGATATTTAGAAATAGTACTTGTACTATTTCTAGTAATAGTAATAATCTAAAGTAAAGTTAAATTTTATAATAATATTAAAACAATTATAACGAGGCCAATTAAAATATCAGCAATGTTAACAATACTATTTATATTAATAAATATAATATTATATTAATATCAGAGAGAGGGTAATAACTGCAAGTAGCCTCCTCATCTGTAGTGGCTTTCTTGGCCTTGGGGAGGTGAGTTACCCAAAAAAAAAAATCCATTTTATAATAATAACAATAATAACAGTAATAGTAATTTTGATAATTATTAAAACTGAATATTAAACAACGATAAGAAATAATATATGAATAATAGTAAAACAATGTTATAATATTCCTATTACATAAAATAATATTTTTATTACATAAAATAATATTACTAATACATTAAATAGTATTTTTACTAGCTGTCATGACCCGTAAAATACGGGTGTTTAGGATATTGATGCACACTTTATCCGCGTGGTTACAGTTCATAAGAACTATTATCCGGTTTATAACGTAAGAAAATCTCAATCAAATGAAAACATCTAAATGATAACTTTTAATGTCCTAGATACGAAGATTAAACTTATTGATTGCGTAAACACTAACTTTAACATAAATGGCATTTGCGAGACACTTCTTGCAACAAAAAAACAAAATTTTGAAATTTGTGAACGATTTTTTTTCTCTCGTTAGCGAAGTTGGTTCTGTGTCAAAATGCGAGGATCAAACTTTTGATTAATATCTTTACATATGTTGTCTATATACAATATCTATAAAACTTTATTTATTAAGTATTTGAATTTGTATTTAAAAAAATTAAAAAAAAAAATTAAAACAGTAGTTGCCATTGGCAGGACACGAACCACGGCAGCTATTAACTAAGCTCAGCGCGCTAACCACTCGACTACGCTGACGCATTAAGAACTAACGATTCAAAGTTATATAAAAATTGTTTTTAACGGATATAAATGCAAAAGATTAGAAATCGGTATTATGCTAATATTAAATAGTTTAACTTTTAATTATTTTTAGAAACAATAAATTTTATAAGATAATTTAGTGTACATATAAAATTAAAATCTTTAATTATGTTCTAAATAAAAATATACTTTTTAAGCCCCCTTACCATTTTTAAAAAAAGTTATGGTTTTGTTGTTTAAAATGCAAATCAAAAGTTATATAGATTTTATATTCTATATATAAACATGTTTTTTACTAATTTTCCTTGCTCAATTTAGTTGTAAATAAACTTGAAAAGTTTAACTAAAATAACATGAGTATCTCAATAATGACACATGCGCAAAAAAAATAAAAAAGAAGGTCGCCGATGGTAGGACTTGACTTGATCAGGAGCCTAGTGCACTAATCACTCTACTACGCTGTCACGTAGTGTCTTGAAGATTTTAAATTATATAAAAATTGTTTTTTAACGGATAAAAACACAAAAGATTAGAAATTAAGCAAAGGTTGACGAAATGCAGTTCTTAAGCGAAAATCAAACTGTTGAACTTGATATATGTTTAAGCATGTTTTAACATTACATAACATGAAGTTTATGTACGTACAATATGAGTTTCACGTTTGCTCGCGTTTTCTTATAAAGCAACCCGACGGGCATTTGTTTCTAAAAGTTACGTTCTAAATGTGTTTTAAACGTCTTTTAAACGTCTTTTAAACATTAATGTTTAAAAGACGTTTAAAAGACATTTAAAATATATTTAGATCGTAACTTTTAAAAAAAAATGCCCGTTGGGAAAGGTAAGACTCTTTCTCGTCACTACCTCGGATGCAATGGTTGCCAAGAGTATCGTGTCAAACAGGCTCAAAAGCGCACTACTACTACTACTACTACTACTACTACTACTACTAATAATAACCCACAATGAGCCCAACATTTTATAAACAGTATCTCTCCAAAAATAGGCATAAAGACCGGTTTTAGTAATTTAAAGTGAAGAGGTAATCTATTCCATGATTTTATGCATTGGTTTGTGAATTATTGTTGTACATAACTAAATAATGATTGAGGATATATAATTTAAGGTTATTAAACGACAGAAGATAATAACAAGAACTTTTTATAGCAGTAAAGAAATACCCGAAAAAGGGAGGTAGGTTAACTTGTACCTGATTCCAGATTTAATAGATGAACGAGAGTACACAATTTGATGATTTTGGATACAAGGTAAAAGATCTTTAGAACAATATTCTTAATCTTTAAAACCATATTCTTGAAAGTATATTATTTTGAATGTTTTGATTATATATTTTTAAAAACTATTGGTTGATAAGTAGTGCATAGAGTATTATATTAGTATACATATTAAAGTGTTTGTAGTATGTTTGAGAAATGAAAATTATATAAGATAAAAAAGATATGCTTTTTACTATTACTATATATTTATCTTTAGAAAAGTAAATTGCTGATTTAATAGTTTTATTGTGCTAATTGGTTATATGGTTCATTGTTATCAAAGTTACACATGTTAAAAGATCGTGTTATTCGATTTATAAAAAAATAGGGTTTTGGATAAAGAAATATGTTTAGATACTACAAACAAGGAGGCGAATTCATTTATTACAAGTTTAAAGAAAAAAGTCTTCTTAAATCACACAATCAAAAACTAACCGTATAAACAGAAAGCTTTTTTTTTTTTTTTTTTTTTTTTTTTTTGTTCTTTATTACAATATTTAATACAATATTTACAAAGAAATCAATAAGAAAATTTACGTGCAAAGAAACCGTTAAAAAATAAAGAATAAAGATAAAGAACGCGGATACTTAAAAAAGACCATACAGGTCTTGTCACCGAGAACCGCTGTTGAATAATTTTGAAAGCTTAAAACCAACCTTGAGAAAAAGAATATATTGCAACTATGAATTTTTAAAAAAGAAATTCTAAATAATGTAAAAATTTATATGTAAGAGATTTAAAAAAATAAAAAAAACAGAGAAGCAAAATACTGCAAAATATATGAAAATTGCTACATTTTTTACTTTGTTGGTTGCATTTCATACCAGATAATTCTTTTTTTCCCCTTACCCACCCCTGTTTATTAAATAACTAGATTTATCTTGGCCTTATTTCCAAATACTTTAAAAAAATTGATTAGTATATAACTCACTTTCTTGATTTGATGAGTAGCTCCCTAAAAGTCGTAAACTTATTGCTTGTTATTTAACGATTTTTAAACGAATCATGTGTCTTTAATTTTAGCGTTGTAAATCTTACACCAGTTAAACCCTGGGGAAAGAACTTTGAAATCTTCTCCATAAAATATCGTCCATAAAATACGAACGCTCGGAGAGGAAGAGGGGTCTGCAAATGTAAAAATATGAGATAGGGGGCAGGGCAGTAGGTCAATTATAAAAGTTTAGAGACACTAAATTTAAAAAAATATTACAAAATGGTGGGTTGGTAGGTTAAAAACGTTGGTATTTTTAGGAAGGTATAGGATTATACATTTCTTACTTGTTTGCTAAGGCACTAAGGAGTACTATACTAAATCCGCCACTAATACAACTTCTTCTTATGGGTATCCATAATATATATACGCAGCAAAACCACTGTTTTTGCACCCCCGTTTCCTATTGCATGTTAATTTTATGACATCCAACGTTTCTTTAGGTACTTTGGAAGTTTAACTTCTTAATCCTTTGTATCCGCCCTTAACGTACGCATTGTTAAGGCCTTCATAATGTGTAACGTCTAGGGCTATACAAATAGCTTTTTTTTTGTGTGATCTAATTCCGTTGTGATAAAAATTGATATTGAATTTTAATTCAATTTAATTCCTTATTAATTAGTAAACTTTTAGCAAAAACTCATATATATTTTGTTAACAAATGTCACGTCACATCAGAAATAGGAGGCTGGGGTGATGTGTGGGGGGGGGGGGGGTGGTTACAAAAATATCACAAAACCGTTTTGGGGAGGGAGATATCAAAAAAGAGCAAAAAAAGTGTCACATTACTTGAGCAGCCTTATAACTACAAAAATCAATTATCCAGGTTTAATTTTAAAACATTAGAAACAAACAAGATCAAAAGTTTTTCTTAATTCAACATTTTTTGTATTTAGGACAGGTTTTAAAGGGCATGAAAAAAGACATGCACAAAAGTTAAACTCATCATTTGTATAACATTAATAGTTTAATTAAATAGCTAAAAAAAAATTTGATAGTATAATTTTAATGTCTTATAATATACACTAGTAAAATCTCTAAATTTAAAGTAAACATGTTTGAATCTGTACATTGGCTCAAAGGCCAGGTTTGCTAGATTGTGGAGCTTTGTATATTTGAGAGGGAAATAAGTTTATATAAAATCTATTAATTATACTTTTAACAACAACAACAACAAAATCATCGATAAATTTTATTTATTTATCTCTCAGTATTACATAATTTAAAAAGTTGTATCATACTGATTGAACTTTTGATTTAATTATCAATAAAATTTCTGAAATTCATCAATATAATCAATCTCTAGATTATTAGCATATACCATTAGAGTTTGCCTACTTTATACAACCATAGGTTTTAAATCTTAAAGTTTTTAAACTTTAAAAAAATGTAAAATCCGGTTTCAGCTTCTGTCAAGTAAGAACATGATACTGTGCTTTTAATGATCAAATTGTTTTCTTGAAGTGTTTTATAAAATCATCTAAGAAAAAAAATGTCAGCTTAGTTAAATTAACAAAGTCAGCTATTAAAATAACCCGCACTTTATCATTATATAAAATCATATATAATACTAATAAATATCAATAAGCATTGTCTAACTGTACATTACCAGCTACTAATGCAATTTGGTTTCTAAATTAGTAAACCGAACCATATTTAAGTATTTTTTACAAAACAATAATTGTCGTCATAATAGTTGTTCCAATATTTCCAATATTATAGCGTTAAAATATTGAAACAACTAATATGACAACAGATATATAGTCTTCTAAAAATAGTACATTTAAAAAAAAGATGTATTTTAGATTTAGTATATGTAAAAAAACCGAGTAACATTTTAACTTGAATAATTTTTAGTTTATTATGAAACAATAAAATTAACTTAAATTTCATGTAAACTATGTGTATTGTGTTTTTAAAAAATGTTCCTCTCGTTTGCTCTTTTTAATTCCTAAAATATAATAAAACTTTACATAGCTTATACTTATGTAAACTGCTTATGTAATATTGTATGTTGTTTTCTCTCTCTCTCTCTCTCTCTCTCTCTCTCTCTCTCTCTTGATATATATATATATATATATATATATATATATATATATATATATATATATATATATATATATATATATATATATATATATATTAATTTTATTACATTTTTCTATCCCTAATTTTATAACATAGTTGATAAAAATGCACTAGAACAAAATTCAAGAAAAAGCTAAGCTCTTAACAAGCTAAACGAGTTAAAATACATTTTTACAGAAAAATTAAATTTAAGCAACGACCAAAAGAAGGTCAAAGTATAAAAAAAGTAATAATAATAATAAAGAAATTTTTTTTTTAAATTTGTACAGTTAGAAATTCTCAAAATTTATTTTTAAAAAATAAACAAATCACTCAATGTTACAAATAAAAGTTTTAGCCAAAATACAAATTGAAGCTTTTAAAATAATTGGTTAGCGTAGTTATTTATTTACTAATACAAAAAAAGCATTTATTTATTGATTTAGATCAGTAATATGGTTAAAACATTAATTTTTACAAAAATAAACTAAAAATAATAATTGCTCTATAAAAAAGATTATGTAACTAAGAGCCGCAGCCATTTTAAAAACTCTGAAATTTCTATAAACTTCTGGCACATGCGCATCTAAACTTAACGCTTGTAAACGACCGTATATATATATATATATATATATATATATATATATATATATATATATATATATATATATATATATATATATATATATATATATATATCTGTGTGTGTGTGGGTGTGTGTGTGTGTGTGAGAGAGAGAGAGAGAGAGAGAGAGAGAGAGAGAGAGAGAGAGAGAGAGAGTGTGTGTGTGTGTGTGTGTATAGTAATATTAAATACTATATATAAATTATTTATATATTAAATACTATATATAAATTATATAATATAAATTATAAGTTATATGTTTTTTAAATATGCACACTATCATAATATTATCATAATAAACATAGTAAACAAGATTAATTTAAAAAAATTATTCGGGAAACGTAAAATCCAATCTGTAAAAGTGCTGTTTGAACAGTTTTTAAAAATTCTAGATCTGATTACGGCATTTACAATATGATATAAATGTTATCAAATTAATATGCAGCCGTGGCGCAGTGGTAGTGCACTTGCCTCAGAAACGTTAGATCTGTGGTTCAAACCCCACCTTTGGACAAGTTTTGCGACATCGGTTGGGAAGGAGGCGTGAACTTCCCATTTAATGCTCTTCCGTGGAGCTCTGTGATAAGACCGTAAGGACTTCTTGGGGCACCTTAATCAACTTAAAAAATATATATATTAAATGAAAATATTATTAATAATAACATGATAATAAATATTAAATACAAATGTTGTTGACTATTATTAAAAATCTCAGATTTCTTTTATTTTAAATTACAGTTATATTTCAATTGGAGATTGAATCGGTCAGTAAAATTTAGATAGCACTTTAAAGGATTGGATTTAACGTTTCCCAAATTATTCAAGAACTTTTCAACTTAAAGATTTTATTGACCACGTAATATTGAAGTAAAAATATTTTTAAAATATTAAAAAATCAAATAATTTTAAATTATAAATACATATTAAAAAAAAAGGGTTAAGATATTACCTTATAATTGTTATGAGTATTTTATAATGATTAATTTAAAAGTGTGAATGGACCTTAAAATGTTCACCAAACAAAATTTTATCTTCGCGTCTGATAAAGTCGTTTTATTATTCGTTGTCAAATCTGATTAATTTGCTCCTACTAGACAAAGCGACACATCAGTTAAGGTTATAAAACGAACTATAAGGCTTGGGGAAAATAGGATAAGTATAATCAATAGCCAAATAATTGTGTAAAATATAAACACTTAAGTGATTCCAGATAAATGTTTTTTTAAGCATCTTAGAGAAAAATAGCAAAAAAATATTTTTTTCTTTTTTGGTCCAAAATCGAAAATGATTTTAGACCAAAAAAGTAAAAAAAATTTTTTTTGCTATTTTTCTCTTAGATGCTTAAAAACTGAAGTAAATAAATAAATCTTTATAATAACAACTGTATATAATTGTTATTATAAATATTTATTTATTTATTATATTTATTTTTTCAAGTTGGAGAGGGGGCACCTCCCGCAAGTCAATAAGCACACCACCAATAAA
>NC_061169.1:20993235-21048853 GCF_022113875.1 Hydra vulgaris
CTAGAGATTGAAAAATTAGCTTATTTACCGGTTTTATCAGCAAAAATTGATAAAGGCGGTAAATAAGCAATATTTTTCCGTGGTTACATGTTATTTCTTAGAAAGTTATTTCCTATAGAAAAGTAATTTATTTCTATGACAATGTTTTAAAATTTATCTATAAATCTATAAAGCTTTTATAGATTAATTTAGAAATAGATAAAATTAAGATAGAAATAGATATAGATAAACTTAAAAACATTGTTTCTTTATGTACATTTTAGACTTTCATTTGAAGTATAAAAAGTACATAAAGAAACACTTTAAAGATTTTCTTATTTTTTTTCAAATGGAAAATTAAACTGCCAACGTTTTAAAATGTAAAACGCAAATTTATTTTATAGTGTTTTACATTTTTCATATATATATATATATATATATATATATATATATATATATATATATATATATATATATATATATATATATATATATATATATATATATATATATATATATATATATATATATATATATATATATTAAGGGGTGGCGCTAGCATTTTTTGGTCTTCGAAATATCTAACTTCCAGACATGGAGCATACTCCAAACATTTACATGTTTATACTTATGTCAAAAAAGGATGCTTTGCAAAAAAAATTGCAATGATTGGAGCCTGGGAACAAAATAGCCCTAAAATTTTAGCCCCCCTGCCCCAAACGTGAGAGCAACAAGTTGAAAAAATATATTTCTCGTAAAATATTTTTAACTAGACTTATATTCATTGAGAAATATTAAGTTTAATAGTATAATTTCTTAGCATTTGAAAAATTCCATATAAAATTTCCAACCCCTTCAAAATGAGAGGGGTTTAAACTTTATACAGTCATATTTTTTGAACATTAAAATACTTTGCTATTAAATTTAAAATTTATTAATGAATATAAGTCTAGTTGCAAATAGTTAAAAAAATATTTCATCAACTTGTAGCTCTCACATTTGGGGCAGATGGTGCCTAAATTTTAGGGCTTTTTTGTTTCCAGATCGAATTATCGCTGTTTTTTACAAAACATCTTTATTTGACATTATTATAAACACATAAATGTTTAGAGTCTCCATGTATATATATATGTATATATATACATATATATACATATATATATATATATATATATATATATATATATATATATATATATATATATATATATATATATATATATATATATATATATTTATATATATAACAAATTACAACATATATATTATATATAAACAACATATATATATATGTTGTTTATATATAATATATATGTTGTAATTTGTTATATATATAAATATATATATATAATATATATATATTATATATATATATTTATATATATAACAAATTACAACATGGAGTAAATTATATATATAACATATATGTATATTTTATATATATAACAAATTACAACATATATATATTATATATATATATTTATATATATAACAAATTACAACATGGAGTAATGTTTAAACAAAATTGTTTTATAGCTCTTAAAACTTTCCCAGACTTCCATAGACAAAAAAATTGATACTTAACAAACACGAAATGATTAAGTTTGTGATTAAAATGCTTTTTTTGGCTTCAGTATGAAATCACGAACAAATATTATTTTAAATTCAACAGATTTAATAAACAGTTAGATAAACTTTACTGTGATTTGCATTAATTAAAAGAAACCTAAAATTAGAAAAATAGTAAAAGTGACAGTTACTTCAAAATCTTAAGCAAATGCATGATATCAAAATATCAGCAATTTAAAAAAAATTTTGCAAAACGATTGTCTGAATTCTTTGTAGAAAAACTGCAAGGGTCAAAGTAAACTTTAAAAGTATCGAATGTCTAATCAAAGTTACGAGTGTGAAAGATTGAAAGCTTGAACATCTTAAATTTAAAGTTATTGCTCTTTATTTCTGTTTTTTCTAATCATCTAAATTATATAAAAGCCCGGACAGTTTTATACTTTTGTATTGTTTTTAATTTTTTTAATAACTTTTTTAATGATGCGGACTTGTTTTCAATAACTTTTTTAATATAGTGATTCCATTACAGTTAATTAGTTTTGCGCAATAAGTTATGTCTTATATAAAATAGTAATAATCTATTTTCAAAAGCAATACTAGCTGCAAGTATTTTTCTAAAATTAGGTGCAGCATTTAGTGTAATCATATAAGAAGCATGTAAGGAGATAATTATACCGAAGTGTTGGTAAATAAAGATA
Organism: Hydra vulgaris; assembly: GCF_022113875.1. Taxonomy (NCBI): domain Eukaryota; kingdom Metazoa; phylum Cnidaria; class Hydrozoa; order Anthoathecata; family Hydridae; genus Hydra; species Hydra vulgaris. The sequence continues at coordinate 20,995,482 of NC_061169.1, forward strand.
ACTAATTTTATAAAGAAATCAGATTTCTATCAATCGAAAAGGTAAATTATATGAAAAGTCTAAATTATAAGCATGAAAACTATTCATATAGTTACGTATAATCAATTACCTGTTAAACTTTTTAATATTCTTAACAATAACCTACTTTATACTATACACTTTTACTCTTAGTAGATAAAAAATTTGAAAATGCCGGTAACCGCTACCTCTTATCAAACAAAAAAAAATAAGAATGGAATAAGATATAATAGAATAAAAACAAGCTTATTAGACGAAAATAATATTTAGTTCGTCAAAGCAAAAGGGTTTATACATATGTATGTATGTATGTATATATATATATATATATATATATATATATATATATATATATATATATATATATATATATATATATATATATATATATATATATATATATATATATATATATATATATATGTGTGTGTGTGTGTGTGTGTATTTATATATATATATATATATATATATATATATATATATATATATATATATATATATATATATATATATATATATGTGTGTGTGTGTGTATTTATATATATATATATATATATATATATATATATATATATATATATATATATATATATATATAATATATATATATCATATATATATATATATACATATATATATATATATATATATACATATATATATATATATATATATATATATATATATATATATATATATATATATACATATATATATATATATATATATATATAAACTGAGAAAACTGTTTTTCAGCATGAATTGCTTTACCATGTAAAAAATCCTAAATTCAAGAGCAAATATTTATCACTTTCAACTGATGAAGTATGTCAATAGTTAAGGCTGTCATTAAGTTATACTCAAACCGTCTATTAGTTAAAACAAGTAAAACAAGTTTTCTTTAACATCACTTAAATATTTGACATTTACTATGATGAACTAAAATCAATAAAACAGTAAATAAAATGCCTATATAAGTCAAACTTTTTAAACATGGACTCATTTTTTTAAATTAAAAACATCTATTCGTCTATTCGTTTCATAACAAAAATGAATATATCATACTTGCTACTTTTTTTATCAATTGCTGCAGTATCACAAGGAGATGTCCTGGAAAATGAATTGGTAATTTTAATTTTATAACGCTATTTGTAAAAAATTATCTCTTTATATATATATATATATACATACATATATATATATATATATATATATATATATATATATATATATATATATATATATATATATATATATATATATATATATATATATATATATAAAGAGAGTTACTATATACGTGTGTGTATGTATATAATTATAAATTTCTATTAAAAAGGATTATCTCAGTGATTATGGTTATTACAAAAAAAACAACAAAGACCTAGGTTCAATGTCAGGCAAAAAAGAAGTTCAAAATTCGATCGAAAGTTTTCAAAAATTTTTAGGATTACCTGTCACAGGAGTGATAGATAAAACTACAAAGGAAATAATGAAAAAACCTCGATGTGGATTAAAAGATATTCTTGATGATAAGGTTACTAGAAAAAGGAGGTTTACTCTTCATGGAACCAAGTGGAGAAAAAATGTAAGTTGGTTTTATTTTTGTCTTAGAAAAAATAAAGTTTTATTTAAAATCTATTTAAAATTATTTTTAGAACATTAGGTGGAAACTTTTAAACGATAATAATAATAATAATAATAATAATAATTAAAGCTGTGTTCTTAAGAGTTTCAAGAAAGAATCTAACAACTGTAGATGTTAGATTTTAACAACTGTTTTTCGCTAAACTTTTTAAGTTTATTTTTAAAATCAATTACTGAATTAGCGTTAACAACTTCACTGTCCAAACGATTCCAATTTTCAACTATACGGTTAGTGAAGAAATAATGCCTAGGCAAAAGGTTTTGAACATACTGCCTTCGCAACCTTTGATTGTGTCCTCTAGTTAGCCTACCCAATACTTCTGGTTCACGATGCCAATTGATAGTATCAATTTTGTTCATGAATTTGTACATTTGGATAAGATCACCTTTTTCCCATCTCTTTGATAGATTTTGTAAATCCATTTTCTCTAATCTTTGCTCGTAACTGTCTTTCTTTTTTTTTTAGCCAAATTTCGTAGCTTTTTGCTGAATTTTTTCTATTAAGTTTATATCTTTAATAAAATATGGGTTCCACACTTGAAAAGCATATTCTAAGTGTGGCCGAACGAGTGACATATATAACAATTTTTTTGATGTTTCATCTGGATAAAGGATTGCGTGCTTTAACATACCCAATTTTTGATTCGCCTTACTTACCATTTTTTCAATGTGGTCTTCCCATTTTAAACTGTCTGAAATATAAACACCAAGGTCTCTTTCCAATGACGTTACTATTAGTCCATGTTGAATAATCTCTGTTTCTGTAGCATTATATTTTAAATTATACTTTATTTTCGGATTATCACGACCAAAATGCATGATTTTACATTTATCTTTATTAAAACTGATAAGCCATCTTTTAGTCCAGTTAAATAAGATGTCAAGATCCAACTGTAGAGAGTTATTTATTTTATTTTTTTCTAGAACTGCAATTATTTTTAAATCGTCTGCATATAGTTTTGCTTTATTATTCAACTTTTTTGTTAAATCATTTATATAAATTATAAAAAGTAAGGGTCCTAAGACCGAACCTTGTGGTACCCCACTACGAACTGTTTCCCATTCTGATTCAAACAGTCCCAAAACAACTCTCTGTTTTCGATTTGCTAAAAAAGCTTTACACCATTGCAACAATTTTCCGGCAATACCAAATGACTTAAGTTTTAAGAGCAGCCTGGAATGCGGAACTGAATCAAATGCCTTAGAAAAATCTAAAAAGGCAACATCAACACATTTTTCACAATTTATTGCTTCTGTTATTATGTCTAATGTCTCGAGAAGGTTTGTTACACAATTTTTTGATTTAATGAATCCGTGTTGTTCTGGTATTAATAACTTATTTTTATTTAAATGGTTCATTATTGTATCCTTAACAATACTTTCCATTACTTTACAAACAACAGAGGTCAATGAAATTGGATGATAGTTACCTGCATTCAACCTATCCCCATTTTTAAAAATTGGAGTGATATTTGCTTTTAACCAGCTTGTAGGCAATGTTCCAGTTAGAAATGATTGGTTAAATATCATACAGAGTGGTCTAGCTAAACTGTCAGCACACTTACTTAAAAACATTAGATGAATTCTATCGATACCTGGGGACTTGTGCACTATAGTTACCTGCATTCAACCTATCCCCATTTTTAAAAATTGGAGTGATATTTGCTTTTAACCAGCTTGTAGGCAATGTTCCAGTTAGAAATGATTGGTTAAATATCATACAGAGTGGTCTAGCTAAACTGTCAGCACACTTACTTAAAAACATTAGATGAATTCTATTGATACCTGGGGACTTGTGCACATTTAGATTCAATAATCGTTTTTTAACATCTTTCTCATTAAACAATGGGGTTGGGCAAATTTTTTCTATTATATTTTCACATGTAGGCATATTAGTTAGGCTTTCGTTTATGAATACAGAATTGAAAAACCGATTTAACTGATTAGCAATAACTTGACTGTCAGTTGATATTTCATTGTTTTCAATTGAAATTGCTCTTATATGGTCTTTAGCTTTTAATTTACTGTTAATATAAGCATAAACTTGTTTTGGATTTTTTTTTTTGATTTTGTTGCAATTTTATTTTCATATTTTTGTATTGTAATCTTTACAAGTTTTTTAACTAACTTATTTTTTAGTTTATATTCTTCCTTAAGATCTAAATTTTTGAAATGAGAGGCTTTGTATCGATACCAAAGGTTACGCTTAAGTCGAATTTCGTGTTTTAATTCTTTATTCATCCATAAGGATCTTTTGGTTTCAGTTGTTTTTTGATTAAATGACGGTATGAAATCTTTACAGCCGTATTCAATAGTTCTAATAAAACTTTCATAACACTGATCAACATTAAGTCCAGTAAACTCATGACTCCAGTTAAATTTATTTAAATATTTTGAAAATTCATGATAATTTCCTTTCATGTATACTCGCTTTGTAGTAATACTTTCATTTTTGCGATTATGTAATTGATAATTAAAATTAAAATTTAAAACATGATGACCTCTTTTTGTTTTCCCCAAAGGATCCATATGTACCAAGCTGGATATGCGAAAAGGAGAAGCAGTAAATACTAAATCTAATATATTTATTAATTTTGTGTCATTTAATTGAAATGTTGGTTTTTTTACATGTTGTGTGAGATAACATTCTTCAATGCATTCTAGAAACTGTCTCTCTTTTTCTCCAATGCAGACACTTTCATAACAAGAATTCCATATACTATTCAAGGATGGAAAATTGAAGTCACCACATATCAAAACCTCAGTATATATTTTAGTTTTTGAGAAGTAATTGTAACTTTCTTTAATAGAATTGATTACATTTTGAAAGTTACTAAATCATCACTTCCTGGTCTATAAATACAGCCACATAATATGCATTCATTGCTCATTTTAATGGTACACCATATCTTCTCAACATTTTTATTATTATAGGGTTCATTATTAACTTCAAATGAATCAATTAAGTCATTTACATAAATACAGACTCCACCGCCTCTGCTATTCATTCGGTCTCTGCGATAAAGGTTATAACCAGGTATAATTGTTGCTGAAGTATCATTCCACCATGTTTCTGTTATGAAAATTATATCTGGAGAGCTTATTTCAATTTCAGCTATAACTTCATTTAATTTATTTTTTTCAAATGATGTAGCATTGGTATATAAATATTTCAAACTATTTGAGTTGTATCCAGTACTTATAACTGGCTTTTGTGCATTATCATTTATTTTAATTTTAAAATCTTGGATACCGGTTACAGTTCTTTTAAACATTAGAATGTTACTTATTTTTTTTGCCACTTTATACTCAAATTGCTATGTTTTTTTAGTCAGTTTTACTACTTTATTACTTCTTATACCATAATAAAATGAGCTATTGTTCATGTCTGAATTTCCGTTTAAAATTTTTACTTCAGATCTTAATTGCTTCGTTAAAATTCTTTCTGCTTCAGTCATGTCAGTATTAAAGTAAATATTTGGTATTTTATCCCTGTTACGAAAAGCTGCTTTTAGCACAAATTTTTAAAAATTTGTGCTAAAAGCACAATATTTAAAATATTTTATTTAAATAGATTTTAAATAAAATTAAAAAAAAAAAATTATTTTATTTAAAATCTATTTAAAATTATTTTTAGAACATTACGTGGAAACTTTTAAACGATAATAATGATGGGTTATCACGCAAAGAGGTGGAAACTTTACTTGAAAAAGCCTTTCAGAAGTGGGAGGCTATTGCAGACTTAACGTTTAACAAACTCAGTTTTACAAGTAAAGAACAAGCAGATATAGATATTAAATTTGTACAAGGTGATCATGGTGATGCTTTTTCGTTTCGACTTTTTCGTTATGATTTGGCTCATGCATTTTACCCTTTAAACAATCAAGGTAACAATTTTATTATTTGAGCAAATATAGTACTATTTTATTTTTGCGCAATCTTATAATGTTTGATTTCAATAAACTTTCTTCATTAGGCATTTCTGGTGATGTTCATTTCAACGACATTTTTAACTTTAATGTTAAAGAAAAAAATGGTGTTAACTTATTTTGGGCTGCTATTCACGAGATTGGACACAGTTTAGGGTTACACCATTCAAGTTTCCAAGGTTCTCTTATGTACCCTACTTATCTAGGAAATAAAGAGCAAAATATCCAGCTACATGAAGACGATATCTTAGGAATACAGAGTATGTATGGTAAGTATGTCTCATAGGAAAATTTATTAAATAAAAAAAAATTGTTTAAAGAAACAGTAAATAAAAATATCTTGCAAATTACCTCTTTATATACTATTTTTCTTTCTTAATTGATTAATTTAATCCCATTTTAAAGTTAAGTATTACATTAAACCTTTTTTACTGGAATCTTAAACTTTAATTTAATTTATTAAAAACTCAAGTTTGAACTTGAGTTTTTAATAAATTAATTTAAGTTTTACTTTTATGTAACTGCAATAATTGATAGATGTAAAACGATTTATCGTTAATTATATAATTAATTTAAAAAAAAAATATTTTGTTTTGTTGAAAAATTTTTAATTTAGGATCAAAACGAAAACCTATATTACCCTCAAAAAAAACAGCAAACACAAACAATACACAAGTCACACAAAGTAAAACACATTTAACAACTTCAAAGAATCATATCAAAGTTCAAGCTATCATCTTAGACCAATTAACTGGAATTACTTATGTATTCAACGAAGATAAGTATTACAAGCTAAGCATAAATTTAAACGAAACGTATGGACCTTTTAATGTTTCTGAATTATTAACAAAGATCACTTACGTTAATGGAGGGTTCATAAATCGTGAAAAAAAATTGGTCTTTTTTCAGGGAACCAAGTATGTTTTTATAAAATAATCACGTTTTTTTATTTTTTTTCATAATTTAAATACTTTTTTGTCATGTATATTTGCATAACTTTACAAATGTTTTTTTAATAATCCAATAAATAAATCTTTTTAGATATTATATGTTTGACAGTTTTGCAAATAGAAACTTTATTGAAAGTGGTTCCGTATTTGACTTGTTTAAAGGAATTAAAAAAAATGTTGAAAAAATTGATGGGGCATTTGTTGCAGGTAATGGAACTACTTATCTATTTTCTGGTAATGATTACTATCAATATAGTTCCAAACAAAAAACAATTGAATCATCGTCACCCAAGAAAATAGCTGAATACTGGAAAGTGCCTACAAATATTGACTCCGTTTTTGTTTGGCGTAATGGAGGCATCTACTTTTTTAAAGGTAAAATTATCCCATCATAACTATCACGTGATAATTTTTAAATATTAGTAAAAATATCTTGTGAAGTTGAAGAAAATATAAAAAAAAACTATGAGAGATGAGTAGTAAGTTTGCCATTTAATGATCTCAACCAAAGATTAAATTTAAAGCTTTTATTTATTACCTTAAGTGCAATTATGTAACAAACTACGTAATTTTTATAAATAAGTAATAGCATAAAGTTTTGATTTTGAAAAACTTCTTACTCAAAATTAGGTTTGCAATTTTATCGAGTTAATCAAAATGGTGGTTTAATGAAAGGTTATCCAAAAAATATTGATGACGAGTGGTTCAAAATTCCAAAGAACATGTGATGCATTAATTAATGTAATTAATTGTAATTACCATTCTTGTTTAAAAATAATAGTTAGAAAAATGTTATTTAAATAGAATAACAAGTTTTTATTTTGTCAGTCTTTTATCTATTATTACGATTGCTCTTAAATCCTTAATCCGCGGAAGGGACGTTTATTATTTTTCGGAAACTTTTACCACCCACCCCAACTTAATAAGACCGTATCACCATAACCCCTCTTTTTTAATCACTACTTGTTATCAACAAAAAAGTAAAATCTCAAAACTTAAAAAAATATTAGAAACTATATTAATCAATGTATAAAAACTTTCAGTGTAATTATGTTTTAAAAAATGTCGACCTTTAAAAAAACTCGTAAATCTCGATTTGTCAAAAATTAGATTTTTGTTTATTTCTCACTAAAGTATAAAACTTATATAAGTGTATTAAATCCTTTTAAAATTATGATGAAAAAGCAATTGAAAAATGCGCATTTGACCGCAAGCCTCACTGGAATTAAATTGTTCATTCGTCTTTTGTAAAAGATTCCCACCCACCCTTTTTAAAGACCATTTCCCCTGGTTTATTAAATCTGGGCTAAAATTTCCATATTTCTTTTATTCTCACCTTCTTTGTGTTACCAACGCAAGAGTTAATTGGTATTTTTACGCCTACCTGTTGTAAAGCCATCACAGCAACAGCGCCAATGGAAACATTAGAAACATTATAAACAACAGTAAACTTTTTACCAGCTAAGTATAAATAAACTTACAGGTTTAAAAATTTATTCATAACTTAAAGAAAAATAAACAATAGGGAAAAATTGCACACTTGATCTACATGCATTTTTGATTTTAAAACGTTATCTCCATATTTACATGTTATTAAAGAGGACTAGTAACCAGTGTGTTATAATTTAATGAGTAATTCTGTTTACATCATCAGAAGATATTCTGCGCTTTGGCGCTATCAAAATAACGTTACTTATTCTTAAATACCTTTTTAATCAGTCATTAAAAAAGTTAACCAGGGCAAAAAGCATCAATAAAGAGATTATACAATTGCTTTATTTTATTTTATTTTGAAATTTATATTATTAAATAAAAAATGCTTAAGTTTAGACTTAAATGACAAAATGTTGATTCGAAACGTGATTCGAATCGCAAATCAAGACCTGCTTTGATTCAAGATTCAATTCGAAACAAAAACTGCCAATTCGCAGGGCCCTAAAATTTATTTATGAAGATATTTTTATCCAAAAAAGCCAAGTGAATAATCGTTGAATCAAGATACCATGTATGCTTATAAAGAAATGCTAACACAGGACCTACTGCCTCCGGATTGGAGCAAACTTTCTCATACTTTTTTTATCTAGCATTAAATCAGACGCAGGAGATTGAATTGCTTTATGTGCTTGAAGGTACCATCCTGTGTAAAAACATACTATAAACTCGCAGATGAGTTTCAAATCTTTGCGTAGATTATCATTTTCTTGCACAAATGTCAGTTGCTTGCACAAAAGCTAAAGTTTAAGGAAATATAAACTCTTGCTTAAAAACCTAGCATGATGAACAGCTTCAGTTATCTTTAGTTTAAAATGCAGAAAGGGATAAGTACCGCATGGTTAGTTCAGCCAACTTTCTTCGATCATTCCTCATATTGCGTTTTTTAGTAATATAGATCTCACAGTAATCTAAAGTTTTCCTTGCAGCTTCCTTAAAAACTGTTTCTTCCATGATTTTCTAATCAAAAAAGGTCAGTTTTTTTTTGTCGTATTTGAATTTAGGGTTCTCAAACATATGTTTGAAGTTTACGAATAAAGAATTTTCAGGCCTTACGCTATTCTCTTTTATCACTGCTTCACAGAAATGAACCATTCTAAGCTCAATCATATGATGCCTACATGCTAGTAGAAGAATGTATTTGTCTACCTCTCTTGCAATCCTTATAAGTGATCCTTTCTTAGAACCAGTATTACTTGAAGTTGTATCAAAGCATACTCCACATACTTTTGAAATGAGGTTATATTCTTCTAGTATTTTCATGATTCCTATATATATATATCATCAACTGAAGAAGACAGCAAGACAGGTACTCCAAGAAAATGTGATACCCTTTCAATATTAACGAGCACAGCTTATTTTTCATTCTTCAGTCTTTTTCACTTATTCTTTTCAAATAAAGTCTTTGCCTCAAAATGAATTATACAGGGATAGCAGCTTTTTTCCACGGCCTTCTTTATATCTTATTTAGCAATTTCTGCAGTATCTTTGGCAGTTTTTTTCACCTTCCTTAATGCTATTGAAGCACTGGTTTTGCATTTTACGATATCAACTCCACAATCTTGAAGAATTGCTCCAGTTTTTGTAAGACATCGTGGGAAACATCATTTGCTGTAGATATGATAGATACATTTCCATCAAAAAAATTCTTATGGACTTTGGCAGTAATGTTACAATTTTTTATTTTTTATTTTTTATTTTTTATTTTTTTCTGTTTTATAACATAAGAATTTTACAACTTCGTGCTTCATAAAAAAAAAAGTAAGTAAAAACAGATAGGGGCTCAAAGAAGATGAGGATGACAGTACGTCATCGCAATCTTTTCATAGAGCCCCTTTTATAAAATTTCAATAAAATATCGTATTACGTAATACGTAATAAAATTTCATAAAACATTTCGTAAAATATATACATAATAAAATTTCAATTAAACCGTAGTAAATATCGTAATAAAATGCGTAATTCGCTAATAAGATTGTTAAACAACATCAACAAGAACAAAAAAAAGTAGAGTGGTACATTAACTAAAAAAGTTTCTTAAATTTTCAAAATTTCTTTTTGTGTTATAAACTTGAATGAACTTAACGAATTTACCGTACCTTTGAATCCTTTTTAAAAGGTATTTCATACTTTAGGACCTCGATATGAAATGCAATATTCTGAATATTTATTTATTATCCGAGGCAGTTTATATGTGTTCAACATATTTGCTTTAAGATTATAGCTGTCATTTTTATTTAACTCAAACTTGTTATTAAAGCTTATAGGAGAGATATTGTAATTGTAACGATACAAAATTAAATGCTGATAGACATTTATTTCAAACACATTCATCATTTTTATATCACTCATTAAGGGTTTAGCGTGTTCACGCCTATCCTTTTAATAAATGATTCTGCAAGCATGTTTTTGCAAACTATACAGTTTTTTAAGCTTTGATGTTTGAGTACTTGCCCATGAAATGTTTGCATAGCTGATGAAGTTATGAATTAGCCCAAAGTAGATTAATTTCAGACTTTGTGTATTGACGTCGATGCGATCTTTTTTTCCGTAAACGGTGGTTCCCAATTTAAACGGTGGCTCCCATTTTCGGTAAAAGTAAATTTTGACCCTTCTAAACAATTCGAAAAATTATAAACAAATCGGTTAAACATGCGTTTCAAAAAAAATCTTATTGAGTATTCTGAAAAGGTTGTGTTTAGATCATATCCCATTCGGAGCGATTAATTTTTACTTGCGTATTTTGCCGAACAACATTTAAAAAAATTTACGTAGCAATATTAATAACAACAACACACGTGCCTTGTTCGACAGATATATTATTGTTTGTTACTTAAAATTGCTTTATTACGTGGTTTTTATTTTGTTAACTTTATTGATTTTACAGTGGGTTATTTTATTAATTCATGGATGTAATAGTTCTTAAAGGTTAGTGTTTCTTTTATATACATAATTCTTAATAATTTAATAAAATTAGTTATTATATTATTAAGAATTATGTATATGAAAGAATTATGTATATATATATATATATATATATATATATATATATATATATATATATATATATATATATATATATATATATATATATATATATATATATATATATATATATATATATATATATATATATATTCATATATTTATATAATTTTCAAATGAATAACAATTTAAAAAAAAAAAATTTAACAACATTAATTGATATCTTTTATCAACATTAATTGATATCATCAGGTAAAAAAAAAAAAATTACAATTTCTATATATAAACATTTTATTTGGCTGCATTAAAAATTTAATATTTTTACAATTGTTACCATAATTACATTTTGTAAGGTAAGTAATTACCATGAAGAAACTCTGACAATAATAGAAAAAGAGTTAGTTGAGTTTTTGCATTTTTGTGTTGAAGTAAGATGTTTGTAAATATAGGATGCCTTATCTGAATTTAAATGTTCTGAAACCGTTGTTGCGTAGTGTCTGGTGTTTTCACCAATATATCCAGCATTACAGCTGGAGCAAACAAATTTATAGACAACAAAGGATTTTAAATTTGGGGGTTAGGGGTTTTTGATGAAATCATACTACTTATTTTAAAAGTTGTAAAAACTAGTCTTGCTTTTATATTATCTTTACAATATTTTAAATGTATTTAATTAATTGATGTTGAAATGTATTTGAAAATTTTCCAATATAAGGGAATTTAAAGTAATGTATATCAGATGGTTTTGGAGATGACATGTTTTCTTTAGGAGAGATAAAATTGTTTAGTCAATTGTTGAAGGTTTTGTCAATTAAGTTGAAGGCAAAAGAGTTTTTTGGAGAGTTTATTTAATTTTTACAATTTCTAGATGAAAACTTGCTGTTTTTTGAAGGCCCTATTGATCAGAGTTTTAATGAATCTAAGTTCATAATTAATATTAGTGAAGCTTTTAAAATTAGTTTGTAAAACTGTATTTTTTTTTGTAAAATTTTGAAGTATTAAAATTATAATTTACAGAGTTAATGATTATATCAATAAAGTTCAATTTGCGATCAACCTCTTTCTCTTTAGTAAGTTTGGGGTAACTTAATAAACTTAAGAACAGTCACAGTAAAGGGATGAGACTTCATTGATGCATAAGTTCATGAGAATGAATTTTAGTAGATGGCACAAGAGACACTAGCGTCCATCATAGTATTTGTAGAAAAGAGAAAGAGAAGCAACATTAAGATGTGACAATGTTTAAAGGTTGGCTGCAAGAACAGGTCCAACTATGTTTACGATTATGCACCTTATCAAAAAGAGAAAGAGCATCATTGGAAGATCCACCCCAGATATGGCAACTATTCCATAAAAGTATGACAAAATCAATAGTAAGAATGTGGCAAGCCTGATAAGGAGATGCATGCTATTTTATTTTGAAATGGATTTGATATATGGTTTTTGAGAATAATCAGAGGTAAGAGTTAATTCTAGGAGCCAAAGTGTAGATGATTCATCAAGTATATTACCGTTCATAAAAATAGGAAGATCTCGATTATTGTGATAACGATTAGCTAAAAACTATTAAGTCTTATCTGAGTTAAAGTTCATTAGTCATTTAAAGGCTATATATATATATATATATATATATATATATATATATATATATATATATATATATATATATATATATATATATATATATATATATATATATCACCGTTCTCCTAAATGAGCGATTAGTGTCAATTCAAATTCCAAAGAAACCACAATAGTGATAGCTTATGACTCCTGGATTCCAAAAATATAAAAAATCAAATCATCCTATTACGTCCAAGAAAGAAAATCACTTTTGAAAATTTTTATTTTGCACATATTTATGAAATGACAGCATTCTAGAAATTTTACATTTTTACAGCATATCTTAACATTCAAAAAGCTCTTTGAAAATAATAAAACCTACTTAACATAATAAAGAAACAAAAAATATGAAAATTTGAAAGATTTTATGTTATAAAATTGGTAGTAATCCAAATAGGTAAAAGATCACTTGGGTAAAATATTGCTTTTCTGAAAGTTTTTTTCTAATAAGTTAACTCTAGAATAATTTCAATAATAGTTTGGTAGTAATCAAAATAGGTAAAAGATCATGTGGGTAAATACAAAAGAAATATTAAAATAAATTCCACATTTAAAGCAACAACATTCTTGACAAAAAAAATTCCAAACTGTTCACAGACTTTTGCTGTTAAATTCAACTAGGCACATTTCTAGCCTTTTTCCATAATATGGATGGCTGATAGGTTGTTTGTATCGTTGCCAATTGTTCTGAAAACGAGGAGACCTTGTTTTTTGGATGAAGTCCAAAAAACAAGGTCTATTAACATGGAAAAACACTGCATGTACTTTTGGAGTGATGCTTCCTCTTGGCAATGCCAAATATGAATCTCTGAATGAATCAATTTTTTCTGCATAAGTGCAATCCAACTTGTTGCCAAAACATGCAGAAACAATGAGACCAAACTTTTGAAAGCTGTCAATGATGCTGAAAACTTGAGAGGCACTGTCATTTTCAGCCAGTGTTTGGAGAAGCTCGAGATTTTTGAGGACCTTGTGGCAATCATTCCCAGCAAATTGACCACCATGAAAAGGTTGGGGCTGAATGTGCAAAGCTTGCACTCATTCAGCTAATTTGGGCCAAAGGTCTGTTAAAATCTTGAACAGATGGTTAACAACCCCAAGCAGTAGATGAAGCTCCATTGGTGGAATGAGATCAAGCACAAGTGCATCATCATCAAGTGAGATAATGGGGTCATGAATCATGTTTCCAAACAATTTTGCTTTCTTGATGTCGGATCCAGCTGCTGTGTAGGTTTTGTGTGCTTGCTTCATAGATCTAAAAGTCCTCAGAGTACCCCGGTTTGCAAGGTTAGAGCTTTCCACAGTGTACCATGTGCATGGATGAGCTGAAGCATGTGATTGCAATCCACAAATTATATTTGCCAACTTCATATCACACGAGACAACAAAGTTGATTTCACTGATTGAAATGAGAGAGAGAATGAGCTTTGCATTGGAGTAATTCTCTTGAACTCCTTCAGCGACTGCAACCAGAAGTTGCTGTTTTACTCCAGAATCCTTGGACATTGAAGATGTCAGAAATCTTTTGTTTGGCGGAGACACAGCTTCCTTATCTGCTTCATTTTGTAGAACTCCAAGGCAGACTTTAAGAAAACCTCCACCATCTATTCCAAGTTTAATGATGTGTTTTGAGAAAACCTTCCTTGAAAGTAGAACTTCATCAGTGAGTGGTTGAAGGAGCTCTAAAGTGTGTGGAAAAAAACTAGACGAATATAAGTTTTTGGAGCATGCAGGGACAAATACAGTAAAATGAATGAGACTTTGTTAAATGAAGAGTCAAGCGAGAATGAGTTTTAAAAGCTTCTTAGAGCAGTGATCATGATAGTATTTGTAGAAAAGAGAAAGATCTAACTTTAAGATGATGGGAAAGAGACTTGAGCTTAGAAGATAGACCAAGTCCAACTATATTTACAATGCATTTTTGGACCTTGTCTAGAAAAGAAAGAGCATCATAAGAAGAACCAGCCCAAATATGACAACAGTTTTCCATACAGGTGCAAATAAGAGATTAGTAGAGGTGAAGAATGGAATCAGGAGAGATGAAATGATGAGCACAAAGAAGTGAGATCAGATTCAAGATCGGCTGCCTGTTCTAAGCAATCTAAAACAGAAGACTTTTTGTCAAGACAGGAGTATAAAGTTGAGTCATCAGCAAAAAGAGTTACCTTATATGTAATGTTGCTGGAAAATTTAATAATGTAGATAAAAAACAAAACAAGACCAAGAATAGAACCTTGAGGTACCCCAGAAGTTACTGGAAATGAATAAGAGTGTTGGCTTTTGATGATGAGCTTTATAAACCATTACAAAGAAACGATTTGATAATCTCAAAAACTCTTCCCGATACACCATATGAATCAAGCTTATGGAGAAGACTAACATGCCAAACTTTGTTGAAAGCCTTAGATAAGTCAAGAGCAATAGCCCTTGCCTCTCAGCCTTTATCTAATGCACAATCTTTCAGTCACAGTAGTTAGCCAGTTAGCAAATCGTGGAGCGAGAGAATCGAAAACTGTATTGGTTGTCTGACAGCAAGTCATTTGACTCAAAATGAAATATGAGATGTTTAAACGAACAGGCTCCTTTCTGTCTACTAACTTGATGAGAGCACAATCATAAGTTCTCATACCTACATTGAAGATTGTCTTCATATTTATACTTTGAAATTTGAAAAAAAGAAATGTATTTATAAATTGTATTTGAGTTTCAGGTAATGAAAAAGTTTTATAAAATTGATTATTTAAGCAATTTGCAATAGATATCTTATCTACTAGTTGCACTCCATCGTGCACTCAACATCGTGGTCGAAAAGAGATCGAATTTCACTTTAACAAGTCTTTTTTGGACAAGACTTACAAGCATATATATATATATATATATATATATATATATATATATATATATATATATATATATATATATATATATATATATATATATATATATATATAATTCTTTATTCAAAATTGATTTGCATTACAAATAATGAATTGTACAATATTATCTATTGTGATTTCTCTCTCTCTCTCTCTCTCTCTCTATATATATATATATATATATATATATATATATATATATATATATATATATATATATATATATATATATATATATATATATATATATATATATATATATATATATATATATATATATATATATATATATATATATATATATATATATATTCCATTATTGAATTTTAGATATTTCTTTAATGCGACTTGCGAATGCGACTTCAGAAATCTCACGTTTATTCGTACAGCTAATTTCAAGCAAAAGCATTTATATATTGGACAGTAGATTTAACACTAGAAAACTTTTTTTATAATTGATGACATATTTTTATAAACATAGATATATTGGATTGTAAAATAAAATTTATTTTTGTTAATTTTTTGAAAATATTTATATCAATTGTTTAAAAAAAGTTTTTTTTCTTTATTGCCATATATTGAAATATATGTAAAATATTTAGGAAAGTCGTTGTTTGCATTTTTATTTTGGCCTTAAGTAACTAGCTTAAATATCTTAAATAATTATAATTAAATATTAAAAATCTATTAAAAAGTTATATATTATATAAATATCAGATAATAAAAAATGTTCAAGAAGTCAAAAAAGTATCCGTGCAACGAAATATTAATACAAAAATATTGAACGGTTCGTTAAAAAACTATAACGGGTTCTTTAAAGAACCTTATTTTAAGATTCTTCCGAAGAACCTTCGCAAAGGGTTCTTTAAAAAACCTCTACGAGTTCTCCACCAGCGTCAACACGAAGAACCCTTAAGGGTTCTTTGAAGAACCATTCGGGTTTAGAGTGTAGATACGATATAAATGAAATGATTATTATTAGATTTTAGCAGCCGTGGTGCAGTGGTTAGAGCAACCAAAGGTTGCGGGTTCGTTCCCGCTCGAAGCACTTAAACGCTCGAACCCGTTTTTTATTTATTTGAAGACATTTGCTAATTTGAAAACATTAAATGTTGTGAAGCGCTTTAAAATCTATTGTTTGTTTACCTGTTAAAAAAAGAACTAAATTTATACGAGTAAAAATTTATGCAGAACTTCTTTTTTTAAACTCTTTACAATAAATTTCTTTTGTTTTTAATTTAAATTTAAAAGTATTATCACTATTTTTACTTCGTAAAACTTAATGGCTAGGAATAAATTTGCAATGGCCATGTTTTGGATCTCTGGCCAAGATTTGATGTTTTTCACGCCTTGTAATATTTGTGCTAAAACTTGTTAACTTATTAACAAAAACTTCCAAACTTGTCATAAATTGTATCTCAAGAGGTTTTTTAAGAGTTTAGAAATATTTTTAAGAATCTAAGCCATTCGCGGTAACATGAAGCAGTTTAAAATTAAGCGGCCATGATTTGGTGGTTTTACCCTAAAAAAGTTTATTTAAAATTAGAGATCGTTATTTTAAGCATTATATAGTGCATTTTTGGTACTTAAATCATTTTTAAACATTGCTCATTGTTAGTTTTGTTTATTGTTATTCTATATTTTTATTAAATAGCACCGTTATTTAAGGTAAATTTAATAAGACTTCAATGTCATTTAGAAAACAAAATTGTCGGAAAAAGTGCAAAACCGCGTAACTAGCATTGGATAATACCGCATATCATTTTTTTTTACATTTTTTTTACTGAAGAAGTTTAAAACTTTATAAATTTTTTATTTTAACTGATTTTGGGTTCATTTTCGTATAAAATGAACCCAAAAGTATTTATTCATATTTTTTGTAATCTCAACAATAAATATTTGGTAATAAAATTAATAATATCCGAATATAGTAGCCAATACTAGTAACGCGGATTTGCAGTATCGCCGACGAAATTTTTACTATTGTTTTTATCTCGCTTGCATTTTAATCTTTTATCTACCTTGCAATTAAAAATACGCAAATATAAATAATCGTTCCTAATGGGATATGATCTAAACACAACCTTCTGAAAATATGAACTTTTCTAATCGATTATTTAAATGTTTTATTTTAAAACATTAACTATACTTTAAAGAAAATGAGCTATTAGTAACAATTTGACTTTTAATTTTGTTTTAATTTTATTTGTTAAAATGCAACTAATATTTTGTTATATTATGATGTATTTGTTTTCTTTTATAACTGAAATAATAAGAGTTATAATTTTTGATTCTCAATTGACAATAGGCTATAATCGATTTAAACTTTACTAAATTATAAGATTTATAAATCATATATAGAGTTTATTAAATGTCAAAAATAAAAATAAATAAGCATAATTTAGTTTTATAACTTAAACTATGCTAAAATATGTTCTATTACTGGACGTTAAAAATGGTCTCTCTGTAAATTACAGTGAGATTTAGGGTTGTCCAGTAAATTCTTATCTCTGTCCCTAAGTGTCACTGTAATTTACATAAATTATATAAACTAAACTGTAATTTATAACATGTATAAATTACACTGTAATTTATATAGCTTATGTAAATTACAGTGAGATTCAGAATTGTCAAATAATAGAATTACAATATAATTCAATTGCACACGTTATTAATAATTTGAATAATAATTAATTCATTTTCCTTATTAAATTTTTTTATAAATTATTGAACTCTTACGCATTTAGACATATAAGTCTTATATCTATTAATAATAGATATAAGACTTATATGTCTAAATGCGTAAGAGTTCAATAATTTATAAAAAAATTTAATAAGGAAAATGAATTAATTATTATTCAAATTATTAATAATAAATAATCAAAATATTAATAATAATTATTATTCAATTATTAATAACAATTATTTGTACAAGTATTTATACAATAATAATGAACATAAATTATATTGTCATAATTTATGGTTGAACTATAATAGTATTATAGTTCAACCATAAATTATGACAATATAATTTATGTTCATTATTATTGTATAAATACTTGTTCAAATAATTGTCCATTATTATTGTATAAATAATCTATTAAAAAAATTGTCCATTATTATTGTATAAATAATCTATTGTCAAATTTCATTATAAATTATACTTTAATTTTCTTAATAGAATTTTACAGTTATATATTTGTAGTGTTGTTGAATTATTGTTCATTGCTACGAAAAACACTTATACTTCAATAGAACATAAGATTAAAGTAAAAGAGTCACATGATAATGAGTCCCATGATAATAAAATTAAAAATTTTGTATATGTATCAAAAAAAGGTTCATATCATTAATTTAGCAATCTTGTTTCACAAAAAAAGTATATTGACAAATATAATGTTTCTATTAAACTAAGTTTATAAAAAAGCATTCTGTTAGATCTCTCAACTAGGGACCTTTTTTGTATAAATGTAAAATAGATATATAACTAAATAAAATATATAACCTTTCTTTTTTTCGTATTTTTTAAATATTATTATTTTTTTGGTTCATGCAGTAATTCTATTCTCTCTGTTCAGAACGTATATACTATGAGAGACCTTTTAGTCTTTTTAAAGAGATTACAATGTTTTTTAGCAAACTATATTATGCAACAGTTAAACTTAATGAACAAAAAAACAATTTTCTTATGATATTGAGCTTTGCATGCAGCCTAACTTGCTTTTTCTTTAGTATTATTGTAAAGTTTTCTGTCTTCATTCAGATTTAATTCATCATTTAATTTTTAAAACCTACTGCGACTTAAGTCAGAAAAAAAAACAGTAATTCTTTTATTCTCACAAATTTAATTTCCTTCTTAAAAAAATAGATAAAAAAAGGTTTAGGTTAAAATTATAAGGTAAACTAAATGCTTTTAGGTAACCCCACCCTTACCTGTAGGTAAGGGTAGGGTTACCTAAAAGCATTTAGTTTACCCTTTACATATAAGGAAGTATAAAACATAGTTTAGTTGGATATAAGATAAAAAATAATACAAAAAGTGTCAGTTACCAGTATAACTAGATTTTTTTTAGTGTATATTTATTTTTAGATAGTATATATTTATTTAGTTACCTTGAATTTCAGCAATCAATATCAGGGAATTCCAATTGAGCAATGCATCTAAAGCGAAAGTTATCTCAGCCACGTAGAGTTTGTTTAAAATAAATAAAAAAATAATTAAAAAAAAACAGTTAAATTTGCTGTTTAATTTTTTTTTTTTAATTTATTTATGCCAATATATTTTTGGATGCAGAATTACCTTAATATATCATAAAAGCTCATTGATAATTATCCTACAGGTTTTTAAAGGCTGAGCATAAACTAAATTATTATTTTGTTTTTAAAAGTCATATGTAATCTTTATAACATATTTAAATCATTTTGTAAAATGAGTGGCTAATATAAATTTTCTAATTCAAAATGTAACTAAAAACTCCAACAAAACAATCTAATTTTTTTTTATATCTGAGAAATGATCCATTTTTTTTTACTAAATATATATTGAAGTTTTTTGCTATTTCAAATTTAATAGGCTTTTTTTATTACAGAAACAATTTAAGAGATGAATTCATGTCTTACATGCAAAATAAAGTATTATAAACAAATTATTTTTTGTTTTGGATCACCAAACATAAAAATATCAATGACAAATTTAACTAAACTTTGTTCTGATTTTATTAAACAGTTACATTGATACCAAGAAACTAAACAATGATTGTTAACAACTTTCTACTTTTGTGTTAAATCCTAATTTAAACCTAACTAATAGTTAAAGATAAATATAATTAAGGATTTAATTTTGTCATTGTTAACTAAACTCATATATTATTTTATCTTATTTATCTGGTTCGAAACTAGTTTAGTCACTACAAGCTTTTATGTATGCTTGTATGTTTGCTTGTTTGTACAAACATTTATAAGTTTGTTTATATGTATATATATATATATATATATATATATATATATATATATATATATATATATATATATATATATATATATATATGCATATATATATATATATATATATATATATATATATATATATATATATATATATATATATATATATATATATATATATATATATATATATATATATATATATATATATATATATATATATATGTATATATATTTGTATGTATGTTTGCTTGTTTGTACAATCAAAATCGTTTATATATATATACACTACCGACAAAAAGTTTGAGGCAGGTACTAAATTTTTTAAAATTGCTAAATAAATAAACTTTTTCTAATATGATTTGTACTTTAATGATAATGAATACAAAAACTAATAAACATTAAACATTTTTTTATTATAAATTCTTAATTATAATTGTTATTTTAATTAAATTTTTGATTCGTCAAAATATCCTCCTTTATTCTTTATTACAGCGGCACAAATCTTTGGCATTCTATTGATCAATTTACGTAGTATTTCGGGTTGTATTGCATTCCATTGTTCTTCCAACATGTTCCAAAGGCTTTCTCGAGAAGATGGTTGCGTTTCTCGCACTTTTCTGTCAAGTTCTTCCCATATAATTTTTACCCTGCCTCAAACTTTTTGTCGGTAGTGTGTATATATATATATATATATATATATATATATATATATATATATATATATATATATATATATATATATGTGTATATATATATATATATATATATATATATATATATATATATATATATATATATATATATATATATATATATATATATATATATATATATATATATATATATATATATATATATAGATAGATAGATAGATAGATAGATAGATAGATAAATAGATAGATAGATAGATAGATAGATATAGTTATAGATATAGATATAGATATAGATATATAGATATATTAGTAGAAAATCACTTAAATTTTTATTTTCTATTTAATACTGTGTTGCATCAATAAAGACTCATCAGAGTTGCATTTCTGATGAGTTTTCATTGATAAAACACAGTGTTAAATGCAAAAAAATGTTAAGTGATTTTCTACTAATTTATATATTTAGAAGTAATTATTGTTGTTTTAGTTAAACAAAAACCCCTTAAACAATTTATAAAATCATCAAATTGAAATATTATACAGTACAAATACAATATGAATCTTATGGGAAAAATTGAAAGTTTGAATTGAAAGATTTTTAAATTACAGAAAGTTTTTTTAGATAAGGGCGTTTAATTGATTTTAATTTAATTGAAAGATTGTACTGTATTTGTAAGTTTTTTTGATGTTTAAATACTTTAAAGGTTACTCCATATAAAATCATTATTTTTTAACAGTTTCACAGTGTTCCACTAGAGATTTTCTTCAAATCCAAACCACCCACAGATTTTATATAAAAAACTTAATCCTGAAATTTTCATACTAAATTTCTTATTCATTTCAAAGTTATAATTGAATCACTAATGAACAAAATGTAGAGAAAGGGGGATCATTTGGTATTTTGTTTAGTAATAGCTAATCCAAATCCATTTTTGCAGGTGTTTTATATATATAGGCAATCACCAAAACAAATTAGAACCCTTAGAATAAACTAGAACAACGAAAATTTGAGGTGGTACCTTGGGGATCTTTTTATGTGGAATAACCCTAAGTTAGTTAGTATAAGCCATTTTAGCAGTTTTATAACTATTTCAATTTCAGAAGAAAAAAGTTCAAGACCTCTTTCGGCTTGGAACATGTTTTACATGAAAATAAAGTAATCTACAGTAATTTTCACAATTAAACCTTCTTTTTTTTTTTGCAACACCTTAACATGTGACTGATAGTCTACTTTATGAAATTATTTTAATTATTTTAATTAAATAATTTACTTTAAAACTTATCTTTTGAAACCTTTTATTAAAGTTATGTAAAACGCTTTTTCAAATTACTTCTTATAATTGTTAATGAATAAGCAAATTTTATTTAAGAGCATAAACATTTATTTTTTCCAAAAAACTGCAAACTAAAATTGTTTAAAAAAATAATGTAGTCTTTTTAAAATAATAATTTTTAATCATTCCATGCTCTATTTAGAAAGTGAAGTTAAAAAAAAGGTTTAAAAAACAATTCTTTGTAAAAATTGAACCAAAAAAATAAAAGTAAACCAATTAAATCATTCTATTGCAATGGGAAGATTTAATTTAGGTTCATAATTTCAAGTAAGTTAAAAAAATAATCTTTTAAAAGGTTTTTAGACATGGAAAAATAGTTATGTTTAAATTTATTTTGAAAATCACATGCGTAAATAAAAAAATTTAAATATAACTTTTTTTGTTGTTTTTAAACTATCACTATAATTAACTTTTTATTTTATTTGAAGCCTTTGCATTAAAATTTTTTTAGAAAAGATCAACGAACAAAAGTTATACGTATCTTAACAAATTTTTTCATTGCTAAAACATCAAAACAGTTGTAGTCAAATTGTAAAAATTTTTTTTTTTTCAGTGTGGTCAGTAAAAAAATATTTTTTTCAGTGTGGTCAGTTTCAGTGCGGTCAGTGTGCAATCGCATGCCATTCCTGTCCAAGCCTGTGTATAACAGTATCTGCAGTAATATTGAGTCATTGAAAAAAAAATAGACTTCTTGAGTAATTGCTATCACGAAAAGATATTTATTTGCTGTAGTGGATTGCAGGGGACTGACAAAATTCATGGATATTTAAGGAAGTTACTATGGAGGTTAGTAGAAAGAGTTTTGAGTTTGTTGCATGTTGTACACTGTTTAGTTAATTTCTAAGTTTTAACTATTAAGGATGCACAAGCAAAAACTTATGACAAGAGTCAAGAAGATCCAGCATTCATCATCCTAGGCAGGAAACTATGTAACACAGGTTTACATCTATGCCATCTTAATAGATAAAGAATGGGTTTAAGGCTTGTCAGCAGAATTATTCTGCTTACCCTAAAAGTCTTTGCCTAGGAGGCCTTCTACAAGACAGTAGGTAGATGCAGTTAATATCTGCTCAAGATGAGTATTTTTATTGAGACACTATCTCTAGCATTTATTCAACCAAAGCAGGAAAATTTTAGCTACTGAGTTACTGAGCTCACACTGCATCAAAAATTTAAACAGGACACAAACATATCTAAAGTAACTTATGAGTAAACACCGTACCAGAGGTTCAGACAGAACACATACATACAAATAGCAACTTACTGGTGACTCAATCATGTCAGAGGTTTAAACAGATCACAAACATAGATATAAAGAGAAATACAGGTAAACTAACCCAGTAACTAAGGGACCTACAACTATATAAGACACACACACAAAATAAACAAATAAATTAAATATATATATATTTATTTGTTTATTTTATGTAGCAGCATGTTTGTTTGAGTTTCTTTATGAATAAGTTTTTGCATTTTTTAATGAAACAAATAAATTTTAATAATAAATGTAGTTTTTTATAGAAGAAATAAAGAAAAAAATATTTATAGGTAATAAATATTTAAAGTAATAAATATTTAGCCTATAAGTTTATAACTAATATAAAATTTTATAACTACTATAAAAATACTATGAAAAATAATGAAAAGTTGTATTGATTTCAAAGTTGAAAACTAATATGTTAAAATATGTTTTTCTTTCTAGTGGTTTTGAGCAAAGCCACTTACACTGTACTTTAAGAAATGATTTTATTTGTTAAACCTCTGTCAGATGTTTACCTTTTAAATCATTAACTTAGTGGCTAGGCTTATGAAAACTTTCAAGTTTAGAGTCTTTATTACAAAATCAGTTAAATCTAAAGGTAAATTTTATTTTAATACTTATCAAGTAACAAGTTATAGTTTTTAACATTTAAAGATATCAATAAGAAAAATAAAATATTTAAATTGTTTTATGTTTCTAACTGAACGCTAAATCATATTTCGAAAAGAAGGATAATCACTGTACTTTTAATTTATTTATTTATTTTTTTAGCCAAAATCAACATACTGTTACGTATTAGTATATATTGTTATAAGACAATGATGTGGTAATAAATTAGTAGTTAAAAATAAAAATAATAGTTTGTAAAAAAAAAAATAGTTTGTAAAAAAAAAAAGTTTGTAAAAAAAAAAATAGTTTGTAAAAAAAAAAAAATAGTTTGTAAAAACATAGACCAACCAAAAGCTTTTTTTTTTTTTTAGTTTCTATCTAAATAATGCTCAAGTCAATTCATAAGAAAAATCGAAGTTTAGTAATACTATTTTGTTGCTGACATAAGAACCATGGTAAGTAAAAAAAGTAGTGAAAAACTTTTTTTTTGGCAGACAATAAGCTTGTTATCAATGCGAAGATTATATTTATTTTGAAGTTTCAACTTTTTAAGACTTTTAAGATAAAAAAATAAGGTGAATAATTTTTTGTTACATTTAACATTTGACATAAAAAAGAATGATAAAATTTTGTGCATTTAATAATCTAACATTTATTTTCAAAGTTGTGAATTTTAATAACTGTTTACTTTTTGATACATAAAACAGGCCAAAAAATTTTAACTTTGCTGAAAAACAAAAAAGAAAATGAATAACTGTCTTCTGGTCATAGTATGAAAAGTGAGGAAAAAGTTTAAATTAAATTTCTGTTTCTGATGAAATAGTTGGATTTCAGTTTTATTATTTCTGTGAAACTTGTACTTTTACCCTGAATAGGGTGTTTTGACACATGACTTTGTTTTCATTTGAAATAAATGATCAAATTTTTTCATTTCAACAAGCAACATTTCATTGTTAAAAAGAGTTGCTAAAAAAATAATAATAAATAAATAGGAATGCCATATTGGAAAAATTGCCTGAATTCTGAAAAGTTGTATTCGCCATCTCTTGATTAGAATTGAAATTGATATTTTGCTCTGACAACTTTTAACTCATTGCTAATCATCTTTCATTTTAATGACACAATATTGACGGTAAAAGACAAATGGCGGCCTTCAATGATACGTAAAGCAACAAGTGATTTCTCCTTCAAATTTTAAACTAAAAGTTGTTTAATAATACTAAATTATGTTCAATTGGTGACTGTCTATGCAAGAACACAAATTTTATTTTAAATACTTTGCAAACCTCTTCTTAAGCTTTATTTTTCCAAATAAAGTCAAAATTCTGAAATACATTTTTATTGAAGTCAACAACTTTTAATAGTATTCAATATTGTTTATTTTCCAATTCTGCAGACTTAAGTGACAATTTAGTAAATTACAATCACTCTGGTGATTGTAATTTACTAGCTTTTTCAAAAGAATATAAAAAATGTTAACATATTGACTTTGTATGTTATCATTTTTTACTTTATTTTCTAAACCTTATCTTTACAAGAGACTATTTAAAATAACTAACAGTGTACCATATTTTATATATTTTTAAAATTTTATTTTAAACTTTATTTAAATCAGTGGAAAACAAAAAATTCTTAATTGTTATATTTTTCATAAACTAGGACTATATAATATGGCACTAAAGTTTCTAAATTTTACTTATATTTAAAAATTTAGGACCTTTCTAGGATATTTCAGAATAAATAAAAAATTTCGGGCTTTTCAGAACACTTTTCAAATTCCAAGGCCTTCCAGAATTGTAGGAACTCTGTAAATACAAATTAAGCTTTTATACAGGACACATGTAAAGCAATTTTTTCTAGTGAAGTTTGTGACTAAAGCTTTCATTAAATAACAGCTTTTGAATCAAGATTAGAGAGATTTTTTTATTAGGTTCAAGATTGTTAAATCCTATTTACACTGAAAGTTGTTATTTTTATTAGTAAGTTTATTTTTCTAATTTGTAATGCTGGTTTTTTTTTTTCTTCCTTTTAACATGATAAATAAATAAAAGGGGGGTCTTTCTAAGCTCAGGATATGTGGAAAAAAATACAAAAATCAGTAAACATCCTCTCCTATGCATTAGCACCTAAGAATACTTAAAATTGTTCAAAATAAGATTAAAATTTTAAATTTACATTTGCATAATTAAAAATTAAAATCATTTCTTAAAGTTTCACAAAAAAATAAATTATTCTTACCTTGGAGTTAAATTTGATTTTTCTTTCCTGAACTGTTAGCTAATGATCAATAGAGTAAATTTCAATTCTTGAAACTTACAAAATTTAAACCATGTCTCAACAGTATCCAAACTAAAATAAAAGAAAGTTAAGAAATATAGAAATAGAAAATAATAAAAGAATAATATAGTATGATATTTAACAGAATTTTAGCTAAGTATTATTTTTATTAAGTTATTATAACAGATGTAGAAAAAAAATTTACTATTAAAAAAAAGTTAAGAAAGATATTAAACTTTTTTTAAATTTAAAAGAAGTTATGGTTTGATATCAGTGTAATTATAAGCAAGAGGTACTACAGTGAAAAGCACTACAGTCTTACACACAAAGAAAAATCGAAACAAATTTAAAATGGAATTTTGTTTATACACAATAAACTCTAATTCTTTGTAGAGGTTAGAATAACCAGGATTTAACTATCTAATAATGCGGTAGTGGTGTAGTGATAGAGCTCTCACTTTATAAACATGAAGTTTCGAGTTCGATCCCCACTATGTCCATGGTAGTACCATGCTTAACTTGTTTCTCTACGCAGCAATCTTCTTTGTAAAGGTTCATGTTTCAGAGTTATAAAGTTGAGAGAAGGTTATAACCACTACTAAGTAGCCTCCTCACCTGTAGTGGCCTTCTTGACCTTGAGGAGGTGAATTAACATAAACAACAAACAATCTATCAACTTTTTTAACAATTTGCGTAGCAACCCTAACTTTTGCATAACTTTCTTTAACCCCAGCAAACATTTATACATCTAAAAGACGTCTTTTTTTTTTTAGTCTAAATGTTTGCTGGGACAATTTGCGTAACAATGTGCGTAATGAGACTTACACTTAACTCCCTCCTGATACCTCACTCTGAATAAACTATGTTAATTAAAAAATTTTTTAATAATCAATTGATAAATAAAAAATTATTTAAAAAGTTATAATTCAAAACACACAAACAAAAAGTATACCTTTATTTTAAAACATTAAAATCAACTTTTAACATTTTCAAGATGTTGTGATTTTAATGTGCGTCAATAATTTGTCAATAATTAGCTTTGCTAATTATTGACAAAAGTCATACGTTACATATTTTTATTATTATAAGGTTTTGTATAATGACCACTAATTGTTGACAAGAGTCATAAGTTGAATTTTTAAATACTATATATAGTAAACAAATTTTTTTTTTAAACTTTGAGATAAGTAATAAAAACATTAAAAACAAAATGGCTTTGAATTGCAATGAACAACAAGCTAACCGAGTGTGTCTTTTATCTCAGCAATATGGACGATGGACAAGTCAATATGGACGATGGACAATCGCCGCAATATGGAAGATGGACAGCTAAAGCGATTTATTTGGCAATTGACTTCTTTTTTCGTGATGAACAATATTACTTCCAATCGACACGTAGCGTACTTGCTTGCTACTTTGCCGTCAAAGATTTGCAAGACCATAGAAGAATTAACAGCACCTGAACTACCTGAGGTTTTGTACAAAGAGTTGGTGACAAACTGGAAATGTTGGAAATTAGAAAATAATTGCTAATCTCAGGGTATGAATTTGGGAAAACTTATTGTGGCAATGAAGAATAGATACAAACGTTTGTGCAACGAGTGATTCGAGCAGCTCAAGAATGCAAGTTTATGTCTTCAGAGAGAGACGGCCGACTTCGTGATCAATTCATCATTGGTTGTGATCAATTCATCATAAATGATTGTGCTGCTCTGTGTGCCATTCTTCGGGGAGATGCGTTGAGCTTTGACGATTGTATCAAAACAGCATCCGCAATGGTACAAACTAGACTAGATGCGGCATGTGGTAGTGGTGTAGTGGTAGAGCACTCGCTTCATAAACGAGTGGTTCCGAGTTCGATCCCCACCACGTCCCTGGTAGTACCGTGCTCAACTCGTTTCTCCGCGCAGCGGCCTTGTTCGTCAAGGTTCATGTTTCGGAGTTATAGAGTTGAGAGAGGGTTATAGCCACAAAATAAGTAGCCTCCTCGTTTGTAGTGGCCTTTTCGGTCTTGAGGAGGTGAAGTAAAATTAAAAGAAAAAAAAAAAATGTTCATCTGTAAATGTAAATGAAGAAGTAAATCCAA
The DNA here is from genome assembly GCF_022113875.1 of Hydra vulgaris. Lineage (NCBI taxonomy): Eukaryota > Metazoa > Cnidaria > Hydrozoa > Anthoathecata > Hydridae > Hydra > Hydra vulgaris. Next base: position 21,024,165 of record NC_061169.1, read on the forward strand.
GTTACTGAACAACTGGGACTGTAATGTCAAATGATATACGAAGAAAGAAATGCGATGTTTCAACTGCCAATCTTTGAATCACTTTGCATGTAAGTGTACCTCCTTATGCAAGAAATGCTCGCATAAACATGCTGCAAAGGACTGCTACAAATGTCGACAAAACAAAGGAAACTTAAATGGGACGAGTTCACATTAGGTATTTTTACAAGAACTCATCCCAAAACAATACTACCTACTATCAAATTGGTAATAAACGGAAGAAACGCTACAGCGCTTGTAGATACTGGTGTCTCGCAATCGATCATCACTAAGAAGTTACTACCATCTGACTATAAAGTAATTCGTGTAGTGAATGTTGCAACAATGAGCGAAATAATTCAATGTGAAGAAGTTGTTTCTAAAATACACCACCCAACAAACGGGTGCTTGGTGGATGCATCGGTGCTATGTGTGGATCAAGTAATAAACAAGTACGACATGAATATGAGTATGGATTTAATAAAGTCGTGTGATGAACTGAAAATTGAAATTCTGTAATTCTCTGATAAAATTATCATCGACACCTTGTGTTGTGATAATCGAAATTGGAAAAAGCAAAGCTTATTGTGATAGCAAAAAATGGATTGTAAGTTGGGAGTGGGAGACGGAACCTAATGTGAAAAACAGAACAAGTCAGTACAACAGTTCCAACAAACATGGTGAGGCATTCGACAACTAAATTAATGAATGGCAGCGACGTATCCAGGTCGATTTTGATACCGGTATACCGGTATGGGCCCCCAAATTTCAGCCCAAACTCAATTTAAAACAGTTTTATAATAGCATTTGTTACAATTACATAAATATTTATGAATACATTGTAATAGAACTTTTTAAGAACATTTTGTTTTTTTACAAGAACGGAATTACAACTAAATTAACAGAAAACTTAAACAATTTATTTTATCTATTGAAAACATTTAATCTGAAAAAATTATTTCATTTCTAAAAAGATACATTTGACACATACCCCACTCTGTAGAAAACACATACCCCACTCTGTAAGTATATATTGATTTAAATGATAAATATTATTTAAAAAACTACATTTTTCTTATTTTCCTTCACAAATTTATTAGAGTATAGAGGATCATATAGGAACAATTAAGGAACAAATACCTAGTGAGGGTAAAATAATCATATGTAACGCTATTTATTATTACATATTTCCTAAAGCTTTTTAATATAAGAAAAAGAAAAAACCAAAGGGTTCTAAACTAATTAAAGAACCAAAGTAACGAAACTGTAGATACTGCTAGAATTTTTGTCTTGTTTTTATATTTCATCTTTAATATAAATTCATATTATATTTAAATCTAAATCAAAATGTATTATATAACTAGTAAGATTTTTACATTTTTGATATAAAAAGAATGAAGAGACTTGTAGAAGACCACTTAGTTTTGTCTTTGAGAACTGCTAGCAAACATTAAATATAAATATAAAAATAAAGTTGCAAAATAAATAAGCTTGACAATATATAAGTAACAAACAGTGTTTAAATAAATATAACGTTAAAATTTTGAAAGTGTTTTAATTTATTTTAAAAGTAAATTAAAATTTACTTTTAAAATAAAATGTTGAAACAGCTAACAGCTTAAAAAGCTATTAAAAGCAAATATTTAAAAGTAGAGGAAAATGTCATCAATCCAAAAAATGATTTCTTTTAATTTTCTTTTGAAGGAATAATAACTCACGAGTTTCTAGATTCACGAGTAAAATCAAAATTTTTCAAAACTATTTCGTTCCATAAAAATGCTCCACGGAAGGGAATGAAATGCAAGATTTGCATTTTTTTTTGAATCCAGAATATATTTTTGAACTCAAAATTGCTGTACGTGGTTTAGTTCAAATTGAAAAAAATCTACATCTGCCTAAAATAGTTTCTAATTTAGATAATAATTCAACTTTATTCACCTGTAACCCACAGCAACTTCACTTTCTGATATTATCATTTTCATTATTTTTCAAGTTATTTTAATTATTTTCATTGGTTTTAAACGGCTCGTAATTTGTTGGGGCCTTTGCGTTATTGCTTATGCCTAAATCATATATTTATTTAAAACATTTCTTGCTTTGTACAATAATGCTATACTTTTTGAAATTTTACTTGATAATTTTTTAATGTATTTTTTCCAAGTAAAATTTTCACTTACACCTATACAAACCAGGGTTGGCAAAAAAACCCAACTCAAAAAAACCCAACCCAAAAAAACCCACCTTAAAAAAACCCAACAAAACCCAAAAAAACCCAAAATATATTTGGGTTTTTTTAAAAATGACCTATTTTACAACTGATATCTCTGATTTTAACACTTATAAATGCTTTATTATCAGCAAGTGCAACCTTTATACTGTAATTATTCTTGTAAACACTGTATTTATATACATAATGGTCTTTAGAATATACCCAAAATCGATCAATCTGTTTTTGTAGCAAGTTGGTTATTTATTATTTTTTTAAAACATTTAGCAAGTTATTATAAATGCTATTGAAATATGTATTAAAACATTAAATTAGTTAAATACTTATAAAGGAAATAAAAATCATTCTATTAACTAAATTTCAAGACATTACTAGTTATTTAGTATCTTTATTCTCCTCCCGAATGTCTATATTCCTTTATATTGGTATTTGATCTTTTATTTTTTTATGTTGTTAACAGCAAAAAAAAAATACAAAGTCACAAGCAAAATACTATATATAAAAATTATTAAACTTTATTTACAGTTTAGAAATGGAAAGTTGTCAGGCAAAAAAAAAATACTACAGTTTACTAGATTTGTCCTTAAGTGCATACAACTTTAAAACTTAAAAAAAATTAAGTTATGTGCAAGCAAGCTTGCAACATGTTTGCTCATTCAACGAGAGAACATGTTGAAAACTTGTATGCATTTCACAAAGACAAGATTTGTTGGTAAAAATGACACTCGTGCTCATCTGTCTTTTGACAGGTTTTGAATATTTTGCATCAGTTACAAGTTTACAACATGTACCACCAACAGGGGTGACTATGAACAGCGGGTTGAAAATTAACATCAGTATCAAGTTGCTAAAAGGTGAAGAAACACACACACAATAGAGCTATATAATGTGTTACTTTGATTCAGTTTGCAATTTGCATTGCAAAACTGAGCCGGTAAAACATCTTCAAGGAAAAAAAAAACTTTTATTTCGTTCAAATTTCGTAATATTGCGTATTATAAGTAATATTGCGTCATGCGTTTTTTTTTTAATTTATTTTATTTAAACTCACCTGATAAAGAAAAGCATTTTATTTTTGTTTTTTTTATTTGTGATGGTTTATTAAAATAATAAGAAGGTATGAAAAATGAGATTCAACAAAAATTTTGAAAAAATTTATAATTCTGAAAAAGATTTATATAGCAAACACATATTTGAAAAAAAAATTAAATAATATTTAGTAGAAGTCAATTTTTTCCGATGATAATTATAGTACTTATTTTGCCTTTACCCTAAAAAAAAAACACTTTTTGCAATTTTTTTTTAGTTAATTATTTCACATGTTTTTTTGTTGTACTAATTAATCCCAATATAAATATCCGCTCCACTAATGAAAAACATAAGTGTACGGCAGTTTGAATTATATTCACGATTGATGTTCTAACAATAATAATAACTAGCAAAAAGCAACCCGTAATACGGGTTTTGGTCGGTCTGTTACATAATTAATTTAGTAGCTGTTTTCCACAATTTAATGTTGCAAAACCTTAACTAATACCCTTTTAGAAAATCGCCTTCAGCTTGAAAAAATTAATCCATCTGTAAAATTAACATAAAAAGTATGAGGAGGTAAAATAATTAGCAAACTACTACTTAACATTTACTATTACTACTTAACATTATTTAAGTAATTAACAAATGGCATAGTTCATAACAGTGTAAGGCAGAACCATTTTCATCGACCTTCTTAAGTTTAACAAAATACGTTTTTAGTTACTGACACAAAATAATAACACTTCGTCATGCTTTAAATTGACGAAAGTACCAACGAAATCCTTGTAAAAAATTTTATAACACGAACCATTAAGATTAAAATAAAGTTAAAAAGAATAAATTATATTATACAGGAGTTATCAATTTTTTGGTATCCCCTTGATTAATTTTTCTTTAAAAAAGAAAATTATTAACTTAAAAATGTTTAATGACAAACATGGGTATAATAAATTTGAAAAAATATGTAAACCTAATGCATTAATGCATCATATGACAAACCTAAAATAAAAATTATAACAGATAAGTAGACATAAGAATTTGTAAACCAAGCTGACCCGACCCGGGTCTTGATAAGTCAGTTCAACACAGACCATTTCTATATTATTTGTTTGGCCTCTTTATTTCATTAATTTTTAGTAAACGGTATTGGCAAAATACCGTTTACTAAAAATTCCATTTGTAACTCGAAATTTAATTTTCTTAAATATTTTGACTCTAATAAAGAAGTTCCTCCCCTCTTTTTGCTTTAATGGTGACCAGGTGAATAAAATAATAAAATGTAAAACAATGATCTACATATATAAGAATGTTTTCTTTCTTTCCTCAAAAGTGTTGCAAATACAGACTAAGCTAACTAATTAGTTAAACACATAAATAAAACTGGAGTAACTCGATATTAATGCGCAAAACTACAATATTCTCCATGTTTTTAAAGGTTTTTAATTACGACCCCCCCCCCATTTACAAAGATCCCCTCAAAATACGTACAACAAATTATTAGGCATAAAATAGATAAAATATAAAATTAACTAATAGCATATATTTATATCTTTTTAACTAAGAAAAATTTACAATAAAAAGAAATCAGGTTTTTTTATTTTATAAATTTTATGTGTCATAACGTAATTCTAAAAAAAAAGGTAATGAAATTATGATATCATAATTACAAAGAAGAACAAAAACAAAATTGTTGTCTTGGCTTTTATAGTTTAAACATATATACAACTGTAAACAAATATGACCTTATAACACATATAAACACATTTTACAACTATTGAATGATAGATATATTTATCAAAAAATATGAAAAAAAATAAATAACGATAAATAAAGTTATACATACAAAATGTGCTCACAACCTTTAACAGTAAATTTTCGAAATGAAAATCTCAAGAATATAAATTAAGAACATTAAAAAAAATAACAATATTTATGTTACATTTTTTACCTACTATAACTTGAATAATTTGTTTATCAATTTTGAAAAACAAACTATTAAATGCTCTAGTTCTTGAAAATGCAACATATAGTTGACCATGAGAGAAACACGGTTTTTGAGATATTTCTTTTGTCTATATTTTTAATTTCGCGTTACGTAATATATAGACGATCCCTAAAATAAAATACTTGAAACTAAAAAGATTTTATTTACAATAACCAATAACAACCAAGGGACAATTTTAAGAATTATATCTTTAAATAGCAAATTATCAATCGCAGTATTAAAAAATACGCAAGAGCTCAGTAATTACATGAGTTTAATCTATTCTCTCTCTATACTAATTCTTATTTAAGTCTCATCTAAGAGAGAGAGGAAGTGTTTTAAAAACAACACGTTAGAAAAAGTAAAAAAGTCATGCAATAAATAACAGTAACTGGTTTTATTATGCTACCAATAAACAAAATTATACGTACCTTAACTAAAAGTTAATTTCCAGCATTTCTTAATTAAGTTCCAGCTTCCCTTTAACTGTTGACAAATGATTAATATTGTAAATTTCACATTATATTAAATTTACAAAATTAAAACCATGTTTCAACAGTAAGCAAAATAATCAAGTGATGACAAAAACAACTAAAAAAAAAAAATGAATAAATAAAAAAATCATTAAAAATTGAAACTGTTATTACTTGTTACTATAAATAGTAAAATTCATACATTAAAATTAAAATATTAAAAATAGTAAAATTCATACTTTAAAATTTATATTTTAAAGTGTCTAATGTAAAATCAAATAATAGACATCAACACTGCTTGACACTAAATTCTGGCAAAAAAGTTTTCTGTTCATCAAGCAAAATTTCTTATATTTCAACGACAATTAATTTTATCACGCCTAGATCTATTTCTTTCATATGACAACAATTTTAAGTCACCTATAACCATTTACATTAATAACTTCATCAAGCCTAATATTATACATCTGTTATAATTAAATATATTACCAGTGATTATACTACTGTTACAACTAAATAAAAGAACGCTTCATATTTTTAAAACTGAAAAATATAAAACAAAATTTTTGACATTATTTTAATTTAGCAAAGAATTTAGACTAAAATGCAAAGTTATTTTTACCTTCAGGCACAATCTTAATGCACAAAAATAATAAATGCTGAATCTTGTATAAAAAATGAAAAATATGTTTATATATTCAAATTTTTTCTATTCCTTTTAATTTTTTCTATGAGATAATATTAATATAGATTCAGAGAAATACAAAATATTCTGATATATAGGCACATTTATGTATATAAACTTACCTGTCAAAAATTACAGTCAGTTTTTCATGCTTAATACATAAAATATACATCTAATATAAAATAAAACAAAACATTAAACTTACTCAAATCAGTAACATTTAGCTCTTTCCAATTGCACTAAAAAATAAAATAAATCTTGCTTTGCTAAGTTGCCTAGTTCTTAAGAATCTGAAAACAAATAAGTAAAAAACCAAGAACAAACAAACATTTTTTTATTGAAACTACTCTATTCAAACAAATTAAGTAAAACAGAGAACAACATTAATTCTCTTTGAAAGCTGAAAAACTTTTCATTTCAAATTTGCTTGCAGACCTTGCTTATAAAACCACTTTAATAAGAAAAGCATCAAAAAAGCCTAGAAGCTACTTAAAAATGGTATATGTAACATTGAACTTTGAATGTTGACTGGAGTAGATATATATTTTTAAAAAATTCAAAACGATTTGTTTTTCTATAGCAAATAAAACCACTATAAATCTGAAATTAAAAATGTAACAAATTAGTAAATACAAAGAAAAACATCATATATGAATTGAAAAGCAATGTACCTGATAGAGATCAGCTATTGTGATACCTGACAGTAGTAGTTGCTAAATATTGTTTTTTCATGATAAACAAAATGTATTTATAGCAAAATGGTCTTGAATAAATGTTAGTAAATAAATAAAAGCAGTGAGTTCTAGTAATGAAACTACATATTAATCATTTTTAACAGCTGACACCATTGTAAAGATAAGCCAAAGGTAACAACATTATGCAAAAAATTATTAAAGATAATGTGTTTTTAGAATAGTTATATTAAAGGCTAGGCAACACTTAGACCTAAAGTAGTAACATCGCTTGACTGGTACGGTTGATAAATCTTGCTCTACACGTTTGCCAAGTAACTCCACTTTGAAATCATGGAAACAACATTATATAGACATATATACTAATTATAAAACACAATATTTTTTTAATGTTAAAATTTTTAATGTTAAAATTTTTTTAATGTTACTTAGCATATAAAAACACCCCATTTAACAATCTTGCACAAATTAGATATAATACATTTCATACTATTATAAAAACACATTTATATAAACTCATTTATAAAACAACTATATAACATATATCACCCTATACATGTATTTATCAAAAAATTTTAAACTTTGAGCATAATATACATGCAAACTTATATGCAATCTTTTAACAACTATAAAACAACATTTATTAGCATCAATTATTTTTAATGTAACAAAGAATGCAGACTACAATGTACAACATTGTTAATAAAAATATCAGCCAGTATATATTAATCTAAAGCAATGAAAAAGAAGAAACTATTTAAGAACAAAATTAAAAATTTCTAATAAATACATATTTAGATACCTTAAAATGAAGCATAACACAACACTCTTTTGACAAATTCCAGAAGAAATTTTCTAAATTTTTTTATTCCTTATTATTTTTCCATAGAGAATATATATATATAGATATAGAGAAAGATAAAATAGACTGAAATAAATCAAAAACCTTAATTTATGTATGAGAAAATAACTTGAACTTACTAAAAAAGCGATCAGCTCCTCTTAACTGCTCTAAAAAGTAAAACAAATACTGCTTAAAATGTTTTAAAAAGACTAACGACAAAACTGTTTTCTTAAAAAAGAAACATTGTACTAAAAAAACTATTTTACCAGTCAATTTAGTTCTAACTTATTCTAAAAAATGAAAAATAAATACATATTTAGATACCTTAAAATGAAGAATAACACAACACCCTTTTGACAAATTCCAGAAGAAATTTTTTTTATTTTTCTATTCTCAATTATTTTTGCTAAGAGAAAATACATATATATATATACATAGCAAACTAACAATTATTTAAATTTTTATTTTAAAAAACAAACAACATTAATTCTTCTTGAAAATTCTTGGAGTCGGAGGTCATGTGACAAATTGGATTTTTATAGCTACCATTATGGATTAGGGAAAACAAACTGTTAAAGCGCCGTAAAAACAAGATTTGTTTAGCTAATTTGCAAGATTGTTTAGCTAATTTTGCAAATTTAAACTTATTCAAATTAATTTACAAATGCTAATCATTCAAAAGTATTTATTTTAAATAAGTTTTATGATTTTCTGTTTTATTTATAAGTTACATTCTGTTTTATTTATAAGTTACATTACATTTTACCCTGTAAAAAAAACCGTTAATTTTATTTTTTAAGTTTATTATGAAAAAATATTTTAAATAAAATGAAACAAATAAACTACTTTAAATCCAAAACAAAAAATAAAAATTTAAAGTACAAAAAGAAAACATCCTATAAACTACTTTTATTATTCCTGTTTGTATATATTTTTTTCTATTTAAAATTCATGTATTTTTCTTTAACTGATAAAATTTTTTATAAACTGATTAAAATAAAAATGTTTTAAGACATAAAAGTGTAGACATAAGATATATAAAAATGTAACAAATGAAATAAAACATAAAACTTTAATTGTAAAATGTTTTATAAAAGACTTATTTTTTTAAAAGTATCCAATTATAGCAAGTTATTTGTTTACACTTTTTTATGGTTCAAAATATGCATCTACAATTGATACACTAAGCCTACAATAATAAAATTAAAAAGAATTCCATGAAAAAGACATAGATGATTAGCTATTTGATAGAATCTTCTTGTTTTTTCCTTACTAGCCTATCTGTAACTATTCCAAAAATATAACCATAATGATTTACTTTAAAATCTTAAAACTTTCTAATAAGTTTTAGGTAGTAAATTTGCAGTGGACCTTTATAGTTTCACTGTTGATGGGATTTTGCTCAACAGTTACTAAGTGGACCTTAAGAGGCAATCGCTATAAGTGGCCAGCCAATAAATTTTTAACATGTGATTTTTTTAGTATTACTTTTGGCTATATGCTGTAATATATTTCTTGTACTGACTGTAACATTTTGCTCTTGTTAATGAGATTCTATAAAGATTTCAAAGCATGTTAGTGTAAGAAACTTTGTCTTGAAAACAGGTGTTAATGATTTATAAATATCAGTTCTGACTTGCATTTTTATCGGAAACTTTAGTTTAAAATACATAATAACAACCCACTTCCAAATAGCTTATTGCTAACTAACTGATGTTACATATATAAGCAAGCATTTTAAAGTAGGTTTTAGTTTAATTTTATCAAAGTCAACAATATATTTGATCATTTAAGGCTAACTTGTAACAATAATTTTTTCATCTTCACTTAAATAATCCATCATTACTAACAAATTTTTTTCAGTATCTAAACTGTAAATAGAGCACATATGTTCTCATCTCCAAATTCTAACTTTAGTCTTTCACATATTACTTTTAAACTATCCATTTCCTTACAAAAACCTTTTCTTTCTAACTGTGTAACTGGAGTTAGTGATGATATTAAAGACTGTGCAGTTATGAGGTGTAATGTTGTTTCGAGGAGTTTATGAGTTTTAGAAGCATAAAAAATCTGTTGGTTCACCTTCCGACTTATTTTTTGCATTGAAATCATTTTATAATTCCATCGTTATTGTTAAAGCTAAAAATTATTAGGTGAAAAAATTATTATTTGATGCAATTTTAATATTAATTCTTGTGATATATTGATTTTAATTTATAAAAAAAATAAAGTTAAAATAAAAAACAAAAACCAACATTTCAAAAGAATATTTACTATAATCTAAATAAATTAAAATTATCAAGGAATTGCTAATTTTATACAATTTAACATAAAATCCTTGTATTTAAATAGTTTTAATATAATTACAACTTTAATTTAGTAAAGCAAATTAAATACAGTATATCATAATAATATATTATTATGATATACTGTTATATAACTGTTACATATTGTTGTTATTATTAACAGCAATATATAATAGTTCATATATTTTTTATATAACTTTTATGTAGATTTTATCTGTTCTTTTCTTTATTTTTTTATTTAGTGACCAAAAAACTATAAAGTATGTGTAGTGAAAAAAATATACACTTAACAATCATTAAACTATGTTGTATAATTGTGGAGTGTATTAGAGTATAAATGTCTAGTGTGTATAAATGTTTAGTGTGTAGAGGAAAAAGTATAAAATTTAAATCATTAAACTATGTTGTATAAACCTAACTTGTTAAGTAACTAAAGAACTATGTTCCATATGAAGATATTAGTTAAACTACTCCATATTTGTCAACATGCGCACGATTTATTACCTTTAACTTCTAATACCTTCATATAGAAGTATCTAAAAAATTTAACTCTGTGAAATATTATTATTTGAAACAAGAAAACACAGCAACTTTGAGGATTATTCATGTAAATGAATAATTCCTCAAAATTCCCGACTTGATAAAATTATTTGTTTTCCCTAATCCATAATGGTAGACTTATTTTCCGATATTTGTGACGTAGCTCCGACCCGAAGGATAAATGTATCAGCTCCAATTTGATTGCTGATTTTACTCGAATGACCGCATGGAATATGTAACTGCGCTTAGAAAATTCTAGAGGCACAGAAATAGTATATTTTACATAATGCAGAACCGTAATTAACAAAACGAACAATAGGCGTAACAATGCGTAACTATGCGCACTATTAATATTCATAGGCTATTCATTATAGGCGGATAAAGTTGATGGACAATAATAATAAGCTTTTATGGTACATTAAGATAAATTTTATTTAACTGTTGCTTTTTTTTTAAATTTTATCTATCTGTTTTCTTATTTAAATAAACTCTACTGGCTGGCTGAGATAAAAAACGAGAAAAATTACAAATAAGAGTAAGAGCTATTGTAATCCAAATAACAAATATCAAATCATGTAATGTATAGGAGTCTAATTTATATTAAAAACCCTGAATCATAAATAATATTTCTCTGTGTAAAATGCATTCTTGCCAACTAAATAAATATATACTATCTATTATATAAAAAAATTTGTTTAGACTGACACTTTTTGCATTTTTTTTATATCTTATATCCAACTAGACTGTTTTTCATATTTCCTTATACATAAACAAAGCATCCATTAAGTATATACACAGGTAAGGGTAGGGTTACCTAAAAGCATTTAGTTTACCATATAACCTTAACCTAAACCTTTTTATATATTTTTTTAAAAAACGAAATGAATTTCATGAGTATAAAAGAATACTGTTTTTTTTTTCTGACTTTGGTTGCAGCAGTTTTAAAAAGTTAAACAATGAACTAAATCTAAATTATTATTTTTTTACAGCAACACTAAAGACAAAGCAAATTAAGTTGTATGCAAATCTCAATATAATAAGAAAATTGTTAGCTCATTAAGTTTAACTGCTGCATAATATAATTTGCTAAAAATTATTGTAATGTCTTTAAAAAGACATACTTACCTCATATAGTATTGACAACCTGAATAGTGTGAGTAGAATTACTGCATGAACCAAAAAACAACCATATTTAGAAAGTAAAAAAAAAAGGAGAAGTTATAGTATAAATACAACAAGTTGAGATATCTTATTTGCCTTTTTTTGAATCCATATTAATAGAAATATTTTACTTGCCAACATTCCTTATACTTTTTTTTTGTAAATCAAGAATGCAAAATCTATGATACAGGGTTGCCACTATAATTTTCAAAGTTTTTCCCTGAGTTTTCCCTGAGTAAAGAACATTTTCCCCTGAGTTGAACTCTTTAAGTTCCCTGAGTTTTCCCTGAGTTTTCTATATTCTTTTCTGTTCATCAACAAGATTATTATTTTTCTTAATTAAACACAGCCTTTATATTTGGCAAACTAAAACTTTTACAAAAATATCAACATCTTGCAAACTTATTTTTATGTTACATATAAAAATAAGCTACATATAAAATGTTACATATAAAAATAAGTTAAAATTTTCATAAATTTTAGGGAAAACTCAGGAAAAATATTTTTTTTTTGAAATTTGGTACAATAATTTTTTTTTTCAAAAATATTTTGCCAATAAAATGTATAGCAAAATATTTTTGAAAAAAAAAATTATTGTACAAAATTTAAAAAAAAAAAAATTTTCTGAGTTTTCCCTGAAATTTATTAAAATTTTAAAAATTCCTGAGTTTTCCAGGTTTTCCCTGGAATTTATGCTCTTTCCAGGTATTCCAGGTTTTCCAGATTGAGTGGCAACCCTGATGATGTGATTTTTTTTTTATTAGTTATATAAAAATTTTAATTCCATTGCCATTTGACTTAAATACTTAGATATAATTGAAAATCTTGTTTTCATGAAATAAAATAATGAAATGTTAATAATACAACTTAAGTTGAGCAGCAAAGTATAAAGATGAAATCAATAAAAACAAAAAAAGATTGAGTTATAGTTTTGAAGTAAAGTTCGATATAAAGGTAAAAGATAAACATGAATAGTGCAAAAAAGTTTGCATTGTGTTATGATAATATGAAATATGGAGAATATATATAAATATATGTTTTGTATGATATTCTATATACTTTATGTATTGTGTTATTTTGTTATAGACTAGTATAATTATAGCTCTTTTGAGCCAACATAATTAATATGGTTATTCTTTACAATCAAAAGAGCTATTGAGACATAACAATATCCATCTGATTTTGCAGATAAGGCAGCTGATGCCATTCCAATTACACTCTGTTCATAAATAATATTTAAATGGAGTAGGGTCACTAGTTTGTTGCTTATAAAACTTTTGTTTGTACTTCCACTATCAATTAATGCTTCTGCTTTATATCTATCATTAATAATGATGTTATGACAAACTCTGAATAGAGAGTTTGCTGAAGCTGATATGGTGGCACAGAAGTAATCATCGTCAATTTTAGGAATAGCAGCAGAAACATTAGATGATCTGCAAAGTTTTTCAAAATGACCAATCTTTTTACATTTGTGACAGATAGCTTTGCGAGCAGGACATTTAGTACGTGGATGTCTTATGTTTCCACAAAACCAGCACAATTGTTTTGATTTTGCTGTAGCAGCTAAGTGATTATCAGTCATGGACTGTTTTTGTAAAGGTGATTTGATTTCCTGAATAGAGGCAGAGGAAGATATAGTCAATTGTGAGTATAAGTTTGAGTTTTGTTGGGCCACGTCTAAAAATCTAGCTTGGTCAAAGGCTGATGAAAGGTCTAATATTTTGTTTTCTAGTAAACATTGGCGTATACTATTGGAGAGTAAGCCATTTATAAACGCATCGCGAATCATTTCAGATTTATATTGCTCAGCTGTAACAGCAGTGAACTTACAGTCCTTAGATAAATTTTTAAGTTCATTGAGGAATTGATCTATTGTTTCTTGGTTTTTGCTTCCGTGTTGACAAAATATGTCTGGCAAATATTCCATTCTTTGGTTTTATGTAGATAGACTCGAGAATACTTGTTGCTTGTTCAAAATCATCACATTCTGATATGAATTCATATACATTAGGTTCAATATGGTTTATTAGGAGATTAAGCTTAATGAAGTTATTATCTACTGTACTTACAAAATTGTTAAATGTTCTTAACCAATGGTTGTATGTTTTTGCTGCATCTGCTGAGTTTGGATCTATACCAAGTTTGTCAGGTTTCATGAATCGATCCATCTTTCTTTTATTTCATAATAATATTCTAGCTCTTTTGATTACCATTACCTTCTTCAACCCCTGAACAGTATATGCTAACAATTGTAGACGAATACTCACATTTTCCATTTGCTTATCCTGTGAAAGATATGACAACTCAGACAATAATAAACTGTTTAGCTGATCTTTTTTCAATGTTTGGTATGCCTAGCTATGTTCATTCGGATCGTGGATCCTCATTAATGTCTTCTAAATTAAAGCACTGCTTCTTATTAAAAGGGATCCAACTAGTAGAACAACCCCTTACAATCCGACTGGAAATGGGCAAGTTAAAAGATACAATGGAATTATTTGGAAGGCGATATTACTTACTCTGAAATCTCGAAATCTGCCTATATCATCATGGAAAAGAGTTTTGCCTGATGCACTTCATGCTACAAGATCTCTATTATGTACTTCTACTAATTGTAGTCCACATGAACGTTTTTTTAATTTTCAAAGAAGACCATCATCTGGGTCTTCAATTCCTTCATGGCTTGTTAACCCTGGACCTATACTTATAAAAAGAAATGCAATGCAAAGTAAATATGAAGATTCAGTAAATGAGGCTCAGTTCATTGAAGCAAATCCTCATTATGCCATTGTGAGATTTCCTAATGGTCATGAGACTACAGTGTCTACAAAACAACTGGCTCCTATCGGAACAACTCCTATAGTACAAACATCAAATGACAATTTAGAAATAACAGCTATTGATAACTACCCCTTAACCCCTAATGGTAGCAATGAAACTCTGTTAGTCTCCGAAGAGGAACTAGGAAGCAGAGGGAAACCTATAGAGCAAAGTACTCTGCCTCCTCGTAGATCTTCACGAATTTCTAAAGCACCAGAAAAACTCAACTTATAAATACACCTGAACACTTTTAAGAGGAGGGTGAATGTTATGATAATATGAAATATGGAGAATATATATAAATATATATGTTTTATATGATATTCTATATACTTTATGTATTGTGTTATTTTGTTATAGACTAGTATAATTATAGCTCTTTTGAGCCAACATAATTAATATGGTTATTCTTTACACATTGTAAAAGATAAGAATAAACAAGCAGAAAAATCTAGAAAGCGGTCATGTAGAGTGTGTAGGAAAAAAATAAAACAAACTCTATAGTTTGTTTTTCTGTAACATTTTTATGAGTATCTTGGGGATACGATTGGATCAAGCGATAGGGAAGAAGAAGCCACAGAGATATAAAATATTATAAAGTTATAACAAAAATTTATAATAAAATTAAAAAATTATGATATAAAATATCAAAACTAAAGTATATATAAAAATCTTTTCTATAACAAGTAAATTTAATCACATTAAAACAAGTAAACTATTACATTAAATAAACTACTGATTATATTCTATTCTATATAGGTACGTGTGTAAAAACTTCAAACCATTTGTTTATATAAGTATTATACATGGTACGAAAGAGCTTTGAATTTGTAATCTAACGGCGAAAATTTTATGAAAAAAGAATAATTACAAAAAAAGTTATGACCATTTAAGTAACATTATTTCTTATGAAGCATTGCTTAAGAAAAATGCAACCATCGAATAAAACTCACGGTAGCTTAGTAATTAAACTTCACTGTTAATTTGCGCATAGTTTTGCTTTAGTGAAATGTGCAAAACGATTTAATAACGTTATTAAAAAAATCTCGAAAATAACAAAATATTTTTAATCCTTAAAACCTAATAATAAAATTTATAAAAAGTTCCATATATGTATATAAAAAAAAAAAAAATCGCGTATTTACAATATTATATATACATATATATATATATATATATATATATATATATATATATATATATATATATATATATATATATATATATATATATATATATATATATATATATTTATAAAATATGTATATATATTTGTTATTAAATATGTATCAAGTCTAAGTTTTCTATAGCGTATAGTTGAACTTTAAAGACATTCATAGCCTTTCCGCCCTTTATTTAGCCTTATTTTTATCGTTACTAATGAATTTCAATTACTTTGGACAAAAGTTTAGATTTAATAAAAGTTAATGGAAATTTATTATGCCATTATATAAAGATATATATATATATAAATATATATCATAGGCAAAAGCGTGATATTTTAGTAGGGGCCAAAGCACCAAAAAAAAAAAAAAAATCATAATATACATAATAATAGTTGAAATATTTTTCAACTAAAAACCTTCTTAAAAAAGGATACTACTAAACAATTAGGGGGGAAGGAAGGTCATGCCCACCACGGCTCCCCTTTTTGTTTCCTTCCGTGGGCCCATATACATATCTATCTATCTAACAATATATAAATTCCAACAAACTGCAAAAAATACAAATATTTTTTTTTAAACATACTTCTTTAACAATAAATTTACACTGTAAGTGTTATTTTATTTGCTTAGTAATGTTTTTAACAGAATTGTGGCTTTGAAGAAAGCCTAGTTTTTGAAATAAATAAAACTGTGACATCCATAGAAAGAGTCGAATCTTTAGTACGCGATGAAAACCACATATAATGATATCTAAAATCAAACAAACCTCTCAATTAATACAGCCATACCTATTTAATTAGGATACCCTGTGTCCCGGATAATAAATAAATATACAACATGCTAAATATCTAATGTATTTTTATTTTTCTGTTATCACAGAAAAATAAAAATACATTAGATATTTAGCACAATAACTGAAAAACACATTAACAAACATAATCAATCTCTAAATAAATATGATCTAACCGATTTAATATTGAAATGAAGAAGATCAACAAACCTCAAAGCAAGCGTGTAGTACTCATCATGTTGTGTAACCTTGCAATTATAGATAAGATAAAATATATATAAGATATATAAAATTAAAAAAAAAAATTAAAAATATCAAGACTTACAAGCAATTACTGTATAATAAATTAACATTTAACTGTTAATTACTGCAAAATAAATTAATATCTAACTATAATAACATCTTACTGAATTATTAAATATAATCTTGAGGACTTTAAGACAGTAGCAAATTGCAATCTTTTAGAATGCTATTAGTTAAAACCTTGCAATAACAGATAAATAAAAATACATTAGATATTTAACACAATAACTGAAAAACCCATTACAAAATAGAGAAGAGGAGAATGATTTCCTATATAAAAACAAAAAACAAAATCACCTAACTCTTGATACACAACACATTTTACTATTACAAAACAGAAAAAAAACATTAAAAGTTGATCCTTCAATACTGTACAAAAAAGAAAAAGATACCTGTTTCAGATGTAAAGTCTTGAAACAAACCATTTTGCAGACATTCACATAATGTCAAGCCAGAACACAAAAATATTTTCAATATGGAATAATTATAGATCAAAGTACCACATGTGTGAAAAAGCATATGTATTCTGTTCCCTCTATAGCATGGTAGCAATCTTCTGGGCAACTCGTGTTGGTCCAAAAAGAACCCAAAACCCTTTGGATCACTTATGAATTACATAAAGAAAGTTAGTTGGCTATTGCAAGGAGAATGTGAAATAAAAACATGCAATAATTATAATATTTATTTTAGTTTAACTCAATTAAAAACAATTTTATTCACAAACCTACACTATATTAAAGTAAAAGAATTATAAATACCTTTTGCATCCTTGTAGCGAAGTTTGTATTGCAGAATCGTGTAGAAAATGAATTGTGTAGTGAATGAAACCAGGAACTTAACACACAAGCATGTCGTATATAAGTGTTCTAATATCTGCTGAGTAGTGTTTTTGAGTTTTGGTGTTTTGTGTTACTTGCTGAATTTCCTCCAACTCTTCCTGTAAAATCAGTATCAATGTCATTTTGCAGTACAAGAATTGCATAATTTTTTTCAGCAAGTTGTTGGTATAAAATTGTCTTTTGATAAGAAAACTTGGTTTCGATTAATGTTAACTGCTGTTTCAAACAAAAATCTCTTTCTCATAATCTTTTTCAGGGACTTAACTAGTCAGCTCTCTAACTGGATAGTGGTTCATGAGAAGAGGTTTCTATAGCAGGACCAGATAAAAGAGATAAGTGACCACTGTTTGATACAGATAAAACACTGATTTGTTGAAAGGGAAATGAAGAACATATAGCAATGTGAATTGAGGTTGCAATTGATTGCGATGTTTGTGCCATAGCAGATGTCATTATTTGGTATGCACAGAGCATGTTGCAGATGTCAATAAATTGTTTTGAATCTCGTGAAAAATGGTTTACAAAGTTTTTTGATGTTTTAACTAGTTGCAGAATCTAATTAGTACAAACTTTGATGTTAAAATACTTATTGATTACTTCTACAGTTACTTTATATGAATCCTTGTTAGTTGCCAATATATGCAGTAGGCGTCTGTTGCTACAACCAATATTTAAATGAGCTAGTAGTGAAAACTACAAGTTAACTAACTTTTAGCTTTACCATCAAGTAGAAATGTTTCCTTTTTAGGTCCCACGATGCACTAAATCAAACAATCATAATACAACTATTTAATTGGGTTGGCTTTTAAACACAACTAACTAATTTAAAAAATTACTGTTAACCTATAAAAAAATGTGTAGATACATTTATTATTATTCGCATAGATAAAGCATGTATATAATTTTTATGTATCATAGAGCTTAAGGTGGTTATATAGTAAATTCTGGGTATGGAAAAAAGCTTAGAAAATGCTGAGTCCCCATATAAAAGTGTCATTTAATTTTTATTTCATTATTACCTTTAGGAGAACTTTGCTTTTAAGGCAAAGTTCTGCCAAAGATAATTTAAATTACTTACTCTTTTCACACACCGAAATTAGTTTCAAGGCAGCCTTGAAACTGATTTTGATGTGTGAAAAGAGTAAGCAATAAGAAATATATACAAAAATAACACAATAAATGATTATACAATTATTAAAAAAAAATCAACAGTATTGTTAGTAATAAATGACTATTTTAAAAAAGTAAAACTTTTTAATGAAAGTTCTTATAAAATATTTCATTATTATGAATAGAAAAACAAGTATACTGAATGCTCACTGGCTAACACCGGCGAATTGCCCCCCCCCCCCCGCCTTAAACTATGTAACGGAAGTGGAAATACATACCTCCACTGCACGATAAAATAGGGTTTCTGGTCATAAATATTTTTTAATGAAATTTGGCAGGCACATAGAAAATAGATTTATACAGTTGACTAGAAAATTTCAAAAATGTACCAACATGCCTTCAATATTAATGCACCTCCGGAACAGAAATAAAATTTTAAAAATGAATAAAAATCACTGGTAATTGTAAAAAAAAAACAGAATTTATAACAAGAAGTAACAGTAACAGTAGCAGAAACAGTTTAATAAAGTGTAACAGTAACAGTAACAGTAAAAAGGGTGGAAATTGAACCTCCACTGGATCGAAAACTACGTTATGTGGTCATGAATATTTTTAAATTATATTTTGCAGGCACATAGAAAATGGATTTATACAGTTAACTAGAAAATTTCAAAAATGTACCTACATGCCTTCCATATGAATGCACTTCCAGAAAAGGAACGAAATTTTAAATAGCAATAAAATAACTGAAAAATTTATTAACCATAAAAAAAACACATAATTTATTCAACATTAAACATTCGACTTTTTTAATAAAGTCTGAGTTGATATAAAATTTTTTAAAAAAGACAAATAAATACATTCTTACCACACCGACTTCGACACCAACAATGATATCAAAACATTTATAACTGATATAATTTATATCAGTTATAAAAAAAAAAATGCATATAAAGTACCTAATATTAACTGCTTTTTAACCAATAAAATTAAACTCAGCCAAATTTCTTCTAACAGTTCATTTTACTTAAAGTATAGTTAATGTTTTAAAATAAAAACATTTAAATAATCAATTTGAAAAAACTCATATTTTCAGAAAACATAACTCTCGTTAAAACGCACGTGTATTCACGGTTTTTCACCGTTCCTCATCTAAACGTTTATTCATAATTTTTAGTTGGTTTGAAATTTACTTTTACCGAAAATGGGAGCCACCAATTAAATTGGGAGCCACCGTTTACGGAAAAAAAGATCGCGACGTCGATACATCAAACCTATGATTTTAGTGATTTTTGACTGTATGTATATTATATGAGGAACCCAGGATAAATTTTCATCAACAATGATTCCTAAGAACTTTATATTGGATTGCTTTTTAATTCGTTTATCATTTAGGAATAGTTTAGGCAATTTTAGAGGAAGATTTTCCTCTAGTATTTTTTTATGGAATAGTATATAATTTGTTTTCTCAGCATTAAGCGAGAGTTTGTTAGCTTTAAACCAGTTGTTTACTTTAACTAGTTCTATATTCATGTCAGCATATAATGTTTTGATATCATTGTTGGTAAGAAATAGATTCGTGTCATCTGCAAACATGACTGAATTCAGTTTAAAGGACGCATTACAGAAGTCATTTATATATATAAGAAAAAGGAGTGGACCAAGAATTGATCCCTGCGGGACTCCACACAAAACATTTAATACTCCAGAGTGGACATTATGCACATATTAATTTCTGTTGGTAAGATAGCTTTTAATCCAATAATAGGTTTTATTAACTATTCCGTAATGTCTTATTTTATCTAAGAGAATGCACTGATCCACTGTATCAAATGCTTTTGATAAATCAAGAAATACTCCTAAAGTAAGCTGATTATTTTCAAAACCATTAGTTATTTGATTTACTATTTCAATATTTGCATGCTCAGTTAAAAGATTTTTTTGAAAGCCAAACTGATTTGGGTAAAAAAAATTGTTTTTAATAAAGTAATCATAGATTCTATTATAAACTACACGTTCGAAGAGTTTTGAAAATACAGAAAGTATTGATATGGGTCTGTAGTTTGTAATGTCAGAATGATCATTACATTTGTATAAAGGAGTTACTTCTGCTAATTTAAGTACATCCGTAAAATTCCAAGAATTTAACGAGAGCTTTAGTATATGTAACAGAGGTCTATTAAGACTGTGTTTGCTTGCAATAATTATATCACTAGGTATCTCATCAAATCCTGGTGCTTCTTTTTTTTTTAAAGAGGCAAAGCTGCCTCAAATTCGTCATAGCTTAATTCGTAATCATGCATTATAACGTTATTTATTAAACGTCTTTAAATAACCTAATTTAGACGTTCTCATTTCGACGTCTAAAATACGTGTTTTTACATGGCTTTACTTAAACGTAAGGTTCAAATTTATGTTTTTACAGAACTTCTTGAGAATAAGAAAACAATAATAAATCATTTAAATTTTTTTAATAATATAATTGTGATGAGTTTTATAAATTACAATTTTATAAACTTCTTCCACTTGTTAATTTCCAAGAATCGAATGTTCGAACAGTTGACGCCATTCACCTTCTTTTCGATCAGGTGCACTCTTTAAAATATCATCACCAGCATTTTAAAGTTGTTTTTTTGCTGTAGGAATCAGGGGAGCAGTCTTAACCCTAAAAAAATATTGTCAAGATAAGTATGTAAAAATAAAGGGGTTAGAAAGAAATCACACACACGCACGCACACACACACACATATATATAATTATTATTTTACAAACATAACATGAAACATCAAAAAATACGAATTTCTCAACTCTAAATTGATTTTTTTAAAGAAATTTTTGACTGGATTGTTGTGACCAGCGTATATATTTATGTATATCAAGTATGCAATATAATTGCGGTATTAAAAATGCTCTATTTATAGTAAAATTATACTTACTTTGAAAGCATGCCCTTCTTATATGCACTGCATGATGAGCCACCAACATTTAATAACTTTTATTTCTAAATTCAAAAGATAACACTAGTGTATATGAATGAGACAATTTAGTGTAAGTTATATTGGGCATAGAAGCAATACATTAGTGTTTTAATCAATTCAAAAATTTTGTGTAAATTATGTTTATTTGTAAAGTGAGCATTATGTATATAATTACAGATCAAAATTTTTTATGTAATTTATGATAGTAATTTACCCTTAAAAAGAAAACTAAACATTCAACCATAATAAAAAATATATGACTTTTTGCAACATTTGTATCAAGAAATGATTGATCACATTCAAGAAACTTGGCGATAGAATCACACTAGAAAAGATCAAAACTATTCTCAATTTTAAACCTTTTTTATATTTCATTATTCTTAAGATAAGTAAATAAATGAATGTAATAATTAACTATATATTAGTTAATTAAAAAATAATATGCTATTAAAATTTATATATATATATATATATATATATATATATATATATATATATACATATATATATATATATATATATATATATTACATCTTCGCTTCCAACAAGGCTGCCAGCAACCGCTATAATAGTTTGGAAGTTACTGGAAGAGAAAAGATAGAATTCATAGAGCAAGAAAATTATTGACAGATGACTTAAAAGATTACAAATTATATGAATCTGGAAAGCAAGATGAAGGAAGTGAATTCCAAAGAACTGATGTTCAAAGAAAAAAACTAGAGGAATAAGAATTTTCAGAGCACTTAGGAACAGTCACAGAAAAAGGAT
Organism: Hydra vulgaris; assembly: GCF_022113875.1. NCBI lineage: Eukaryota > Metazoa > Cnidaria > Hydrozoa > Anthoathecata > Hydridae > Hydra > Hydra vulgaris. The sequence continues at coordinate 21,046,904 of NC_061169.1, forward strand.
GAGACTTGATTGAATGACAAGTCGAGCTCCATAAAGAGATGCAGCCTTAGCAGACGCTAATTTTGCAATAGATTTGGTATACGGTTCAAAAAGAAGATCAGAAGTAAAAGTTAATCCTAGAAGATGAAGGGTAGATGACTCATCTAGTACATTATCATTCATAAATATAGGAAGATCTAAACTATTGCAATAACAATTGGCCAAAAAAATTGAGTTTTATCTGAAATAAAGTTCACCAGCCATTGTAAGCCCCATGCTGGAGCAGAGGTGAGATCTTTTTCAAGCTCATATACCCCCTCCAATCAGAGAGTGTAGGCTTCTTATCATTACAAGAATAAATGGTAGTGTCGTCAGCAAACAATGGCACCTTAGATGTAAGAATATCTGGAAGATCGTTAATGTAAATTAAAAAGAGTATAGGGTCAAGGATTAAACCTTGAGTAACCCCTGAAGTTACAGGATATGAAGAAGAGTGTATATATATATATATATATATATATATATATTGTTGTACAGCAAGGACAAAACTCAATATATATATATATATATATATATATATATATATATATATATATATATATATATATATATATATATATATATATTTATATATATATATATATATATATATATATATATATATATATATATATATATAAATATATATATATATATATAAATATATATATATATATATATATATATATATATATATATATATATATATATATATATATATATACATATACATATATATATATATATACATATATATATATATATATTATATATATATATATATATATATATATATATATATATATATATATATATATATATATATATATATATATATATATAGAAAGGAAATTCTTAAATGTTATTTTTTTTCTTGACTAGGAACCTATTTTAAGTATTGCGGAGTATTTAAAAATTAAGTTATAAAGAAAGAAGGTCTCAATAGTTAGATAACTTCCAAGATAGTTATTACAAGAAAAAATATTACTTATATTAATCTTTTTAAAACTTTAAGATTTATCATTGACTTCATATATTTTCTTTAACTTTTTTTTGGGAAAAGCAAAAGTTTGAATCACAGACTTTCAAATTTTAGAGGACCTGAATAAATTAAAGAAGTTGTTACTAATAAAAATTCATTAAGCATATTACATAAAAAAAAACTATATTACATTAACCATTACGTAAAATGAACTATAGCCAAAACCATTGTTTTATTTTTTTAAAATCAAAGGCAAAAAAAAAAATGAACTTTAGGGTTAAATACATTTAATCAAATAAAATTTCTTTAATTTAAAACAAAATTAAATACAAAAATTACAAACAAATCAATTCTAGATTCCTAAATGCATATTTAAATAAATGCAATATGAGTTTTAGAAATACAAAACAAAAATGTAACATAATATTACCAAATACAAACATGTATTTGACCAAAACATATATATCAACTGACAGTTGATGTAGTTGACGCTTCTAAAAATAAAATCTTAATTAACAAGTAAATAAAAATTATTGAAAAATAAAAGATTTTCTTACAGGTGTTATTTTCTTAGCATTAGCAATTTTTTTTTTAACTTTTCTGCTTAACTTTAAATTGTATCTAATTGATGTTTGACACTATCTATTTCTAAATTTTAACAAATACTACAAATTCTACTAATTTTAACTAATAAAAAATAATAACTTATTAGTTATTCTAAATTCTAAATTTTAACTAATACTACTAATTCTAAATTTTAACAAAAGTCATTTTCATTTTATTTATTGACATATATTTTGTATATATATATATGTATATATATTTATATATATATATATATATATACATGCATATATATATACATATATATATGTATATATATATATATATAAATATATATATATATATATATATATTTTATATATATATATATATATATGTATACATAT
>NC_061169.1:21049853-21052353 GCF_022113875.1 Hydra vulgaris
TATTGTGAATACAAATGTAAATATTAGAATACTAAAATATTATATAAAATTTACATTAAATTGAATATTTCATATAAATACAACACTAATGATTAGATTTATTGATAAATTTATTTTACAATATAAAATTTAAATTTGTACAATTAAAAGCCATTTATATACAAACCTCAACTTCATGAAGTAACTGTTATTTACTTAAAACAGGTTCAGCTGAGTTTACTAACGCCAACAAAGAAGATGATTTTTTGGATTTAGAAAGTTGTCCAAATTCTGGACTGGCTTTGTTTGACTTAGTCCATTGTTGCTGTCTTAATGTATTAGCTATTAAACCTAAAAGCTTATCCTGAAAATAATATCATATCTCAAAATTTTTTTTTTTTTTTTAATATTGCTACACTCTCAGTAACACAAAATTTAGAATATTCTCTGCAACAAAAAATTTGTTGCAACATCTGCAAATTAAAATTTGTTGCTAACAAAATATTGAAAACATAAACTGTATTATATTATATTCATGAACTTAAATTAATAAAATAGACGCACCCAGTCCTCCATACATAATGGAAATTGACTTATCATTGAAGATTTCAAACGTGTAAAAAACTCTCTCCTAACCCATTTATCATTGCTTTGAGGCAGAAAATCCCTGCAATAATTAATTAAGGAGGTTTTTAACTGTTTTTCTATATTGTTGATAGAAATACTTTTTCCATTTAAATACTCAATCACTGAAAAATTAAAATATTCTTCAATGCTACGAATTCCAGCTTCAGGAAATGGTACTTTTAAGATCTAAAGAATACAAAATATTTACAATTACAAAATTTTTAATAAGTAATAAAATTATCCCTAAACAAATATTATTGTTTTCAACTCAAAAAGCACATTTTTAATAATTATCGGGCAAAAGTAATTCTTGAAGAACTATTATTACTAAAATCATAATAATACAATTAATTGCTTATCACTAATAACTATTTACGTAAATTTATAAAGGACAGTTCCACAAAAAAACAATGTTTATATTACAAAAAATTTAAATTGGGTATTGCTGTTGGAAACAAAAGTATTTTATTTGTGTCATCAGAGCATAATTGAAGGACACACCAAGGAAATAGAAGACTGTCTGGTTCTATATATTTAATACCAGATGAAATTTCAGCTGTGATGTAAGCAGAATAACTTTTAATAATTAACTTTTTCGCTTTGAAAATACGTTTTTCATTTTCTGTTAAAATTTTAAGAATTTTATAGAATTCTAATTTATTTTCATTTGTGTCAGAAACAATGTCACCTTGCTTATAAAATATTCCATTAATGACTGCACTTGAAATCAAACCATCCTTAAACTTTAATTGATCAACCTCTCCATAAACATCGCATCGTCTTTCACCAAAAGAATTAAAAAACAATCCAGTTGTATTTACAATCATTGCTTTGCAAGCTGAATATGGAATGTTTTTAAAATTGAAATGTCTGAAATTTTTTATTACTTGATGTTTACGTTCAAATGCAAGACAGAGATGCCCACGTAATGAGCCAAATTGAGATGCTTGTGATGGATAGTGTACAAGAAAATGTAGTTTTGGAATAAAACTGTTTGAATATAATTGAAGGAAACTGCAATGATGTGCTTGAATACAAACCCTTAGGTCCTTAATATAAATATCAGTTACTAACGGAGACATACATAGCTGCACTATTTGTATAAGTTTAACTAAGCATGAAAGATGAGGATCAGATAAATCCATAAATCTAAATAAATAAAAACACAGCACACGAGAGAGAGTTAATATTTGTCCTATACCAAATTGTCCTCGGATTTTAAGTGAAGGTAAAATAATACCAGGCTTTTCAATACCAGAAGGATATTTATATGATTGAAGCCATTGGTTAAGATCAGCTAAGGGAAACTTTTCTGGTATACAGTACAGTAAAAATAATTCTAGATGTAATGGCACAACCCCTTCCAATATATCATGCATAGGATTAAAAAGCAACTGCTTGGTGACATCGAAATTTGGAATATCTGATAAAATACTAAAGTTAACAATACCATAATTTCTAGACCATTTTGTTCTATCAGTTTTACTTAGCCCAGAATTCAATTCATTTAAACGTATGACATGTTCAGGCAAATTTCGAATCAGACACTCTTCATGTGTTGTAAACTCAATCATTTCAGCCCGTGTAGAATTACACCGCCTACAGCAGCGAACAGTTTTTTGACTAAATCTTTCTTTAAATCCTCCGATTGAATTTGCTGCTAAAGAATCCCCAGAAAAGTATAAAACCTCAGCTGTAACTGTCATTAACTTTCCAGCAATACTTATTTTTACACCTGTATATAATAGTTGTATCGTTTCTTTAAAATCTTTAAGTAAAGAAGAAAAATAAATGAAATTTTTAGTAAGCTTACTAAATGTAAAAACCAATGGGAAAATAGATGATGTTCTACCTCTATACTTTACAGGAAAGTTAAGAATTTGAAAGTACATAA
>NC_061169.1:21054853-21119853 GCF_022113875.1 Hydra vulgaris
GTTAAATATAACATCAAAGTACAAATATAACGTTACTTTAATAATATAACATTATAAATCTAAATATAACGTTATATATAACGTTACAATTTAAACTTTAGAATCAAATGATGTTATAATGATGTTATTTTTTTTAGTGTGTACAGTTTCCTAGAATCTTTAAGAAAATAATGAGACTTGTCTTTTAAAAGATCGAATATGATTTATAACACTCTCATTTTTCTCTTGTGTAAATTTGCGAGGTTGATTTATATGTTATCCTTTTTGGCCCTTGGGTGGCATTCCTGAAAATAAATTAGATATATTCTACACAAAATCCAAACGCTAAGGTCTAAAATATTACTCCAAAAATATGTGGAAACTTAACTCTGTGTGAAAAATCAATATGACAACATGATTCTGATTATATGTAATAATTAAGATGACTAGGACACAAACTTCTATTTTTTCAAAATAGTTTTCAAATTGGAATGGTCAAAAAAATCCTTTTTGGTTAATAATAGTATATTAGACCATAAGCTTAAGACCATGTTTTGAATCGAAAGCGTGTGTTCATATAATGTAACTACATCATTGTATATAGTATATATAAACATATGACATATGTTTATATTTAATTTAGTTATTGACCATTTACATGTCAATAAATAAGATTTAAAAAAATATCATTTTTAAAAAAAGTACTGCTTTAAAAAAATACTACTACTAACCAGTCGTTGTTAAGATCTTTTGAATTCTTTTAAGTCTTGATTTGCTGATGTTAGATATGGAAAGAAATGCTTTGTAACAAATTTGAATATTCAATAGGGAGAATTTTACAATTAATAAATTAAACTGATATGAACAGTTATGTAAATTATCCTTATCGTATGTTTTTCTAGGTCTTTTTTGTTTTACTTTAATCGGAGATATCATCGATGCCAGCATAGCATCTTGCTGGTCTCTACATGTCATTTGATTAAATTTGTTTAAAAAATTTTGTCTATCTTGCAAATTAACAATTTCAAAACATTTTAAACGAACACAGTTACAAGACTTGCCCATTAAATGGCTTGAAAGTTTTATTTTTTTTATGTTATTCCGTTTTTTGCCAATTATTTGACGTTTTTTAGGGTATTTTGTTATTTTTAAAGGTTAGCAGACTTTAACATCCCTCAGAATTAGGCCGTATTTTTCGGTTACCGTTTCTAATTTTATTTATTCTAATAACCACGTGGTAACCGCGAAAAACATTAAGTAGTTAAGATTTTAAAGATTAGTATAAGGTTTTTTTAATAAAAAAAATTAGAAGCATGGATGAATTAAGTAGTTATGAAAACAATGGAAATATGAGTAGTTCTGAAGATACTATTTCAGATGAAAGTGAAAGTATAACAGGTTTTTAATCAGCATTTTAATCCTTATTAAAAATGACATATGTTATGTTTAATTAGGATTCACGAAATACGTTTATGTACAAAAACGTTATCTTTGTTGTTTAAATAGCCATAAACATGTTTTCACAACAATATTTAATAGGATTAGGTAAACCCTAATAAAAATAGTATAATATTTCATCAACAAAAAAGCACTATTAAATAAAAAATTTTTTGTTGATGAAATATTATACTATTTTTGTTAGGGTTTACCTAATCCTATTAAATATTGTTGTCAAAACATGTTTATGGTTATTTAAACAACAAAGATAACGTTTTTGTACATAAACAAATTGCGTGTAATCCTAATATATTACATGTAATATATTTATGTTTTTCATTAAATAGTATATGAATATATATTATATATATATATATATATATATATATATATATATATATATATATATATATACACATATATATATATATACACACACACATATATATATATATATATTATATATATATATATATATATATATATATATATATATATATATATGTATATATATACATATATATATATATATATACATACATAAATATGATAAAGATATAATATAGATGAGTATAGTATAGTAAAATATGTTTAATATGAATTAAATAAATAAATAAAAGACAGAATATATTTAAAAAATACAAAAGATCTAGTAGAAACTAGATCTCTAAACTGAATTTTAAACCGTATTTTTGCTAATAAAAACAACAAAACTAGTGATATTTCCGGTTTTACGGTTGCAACCACTGATCTCAAAATCCGCCTATAATGAATAGCCTATGAATATTATTAATAGTGCGCATAGTTACGCGTATTGTTTTATAGTTACGGTACGGTTCTGTATCTGTAAAATACACATTTTAAGTAGTTTCTAGACTTTTCTTAACCGCGTGATTACTTACAGATTTCCCTTCAACCTTTCATGGTACGAGTTCAAAATATCTAAGTTGACATTAAGTAGATAATGTTTAGTAGCTTAAAATTATAGGTAATCTAAATTTTTTTTTAAATTTAAAAGTAATTAATTTATTGTAATCTTTTTTAAATTGTAATTTTAAATTTAAAGCTTCGTGTTATAGATTACTTTAATTCTTAATTTGTGTCTAGCGTTAAAATATATTTATGGGTAGTTTCATGCTTTCACTTAGTTTTGGTTATTGGGATAAAAGCCATGACAACATTTTGTTATAAATTTATCTTAATTTAATTTTTATTGAAAATTTTGTTATAAATAAAATTTGTCTTTAATATTGTTAATACTTTAGCTCTTTGAAAAAAAATATGTTTCTGGCTCTTCAATAAATATAAAATTATTTGTCTTGCATGAATGAATTTTGGTTTAGGATTTAATTGTGTTAGTTTATGTTTGTCTATCTGTAATTTATTTAGGTTATTAGAAAATTCATGTTTACAGAGTTGTTATAAATCATAATCGAGTTGTTAAACCAAGGAAATTGTGGAGGTTTATTTATCATATATACTATATATATTATATAATTATATTGGAGGGAGTAAGTTTAGAAGCCTTTTTAAATTTTTAAAAAGAAATAAAAATACTTTTCAATATATATCTGTTTTCTTTGAGGTAGAATTAAAGTTTCAGTTTTTTAAAACTTTAAATTAACTTTACAATGTTAAAATGGTTTAAACGGATTTTTGTAAATGAATTTAATCCTCAAAGATTAAATTTTTTTTATTATTGAAGAAATTAAACTAGATTTAAGAATAAGTCGACTTAAATGTTTGTTTGTTTTTCTATTTAGATGATGACAATATTGAAGCAAGTAAGTTAAAAAGCATTTTTAAATTTTTAAAAAGAAATAAAAATACTTTTCAATATATATGTTTTCTTTGAGGTAGATTTAAAGTTTCAGTTTTTTAAAATCATATATATTTTAAAATCCTATATATAACTCATATATCTTTGTTTTTCTATTTAGACGTTGGTAATAATATGAAACAAGTAAGTTATAAAGCATTTTTAAATTTTTAAAAAGAAATAAAAATACTTTTTATTATATATCTGTTTTCTTCGAGGTAGATTTAAAATTTCAGGTTTTTTAAATCATATATATTATAAGGTTTAAGAATGAGTCGACTTGAATGTTTGTTTGTTTTTCTATTTAGACGTTGGTGATAATATCGAAACAAGTAAGTTATAAAGCATTTTTAAATTTTTAAAAAGAAATAAAAATACTTTTCAATATATATCTGTTTTCTTCGAGGTAGATTTAAAATTTCAGGTTTTTAAAATCATATATATTATAATATTAAATTCTTTTTTACTTTAAAAATATCTATATTATAGTTACACTGAGTCGTTGAAAAAAAATTAAAGTTTATTAATAAGGTAGTAGATTATTAGAGTAGATTAAATTGTTTGATCTGTTAATCAACTTAATAACATACTATTAATATGAAGATTTATTTTGGTTGTTTGTTTGTTAAAATTTAGTTAGAGTTTATTTAAAATTTAAATTCTTTAGTTAATCAAGAGAGATCTAATAAAGGTATTAATTACATTAGTTGAATGTGGCATTTAATATGTATTTTATCGATATAAGGAATAAAATAATAAGGAATAGAAAAAATTTAAAAATTTGCTCTGGAATTTGTCAAAAGAGTGTTGTGTTATGCTTCATTTTAAGGTATCTAAATATATATTCATTAGAAATTTTTAATTTTGTTTTTAAATGGTTTATTCTTTTTCACTACTTTAGATAAATATATACTGACTGACATAACTTCATTTTTATTAACAATGTCGTGCATTGTAGTCTGCATTCTTTGTTACATTAAAAATAATTGATGCTAATAAATGTTCTTTTATAGTTGTTAAAAGTTTGCATATATGTTTGCATTTATATTATGATCAAAGTTAAAATTTTTTTGATAAATACGTGTATGTGGTGATACTACTCAGGTATCACCGCAGCTTATCTCTATCAGGTACATTGATTTTTAATTCACATATGATGTTTTTCTTTGTATTTACTTATTCATTACATTTTTAACTTCAGATTTATGGTGTATTTATTTGCTATAGAAGAACAAATCATTTTGAATTTTTTAAAAATATCTACACCAATCAACATTTAAAATTCAATGTCGCATATACCAGCTTCTAGGCTTTTTTGATGCTTTTCTTATTCAAGTGGTTTCATAAGCAAGGTCTACAAGCAAATTTGAGATAAAAAGTTTTTCAGCTTTCAAGGAGTATAAATGTTGTTCTCTGTATACTTTAATTTGTGTAAATAGAGTAGTTTTAGTAAATAAATGTTTGTTTGTTCTTGGTTTTTTACTTATTTGTTATCAGATTCTTAAGAATTAGGCAACTTAGCAAGCAAGATTTATTTTATTTTTTAGTGCAATTGGAAAGAGCTAAAGTGCTTTTTAGTTACTTCAAATCATTTGTTTTTATTTTTTAAATAGAAGGGTTAATAATAAAAATATTTAGACAGTCGAACTGTTACTGATTTGAGTAAGTTTAATTTTTTGTTTAATTTTATATTAGATATATATTTTATGTATTTAACATGAAAAACTGACTGTAATTTTTGACAGGTAAGTTTATATACTTAAATGTGCCTATATATCGGAATATTTTATATTTCTCTGAATCTATATGAATATTATCTCAAAGAAAAAATTAAGAATAGAAAAAATTTGAATATATATACATACATATATATTACTTTAGACTGACATTGCTTCATTTTTTATACAAGATTCTGCATTTATTATTTTTGTGCATTAAGATTGTGCCTGAAGGCTTTCTTAATTTAGCAAAGAATTTAGAACACAATGCAAATAACTTTGCACTGTGTTCTAAATTCTTTGCTAAATTAAAATAATGTAAATAAATTTTGTTTTATATTTTTCAGTTGTAAAAATATAAAACGTTCATTTATTCAGTTGTAACAGTAGCTTAACCACTGGTAATATATATTTAATGATAACAGATTTATAATATTAGGCTCAAAGAAGTTATTAGTGTAAATGGTTATAGGTGACTTGAAATTGTTGTCATATGAAAGAAATAGATCTAGGCATGATAAAATTAATTGTCGTTGAAATATAAGAAATTTTGCTTGATGAACCAAAAACTTACTTGGCAGAATTCAGTGTCAAGCGCTGTTGATGTCTATTATTTGACTTTACATTAGACACTTTAGAATAAAGCTAAGTATGAATTTTACTATTTATAGTAACAAATAATAAAAATTTTTAAATGATTTTTTTTTTTTTTTTTTTTTTTTTTTTTTTTTTAGTTTTACTTTTGTAATCTTAATATAATTGTTCATTTTTTTTTTAGTTGTCTTTGTCATCACTTGATTATTTTGCTTACTGTTGAAACATGGTTTTAATTTTGTAAATTTAATATGATGTGAAATTTACAATATTAATCATTTGTCAACAGTTAGAGAGAAGCTGGAAATTAATTAAGAAATGCTGGAAATTAACTTTTAGGTAAGGTAAAAATAATTTTGTTCATTGGTAGCATAATAAAACCAGTTACTGTTATTTATTGCATGACTTTTTTACTTTTTCTAACATGGTGTTTTTAAAACACTTCCTCTCTCTCTTAGATGAGACTTAAATAAGAATTAGTATTGAGAATTGTAGAGAGAGAATTGATTGGGGGGTCGTATGGGTTGAATGGGCGGTCGTAACTAAAAACCTTTAAAAATATGGAGAATATTGTAGTTTTGCGCATTAATATCGAGTTACTTAAGTTTTATTTATGTGTTTAACTAATTAGTTAGCTTAGTCTGTATTTGCAACACTTTTGAGGAAAGAAAGAAAACATTTTTATATAAGTAGTTCATTGTTTTACATTTTAATATTTTATTTTATTCACCAGGCCACCATTAAAGCAAAAAGAGGGAAGGAACCTCTTTATTAGAGCCAAAATATTTAGAAAAATTAAATTTCGAGTTACAAAAGGAATTTTTAGTAAATGGTGGCAAATTACCGTTTACTAAAAATTTAATGAAATAAAGAGGCCAAATAAATAATATACAAATGGTCTGTGTTGAACAGACTTAACAAGACCCGGGTCGGGTCAGCTTGGTTTACAAATTTTTATGTCTACTTATCTCTTATAATTTTTATTTTAGTTTGTTCTATGATGCATTAATGTATTAAAAAATTTGTTATACCTATGTTTGATCGTAAATTAAATTTTTTTTTGTTTGAAAGGTATTTGTACTCAGTTGCGTAGTTATAATAAACTTTGTTATTTTTTATAAATTTATTTAAACGTGTGCATTTAACATTTTTGAGTTAACAATTTTCTTTTCTAAAGAACAATTAATCAAGGGGATAACAAAAAATTGATAACTCCTGTATAATATAAGTTAACTTCATTTTAATCTTAATGGTTCGTGTTATAAAAATTATTACAAGGATTTAGTTGACACTTTCGTCAATTTAAAGTATAACCAAGTGTTATTATTTTGCGTCAGTAACTAAAAACGTATTGTGTTAAACTTAGGAAGGTCGATGAAATTGGTTCTGCCTTACACTGTTATGACCTGTGCCATTTGTAAATTACTTAATAATGTTAAGTAGTAGTTGGTAAATTATTTTACCTCCTCATAATTTTTATGCTAATTTTACAGATGGGTTAATTTTTTCAAGGTGAAGGCAATTTTCTAAAAGGGTATTAGTTAAGGTTTTGCAAGATTAAATTGTGGAAAACAGCTACTATAAATTAATTATGTAACAGACCGACCGAATCCCGTATTACGGGTTGTCTTTTGCTAGTATTTATTAGTAACATTGTTTGAGTAGAATATTAAGAGTATTGTTAAACAAAATATTATATATATTTTAAAAATTTACGTAAATATGTATTATTGTTTTTCTTTCTAAAACAATTGCTATCTAAAACCGAAAATTGAACTTTTTTTTTTGAGGCTTGTACATTTATTCTAATATAAAAAATTATAAAAGTTCGCAACAAGTATTAATCAACCAAATACGCCGCCATCTTGGTCGGCCAAAACTGACTTCAAAAAATTTGCCGTATACGCTATCCATTTATACTAGCAAAAGGCAACCCGTAATACGGGTTTCGGTCGGTCTGTTACATAATTAATTTATAGTAGCTGTTTTCCACAATTTAATCTTGCAAAACCTTAACTAATACCCTTTCAGAAAATTGCCTTCAGCTTGAAAAAATTAATCCATCTGTAAAATTAACATAAAAATTATGAGGAGGTAAAATAATTTACCAACTACTACTTAACATTATTAAGTAATTTACAAATGGCACAGGTCATAACAGTGTAAGGCAGAACCAATTTCATCGACCTTCCTAAGTTTAACACAATACGTTTTTAGTTACTGACGCAAAATAATAACACTTGGTTATACTTTAAATTGACGAAAGTGTCAACTAAATCCTTGTAATAATTTTTATAACACGAACCATTAAGATTAAAATGAAGTTAACTTATATTATACAGGAGTTATCAATTTTTTGTTATCCCCTTGATTAATTGTTCTTTAGAAAAGAAAATTGTTAACTCAAAAATGTTAAATGCACACGTTTAAATAAATTTATAAAAAATAACAAAGTTTATTATAACTACGCAACTGAGTACAAATACCTTTCAAACAAAAAAAAATTTAATTTACGATCAAACATAGGTATAACAAATTTTTTAATACATTAATGCATCATAGAACAAACTAAAATAAAAATTATAAGAGATAAGTAGACATAAAAATTTGTAAACCAAGCTGACCCGACCCGGGTCTTGTTAAGTCTGTTCAACACAGACCATTTGTATATTATTTATTTGGCCTCTTTATTTCATTAAATTATTAGTAAACGGTAATTTGCCACCATTTACTAAAAAATCCTTTTGTAACTCGAAATTTAATTTTTCTAAATTTTTTGGCTCTAATAAAGAGGTTCCTTCCCTCTTTTTGCTTTAATGGTGGCCTGGTGAATAAAATAAAATATTAAAATGTAAAACAACGATCTACTTATATAAAAATGTTTTCTTTCTTTCCTCAAAAGTGTTGCAAATACAGACTAAGCTAACTAATTAGTTAAACACATAAATAAAACTTAAGTAACTCGATATTAATGCGCAAAACTACAATATTCTCCATAATTTTAAAGGTTTTTAGTTACGACCGCCCATTCAACCCATACGACCCCCCAGTCAATTCTCTCTCTGCCATTCTCAATACTAATTCTTATTTAAGTCTCATCTAAGAGAGAGAGGAAGTGTTTTAAAAACACCATGTTAGAAAAAGTAAAAAAGTCATGCAATAAATAACAGTAACTGGTTTTATTATGCTACCAATGAACAAAATTATTTTTACCTTACCTAAAAGTTAATTTCCAGCATTTCTTAATTAATTTCCAGCTTCTCTCTAACTGTTGACAAATGATTAATATTGTAAATTTCACATCATATTAAATTTACAAAATTAAAACCATGTTTCAACAGTAAGCAAAATAATCAAGTGATGACAAAGACAACTAAAAAAAAAATGAACAATTATATTAAGATTACAAAAGTAAAACTAAAAAAAAAAAAAAAAAAAAAAAAAAAAAAAAAATCATTTAAAAATTTTTATTATTTGTTACTATAAATAGTAAAATTCATACTTAGCTTTATTCTAAAGTGTCTAATGTAAAGTCAAATAATAGACATCAACAGCGCTTGACACTGAATTCTGCCAAGTAAGTTTTTGGTTCATCAAGCAAAATTTCTTATATTTCAACGACAATTAATTTTATCATGCCTAGATCTATTTTTTTCATATGACAACAATTTCAAGTCACCTATAACCATTTACACTAATAACTTCTTTGAGCCTAATATTATAAATCTGTTATCATTAAATATATATTACCAGTGGTTAAGCTACTGTTACAACTGAATAAATGAACGTTTTATATTTTTACAACTGAAAAATATAAAACAAAATTTATTTACATTATTTTAATTTAGCAAAGAATTTAGAACACAGTGCAAAGTTATTTGCATTGTGTTCTAAATTCTTTGCTAAATTAAGAAAGCCTTCAGGCACAATCTTAATGCACAAAAATAATAAATGCAGAATCTTGTATAAAAAATGAAGCAATGTCAGTCTAAAGTAATATATATGTATGTATATATATTCAAATTTTTTCTATTCTTAATTTTTTCTTTGAGATAATATTCATATAGATTCAGAGAAATATAAAATATTCCAATATATAGGCACATTTAAGTATATAAACTTACCTGTCAAAAATTACAGTCAGTTTTTCATGTTAAATACATAAAATATATATCTAATATAAAATTAAACAAAAAATTAAACTTACTCAAATCAGTAACAGTTCGACTGTCTAAATATTTTTATTATTAACCCTTCTATTTAAAAAATAAAAACAAATGATTTGAAGTAACTAAAAAGCACTTTAGCTCTTTCCAATTGCACTAAAAAATAAAATAAATCTTGCTTGCTAAGTTGCCTAATTCTTAAGAATCTGATAACAAATAAGTAAAAAACCAAGAACAAACAAACATTTATTTACTAAAACTACTCTATTTACACAAATTAAAGTATACAGAGAACAACATTTATACTCCTTGAAAGCTGAAAAACTTTTTATCTCAAATTTGCTTGTAGACCTTGCTTATGAAACCACTTGAATAAGAAAAGCATCAAAAAAGCCTAGAAGCTGGTATATGCGACATTGAATTTTAAATGTTGATTGGTGTAGATATTTTTAAAAAATTCAAAATGATTTGTTCTTCTATAGCAAATAAATACACCATAAATCTGAAGTTAAAAATGTAATGAATAAGTAAATACAAAGAAAAACATCATATGTGAATTAAAAATCAATGTACCTGATAGAGATAAGCTGCGGTGATACCTGAGTAGTATCACCACATACACGTATTTATCAAAAAAATTTTAACTTTGATCATAATATAAATGCAAACATATATGCAAACTTTTAACAACTATAAAAGAACATTTATTAGCATCAATTATTTTTAATGTAACAAAGAATGCAGACTACAATGCACGACATTGTTAATAAAAATGAAGTTATGTCAGTCAGTATATATTTATCTAAAGTAGTGAAAAAGAATAAACCATTTAAAAACAAAATTAAAAATTTCTAATGAATATATATTTAGATACCTTAAAATGAAGCATAACACAACACTCTTTTGACAAATTCCAGAGCAAATTTTTAAATTTTTTCTATTCCTTATTATTTTATTCCTTATATCGATAAAATACATATTAAATGCCACATTCAACTAATGTAATTAATACCTTTATTAGATCTCTCTTGATTAACTAAAGAATTTAAATTTTAAATAAACTCTAACTAAATTTTAACAAACAAACAACCAAAATAAATCTTCATATTAATAGTATGTTATTAAGTTGATTAACAGATCAAACAATTTAATCTACTCTAATAATCTACTACCTTATTTTTAAACTTTAATTTTTTTTCAACGACTCAGTGTAACTATAATATAGATATTTTTAAAGTAAAAAAGAATTTAATATTATAATATATATGATTTTAAAAACCTGAAATTTTAAATCTACCTCGAAGAAAACAGATATATATTGAAAAGTATTTTTATTTCTTTTTAAAAATTTAAAAATGCTTTATAACTTACTTGTTTCGATATTATCACCAACGTCTAAATAGAAAAACAAACAAACATTCAAGTCGACTCATTCTTAAACCTTATAATATATATGATTTAAAAAACCTGAAATTTTAAATCTACCTCGAAGAAAACAGATATATAATAAAAAGTATTTTTATTTCTTTTTAAAAATTTAAAAATGCTTTATAACTTACTTGTTTCATATTATTACCAACGTCTAAATAGAAAAACAAAGATATATGAGTTATATATAGGATTTTAAAATATATATGATTTTAAAAAACTGAAACTTTAAATCTACCTCAAAGAAAACATATATATTGAAAAGTATTTTTATTTCTTTTTAAAAATTTAAAAATGCTTTTTAACTTACTTGCTTCAATATTGTCATCATCTAAATAGAAAAACAAACAAACATTTAAGTCGACTTATTCTTAAATCTAGTTTAATTTCTTCAATAATAAAAAAAATTTAATCTTTGAGGATTAAATTCATTTACAAAAATCCGTTTAAACCATTTTAACATTGTAAAGTTAATTTAAAGTTTTAAAAAACTGAAACTTTAATTCTACCTCAAAGAAAACAGATATATATTGAAAAGTATTTTTATTTCTTTTTAAAAATTTAAAAAGGCTTCTAAACTTACTCCCTCCAATATAATTATATAATATATATAGTATATATGATAAATAAACCTCCACAATTTCCTTGGTTTAACAACTCGATTATGATTTATAACAACTCTGTAAACATGAATTTTCTAATAACCTAAATAAATTACAGATAGACAAACATAAACTAACACAATTAAATCCTAAACCAAAATTCATTCATGCAAGACAAATAATTTTATATTTATTGAAGAGCCAGAAACATATTTTTTTTCAAAGAGCTAAAGTATTAACAATATTAAAGACAAATTTTATTTATAACAAAATTTTCAATAAAAATTAAATTAAGATAAATTTATAACAAAATGTTGTCATGGCTTTTATCCCAATAACCAAAACTAAGTGAAAGCATGAAACTACCCATAAATATATTTTAACGCTAGACACAAATTAAGAATTAAAGTAATCTTTAACACGAAGCTTTAAATTTAAAATTACAATTTAAAAAAGATTACAATAAATTAATTACTTTTAAATTAAAAAAAAAAATTTATATTACCTATAATTTTAAGCTACTAAACATTATCTACTTAATGTCAACTTAGATATTTTGAACACGTACCATGAAAGGTTGAAGGGAAATCTGTAAGTAATCACGCGGTAAAGAAAAGTCTAGAAACTACTTAAAAAGTGTATTTTACAGATACAGAACCGTACCGTAACTATAAAACAATACGCGTAACTATGCGCACTATTAATAAAATTCGTAGGCTATTCATTATAGGCGATTATACTGTTATAGTATCGCAATATATTTTACTAATATATATATATATATATATATATATATATATATATATACATATATATATATATATATATATTTATATATATATATATATATATATATATATATATATATATATATATATATATATATATATATATATATATATATATATATATATATATATATATATATATATATATATATATATTACAATGTATATTACTAATAAATATTATACTCTTAACAATTTACATTATTACAATTATACTACAATTATACAATTATACAATTATACAATTACAATTATACTCTTAACAATTTATTTTAAGTTTGTGTAATATCTTTTTTTTTAGTTTAATTAAATAAGATAAAAATTTTTAGTTGAATTAATTAAAAATTAGTTTATTTAACATTAGTAAAGAATTTTACCTATAATTTAGTAGTTAACTACTGGGTTCCACTAATATTTCATAACTAGTTATAACCTATAAGTAGAAATTTCCAAACAACTTTCTAATAATTGTTTTAAATGTGAAAAACTGAAATAATTTTATTCATTTTTTATTTATATTTCATTTATTTACTTTCTGTTAATTTTAGTTTTAAAACAAATTAATTGTTATTGTTTTTTGTACAAATTTATGCACCTTTTAGTTCTTAACTACCCAATACTGTGCGCTAGAAGGTTAATAACACAATTGCATGGTAGGCAGCTGAATATGTTTTTAAAATAAACTATTATTAATTAGTTTTTCAAATAGATATCACAAATTTACAAATGTTGCATGAACTACAATTAGCTGATCTCTGTGAGTACACACAACTCAGCTGATCTCTGAATTAGCTGATCTCTGTGAGTACACACAACTCAGGGATTTGTAATAGAATATTACCGCACCTTAGAATATCACCGCACCAGTAGAAATAATAAAAACGAGGATGCGTTTTAAAGTAATAGAACTTAGTAGAGTACCGAGTACGTCCGAATAATACAGTTTTGTGAAGGTGTTGTGATATTCTAACATTTTAAGCACTATCTACGATATTGTTTTTTAACAAAATATACGGGTGATGTAATATTCTAAACATCTATAAGTGTATTTCTCAATTTTATAAAGGTGATGTGATATTCTAACATTTTAAGCACTATCAAGTATGTTGTTTTTTTAACAAAAACATGGGTGATGTGATATTCTAAACATGTAATAGTGTGTTTCTAAATTTTATTAAGGTGATGTGATATTCTAACATTCTAAGCACAATCTAATTTGTTATTTTGAAACAAAATACATGGGTGATGTAATTTTCTGAACATGTAATAGTGTATTTTTTAATTTTATTAAGGCGATGTGATATTCTAACATTCTAAGCACTATCTAGTATGTTGTTTATTAACAAAATACATGAGTGATGTAATATTCTAAACATGTAATAGTGTATTTTTTAATTTTATTAGGGTGATGTGATATTCTAACATTTTAAGCACTATCTAGTATGTTGTTTTTTAACAAAATACGTGGGTGATGTAATATTCTAAACATGTAATAGTGTATTTGTAAATTTTATTAAGGTGATGTGGTTTTCTAACATTCTAAGTACTGTCAAGTATGTTGTTTTTTACCAAATTACATAAGTGATGTGATATTCTAAACATACAATAGAAGCATGCCATAACTTTCTTAATTTTTTGAGGGGATGTGATATTCTAACGTTCTAATCACTATCTAGTATGTTTTTTTTCAAACAAAATACATGGGCAATGTGATATTCTTAATATATAATAGTATATTTCCTAATTTTATTAAGGGGATGTGATATTCTAACATTCTAATGACTATATAGAATGTTGTTTTTTAACTAAGTACATAGGTGATGTGATATTCTAAACAAATAATAGTATATTTCTAATTTTTATTAAAGCGATGCGATATTCTAACATTCTAAGCTCTATATAGTTTGTTGTTTTGAAACAAAATACATGGGCGATGTTATATTCTTAACATATGATAGTATCTTTCTAAATTTTATTAAGGGGATGTGATATTCTAACATTCTAAGAACTATCTAGTATGTTTTTTTTAACAAAGTACATGGGTGATGTGATATTCTAAACATCTAATACCGGTAGCATGTCATATATTTCTTAATTTCTTTAAGGCAATATGATATTTTAAGGTTCTAAGCATCAAATACAAATAACTTTTATAACATTAATGAACAATATTCATGGGGGATGTGATATTCATAATATTTGTTTCTTATAGTGTGTTATATATTTCCTAATTATAATAAGGAAATGTCAAATTCTAAGTTTTTAAACTAAAAGTGCAACTAATTAGTATGATATTTATAAATAAAATACATGGGGGATGTGATATTGTAAACATACAGTGATAGTGATATATTTCTTAATTAATTTGCTGGATGTGATATTTTAATGTTTATACCAGAAAATACAACTATTTTTATTATGACATATAGAAATTGGCCTACTTTAAGTGCTGCAGGTATTCATATTTAATGAACCAATACTTCATTTTAACCAATAATTTTTTTGCTTTTTAACAAGATTAAAAGCTACTCATAGTAACTTAGTAGTACTATGTTGCACAGTTGCTTTGAATGTTGCTTAGGTTAATAGTTTGAGTTACTCAAAAAAAAAAAATATCTAACTTTTTTGGCGCATTTAATTAGGCAGATTAAGATTACAAGCTAAAAGTCGATTTACGAATATGATTTTAAAAAAGCCTAATGAAACTGTCGAGTAAGCATTTACAATAATAAAAAAAAAGATAAAACAAAAAGTTTTTGCATGCTGATTTTATTCTCATTAATTCCTTTTATATCAGCGTCTAAAAAGTTATCCTGAGCAATAAGTTTATAAAACCAAAATGAGAGAAGAACAGTCTTTATATATATGAAGCTCAATTTCACTTAATATTTCAAAAAGTATACTTTTGATGTTACAAAAAGTATTATATACTCTTCTTCCTTGATTAATACTTCCTAATTCATTACAAGCGATGCAAGCAAAATAATAAAAAAAAAACAAGTTAGATAATTTAGAAAAGTTTTAGCCTGTTCTTTTTTTTTTAATATTATAAAATACAACATTTTTTCTTTCAAATTTTTTGTACTAAATCTAAATAAAAGATATACTTCAATAAAATACAGAATATATAATCAATTTTTTAAATAATTAGATTGTGATAAGTACAGTCCGAAGAAAAAATAATAAACAAATAGTTTATATAATTTTTAGAGCATGCAGGAACAGATACAGTAAAACTTTGAACAGATACAATGCGACTTTGCTGAATGATGATTCAATTTAGAATGAGTTTTGGTTAATGGAACTAGAGATGATAGCGCCTTTGAGCAGCAACCATTTGTAGAAAATAGAAGGAGATGCAACTTTACCACAATTGGAGTTAGGTTGAAGTAAGCAACTGAGTTTTGTTGAAGTTAAAATTCAAAAAGCACTACAAGCCCCAAGCTGTTACAAAAGTGAGATAAGTTTTTTTATTTAGACAGGGGTATAAAGTTTATTTAGCAACAACTAGAGCCACTTTAGATGTAAGATTGTCATGAAGATCATTAATGTAGATAAAAAATGACACTGGACCAAGTATAACCATTTTAGGTACTCCAGAAGGTACTGGAAACAAAGAAGAGTATTAGCCTTCGAGGATGACATTAATAAAACAATTAGAAAGAAATGATTTGATAACCTCAAAAACCCTCTCAGATACGTCACATTAAGCAAGCTTATGGAGAAGACCAGCATGCCATTACAGTTAACAAGTCGGCCTTAAAACAAGAAGTTCAAAAACCATAATGATTGTCAGGGAGTAAAATATTAGACTCAAGTTGGAATGTTAGAAATTTGTTGATCAATTATCAAAGACTTTGCTAATAATAGAGAGAAGACTGACTGGATAGCAGTTGGAGGGGACAGGTGTCAAAATTTAGATTCAGTCAAGCACTTATTAAACAGTTTAGTAAAAATTAAAGAAACTTATGGAGAACACTTTTGTTTTTGAACAGAAAGTCAAAGTGGAGAATAATAAGTTCTACCTTGACCAGAAATTAAAGAAACTTGCATAATAGTAAAGAAACATGTATATTACAGAAGCAATCATTCTGGAAATCAGTAGAGAACAAACGTATTTATACGTTTTTCTCTACTGATTTCCATTAAACGTAAGAATAAACATATTTGGTTTAGGAGGATGGATTAGATAATGATAAACATAAGTGTTGAAAAAATAAGTGCTGGTTGTACTGCTTTGGTTTCTGCTTGATAGAGTATGGGTATTCGCCTACAAACTTCATTAGTAGCTGCAATCTACAATTGAAGATTGGGATACTTAAAGACAACATCAGGCAAAAAATTATAAATATTCTTAAAGGTAAGATATTCTGTATTTATTTTAATGGAAAATATATACAAAATACGAGTGAAACAGATTGAAGAAGACTTTAACTAACTGTTTTTTTTTTAAAGTGATAGCAGTCAGTGTAACATCACATGATATAGATGACATTGATGACAAACAGCTGGGTATTGTTCAGTCAGAAAGACTTCAAAAGTAGTGACCATCCAAGTCTGATAACATGCAACAAAACATAATGCTAGTGGCCAGGGACAACAAGAAGAAACCTAAAAAAAGAATATTATTCTAATAAATCTCTCAGAGTAGCATCTTAGAATACTATCCTAATAAATCTCCTGTCATAATAAAATTAAGAAATATAACGCATATTATAGTATTATGTTTAGACACACATCCCCTATGTATATTGTTTATAAATGTCATATTAAGTCAAATTTGCTGCTTAGAATATTACACTCCCTCAGTGTAACTAATAATTATATCACAAACTATCAGTATGTTTAGAATGTCATACCCCCTATGTACTACCAGTATTATATATGTTATATATATACAAAATATCACAATTCCAATGTATATTGTTTAAAAATTTCATAGTTAGTCTTATTTGCTGCTTTGAATCTTAGATGTAAATAAGAAATCTATTGTCAACTAACAGTTTTATATTACTTAAAATATCACACCCCTCATGTATATTGTTTATATGTCATAAAAAATAGTTGTATTTTCTGGTATAAACCTTAAAATATCACATCCAGCAAATTAATTAAGAAATATATCACTATCACTGTATGTTTACAATATCACATCCCCCATGTATTTTATTTATAAATATCATACTAATTAGTTGCACTTTTAGTTTAAAAACTTAGAATTTGACATTTCCTTATTATAATTAGGAAAAATATAACACACTATAAGAAACAAATATTTTGAATATCACATCCCCCATGAATATTGTTCATTAATGTTATAAAAGTTATTTGTATTTGATGCTTAGAACCTTAAAATATCATATTGCCTTAAAGAAATTAAGAAATATATGACATGCTACCGGTATTAGATGTTTAGAATATCACATCACCCATGTACTTTGTTAAAAAAAACATACTAGATAGTTCTTAGAATGTTAGAATATCACATCCCCTTAATAAAATTTAGAAAGATACTATCATATGTTAAGAATATAACATCGCCCATGTATTTTGTTTCAAAACAACAAACTATATAGAGCTTAGAATGTTAGAATATCACATCGCTTTAATAAAAATTAGAAATATACTATTATTTGTTTAGAATATCAAATCACCCATGTACTTAGTTAAAAAACAACTATCTATATAGTGTTTAGAATGTTAGAAAATCACATCCCCTTAATAAAATTAAAAAATATACTATTATATATTAAGAATATCACATTGCCCATGTATTTTGTTAGAAAAAAAACATACTAGATAGTGCTTAGAATGTTAAAATATCACATCCCCTCAATAAAATTAAGAAAGTTATGGCATGCTTCTATTATATGTTTAGAATATCACATCGCCCATGTACTTTGGTAAAAAACAACATACTTGACAGTACTTAGAATGTTAGAATACCACATCACCTTAATAAAATTTACAAATACACTATTACATGTTTAGAATATTACATCACCCACGTATTTTGTTAAAAAACAACATACTAGATAGTGCTTAGAATGTTAGAATATCACATCACCTTAATAAAATTAAAAAATACACTATTACATGTTTAGAATATTACATCACTCATGTATTTTGTTAATAAAAAACATACTAGATAGTGCTTAGAATGTTAGAATATCACATCACCTTAATAAAATTAAAAAATACACTATTGCATGTTTAGAATATTATATCACCCATGTATTTTGTTTCAAAATAACAAATTAGATTGTGCTTAGAATGTTAGAATATCACATCACCTTAATAAAATTTAGAAACACATTATTACATGTTTAGAATATCACATCACCCATGTTTTTGTTAAAAAAACAACATACTTGATAGTGCTTAAAATGTTAGAATATCACATCACCTTTATAAAATTGAGAAATACACTTAGAGATGTTTAGAATATTACATCACCCGTATATTTTGTTAAAAAACAATATCGTAGATAGTGCTTAAAATGTTAGAATATCACAACACCTTCACAAAACTTAGAAATTATTATATGTTTAGAATATTACATCACCCATATATTTTGTTAAAAAACAATATCGTAGATAGTGCTTAGAATGTTAGAATATTAAATCACCTTTATAAAATTTAGAAACACACTATTACATGTTTAGAATATCACATCACCCATGTATTTTGTTAAAAAACCTACATACTAGATATTGTTTGTTAAAAAACAACATTTTTTCAACATTCTTGTATAATTGGGACGTACTCGGTACTCTACTAAGTTCTATTACTTCAAAACGCATCCTCGTTTTCATTATTTCCACTGGTGCGGTGATATTCTAAGGTGCGGTAATATTTTATTACAATCCACCGCAATACACGGTTTTCAAAATTCCCAAAAGTTGTAAAACCCGCTCATGTTAACAAACACACAAAAATTTCGAGTAAACAAACTTAAAAAACGGTACGTTTTATAAGAGAATCAAGCTGTTTTTTTGAATAGATTTTTTATTTTGATATGTTTTTGCAAACTGAAATGATTGTTTTGATATAAAAACTGCTTAATACACTAACTATTTCGATTTATCATTTTTGATTTAGTTTTAATAAGTAGTTATTGGTAAAATGGCATATCATTGCGTTGTGAAAAATTGTTCAAATGGACGCTATAGACTTATGAAATGGAAATATGAAATATGCACTGAACATAAATGTAGAAAAATAGATATTGGATGTAATTGTGCATCGCCTTTTTATTTATTTCCTTTTCCAATTATCAAAAATCTCCCTCCCAATGTAAAATTTGGATCAAACTAATTAACCGCTTAAACACTACTGGGACAAATGATTTTTTCTGCCCAAAGAAAGATGCACGAGTTTGTTCTAATCATTTTAAAGATAAAGAGCCTAATATAAAAAATCTTTATCCCACTGAGAACCTTGGATATGATTCTAGGCATAAAGTTGCTCTTTTGTGCCCTAGCTCTCGACCTCTAAATAGAAACAGTATAATAAATACTAACTTAACTCAGCCTTTACTTAAAAAATACAAATTAATTGTAAAGTCTAATACATACTTTAATATAACAGTTGATTAAAATCAAGACACAATTTCTGTTAAACAGTTATGTCCTAGTTCCCTGTTAGTGTCTACTTCGATACAAAAAACCCTGTTGACTTTATGATTGAACCAGTACCAGTGGTAGTAGTAGATAAAAAAAAAATAATATTAATTCACTTTTTAATCATAATGAGTTCACTCAAGTTCAAGAATCAACTTTTTTAATAAGTACCTTAAAAAAAACTATTGACAAATTACAAAAAATAAATCACTATCTTCTTTTTCAAAACAAAAAATTACAAATTATAATTAAAAGCAAAGTAAAAAATAATCTTCCAAAAAAGTCTACAAAAAACTATTAACAAATGACAAGAAGTGTAACTTTTACACAAACATTCCTTCCCTGAAAGTTTTTCACATTCTTCACGACCTTATAAAAATTGTACATTGTCGATTTAATTACAAAACTGAAATGAAATGTTCTCCTAAAAAAAAACCTAATAAAATGATACCAAAAAAACTTGGAAGATGGAGAAAATTATGTTCACAAGATGAGTTTTTACTTTTTCTTATGAAATTACGTCTCGGACTTTTAAGCAATAAACTAGTTGATAGATTTAGTGTTTCTCTTGGCACTGTTTCCAAAATATTTAAATTGTGGATTAGAGGCATGTCACAGTATTTAAAATCATTTGTTTACTTTCCAGACGAAGAAAATGTTCGCTTGAACCATCCTGATGGTTTTAAAAATAATCAAAGTCTGTTAAGAATATTTTATTGCTCTGAAATTTTTGTTGAAACACCAAAAAATTTAGAACTGCAATCTGCAATATGGTCTGAGTACAAGCACCACAATATAATGAAGTTCCTTGTATCAGTTACATCTAGCTCTTTCATAAATTTTGTTTCGGAAGCATATACTGGAAGAATATCAGATAAAGCAATAACATTGGATTGTGACTATCTTACAAAATTCCCTCCTTATTCTTCAATCATGGCTTATAAAGGTTTTAATATTGCTATTGAGTGTGCTGTTTATAGGGTTACCTTTATTTCCCCATCTGGAAAACGAGGAACTTCTCAAATGACACCTGAAGAAGTAGTAAAAAGGAGTAATATTGCTAAACTCAGAATTCTTATTGAACAGATAATTAGGAGAAAGAAAAACTTTTTGAATAATTTGACAAGGATTTCCTATATCACTTCTTGATAATCTTAATGACATTATCGTGATTTGTGCAGGTCTTTCCAATTTTAATCATGAAATAGTACTTTATCGATGCTCCAAAACAAAAAATTGTTAGTCCAAGTATATATATATATATATATATATATATATATATATATATATATATATATATATATATATATATATATATATATATATATACACAGCGTGTAAAATAAGAAATCGAAGGCGAGCGGTCAATTTGACCAGCTTACCCTTGGAATTGACGATCAACAGTTTTTTTCGGTCAGTCAACATTTTTTATTATTTTCTTTGTTTTCATTTTAATCTTCGTAATAGTTCTTAATAACTGAACTTTATAAATACAAAAAAAACTTAATATTTGATAGTTAACAAATTAGTATTCCTTTTTTAAACTTGCAAATAACTAACATTAAAATTGCATTCCAAATAGTTTAAAGTTAAGCGCGCAGATTCTTATTTTATTTCTTAAAGGAAGTTTGATAAATTGATAAACTTTTTAGTACATGATAATTTAGTACATGCTTTTTCCAAATAATAATCTGATTATTTTTAAAATCATGTTTTTCAAAACTCTAATTATTTTTGAACCAGTCAACCATGACCGCCAAGAAATCATTTTGGGAGGTCAAAATAGCAATTTTACTCATTTTAGGCGGTCATTGACCATTGACCGGCCGTTATTTTACACACTGTATATATATATATATATATATATATATATATATATATATATATATATATATATATATATATATATATAAAAATTATGTTGTATAAACTATATATAATGTATATTTTATATATATATATATATATATATATATATATATATATATATATATATATATATATATATATATATATATATATATATATATATATATATATATATATATATATATAATATGCATTATATATAATTTATATAACATATAATTTTTATATAATATATATATATATATCTTTATTCAATAAAGAAACAATCCAGATGTTGATTTTTTACGTACTGATAAAAAAGACTTTAATGCTATTACACTAAATAGTTTAAATTCATCAATAAATTGTTTTTGGAGTACTAAATCGTCATTGTTACTCATTTTAATTGGATGTTTTGCCTGTGTTTCACTGAGATTATCTGTTTGTTTACTCGAAATTTTTTGTTTTGTACATTCTAGTATGTATATTTTGCATAACAAAAGTTGATTTTCGAAAACCGTGTATTGGGTCAGTGCTGGCCCGAAATCAAATGCCGTCGTAGTGGCTTACAACCACTGATCTCTATAATTACTGGATAGCGAATCTCTATTATCAAAAGTGAAGCCAATTTTTTGTACGGCCCCCATATTGGAAAGCCCCAGAATACCGATTGCGCTTGAAGATGTACCTTTTTACTTCGTTTATATCTACTTGACCAAGTCACATATTTCAATGATATTATTATATTTAAAATGTTTGAAGGTGTAAAAATTATAAAAGGGAAAAAACACGCATAACATTAACGACGAAGAGAAATATCGCTATAAAGAAATAATAATATTTGCTTTCTATAAACTTGTTAAATTTATTGAATTCTTGATGTTCTAAATAAAACTTTTCTGCAAGACTAATTGATATTTGATCTGGTTACTTTTGGGTGTTTATTTTAACAACTTGATGCGACCTTACTTAGCAATAGTAGCTGGAAAGTAACTTTACAAGTATAAAACATAATAAAAACATTGTATCAAACATTTTTGTAAATGGTTTTCTAATTTTTGAAACTCTGAGGGCATGTTTATATTATTCCACAACTGAAATATCATCAACTATGCAATACTTTATTAAAATTGATATCACTTAATAACAATGTTTTGTTCTGTTGCTTTGCTAACTTTAATTACACTTTGTGAAGGTTTGAAAAAGCCATCTCTAACTTTAAAAAACACTAGACATTTGGTGATAACTAGTTATTTGCAGTTTTACATAAAAGTATTTAGTGTTTTAGACTAAATAACAGCATCATATGCATGTTGATTGTTTATATGTAAATATGGTATAAATGAAAACAGACATGGTTTCTTTAAAGTTTTTTTAAAACTATTGACTGTAAAGTAAAATAATAATGATTCAGCTAACATCTATCAGTTTTATACTGACAAATATTATTTGTATAATTAATAAGTATTAAAAATATTTCTTGTGAAAACAAATAAGCAACATAAAAGACCAAAATGAAAGGTGAACAATTTTTATCATAATACCTTTTTATTCAATGTTTATTTTGTTATTCAATGCTTAAACAAGTTATTCAATGATTATTTTATTCAAGATGATAGAGCTAACTATTATTTTATTTATATTTTTTTACTTTAACATATTCTTTTGTAATTGCAATATCTTATACAAATGTTCTGGTGTTGTGAAAATGTCTAATGGCATTTACAAAAATGTCTTGAAAGTATTTTTCGACAGTTAAGTGTTCAGTTAATTTATATATATATATATATATATATATATATATATATATATTTATATATATATATATATATATATATATATATATATATATATATTTTATATATATATATATATATATATATATATATATATATATATATATATATATACACGCAAGAACAAAATTATTAAAAGTAAATATAAAGATTTGCTATATGTTGTCTAAGGAACCTTTAGGTTGTGTTACAATCACATTGCCTAACTAATGATTCATACAGCAAACTTGTAAGCTGTTTACCTTGCAAATATGTTACAAGCCTCAGGCATTTTGCAGAGGGCAATTAAGAATCAAAAGGTGCATACTAATATACACTTGCATGCTATTATAATAATATTATACCAGGGTGGCCAGCCAACTGGAAACCATGGAAAAGTAAGGGAATTTTTTTCTAGTCAGGGAAAAATGTCTTTTTTGAAAATTTAATTTTTTTAAAGGGTTTTTTTACTTACTCCCAAACAATAAAACTTAAAAATTCACACTTTAAAATATAACTGAGTCAGGGGAAAATATAAAAAGTCAGGGAATTTAATTGTTGAAAGTGGCTGGCCACCCTGTATACATAATTTATATATATATATATATATATATATATATATATATATATATATATATATATATATATATATATATATATATATATATATATATATATATATATATATATATATATATATATATATATATATATATATATATATATATATATATATATATATATATTTATGTCAATCTCCTTGAAATAATTTGAACATATAACATCAGATTTACTCGGTTTTTAATAATCAATGCATTTATAAGGTTTTTGCATTTTTTATTTATCAAGCGAAATCTGTGTTTTAAGCGCATATAAGTTTAACGCAACTACGCATTTATAAACTCTGGGACTTTCCGATACGGCGTCTTTTGGCTTCAAAAATTTCGAAATTTTATTAGGAGATGCGCTATCCAGTTATTATATAGATCAGTGCTTACGACTATTCGCCAGAGCTCTGGCATTTCGTCGCTGCGACTTCTTGCGATGATTTACCGTACATAAAAAGTTACATGAATCGCTGGCCAGACTCGCGCCAGTAATGGCCCGTTACTAATATAGTCGCAACGGC
The DNA here is from genome assembly GCF_022113875.1 of Hydra vulgaris. Taxonomy (NCBI): domain Eukaryota; kingdom Metazoa; phylum Cnidaria; class Hydrozoa; order Anthoathecata; family Hydridae; genus Hydra; species Hydra vulgaris. The sequence continues at coordinate 21,079,759 of NC_061169.1, forward strand.
GTTGCGAAATATAGTCAAATCAAATCAAATATATATTCTGAATAAAGTTGTTACGTCAAGGATATTTACAAATAGTAATTTGTACTAATATAAAGTAAACACCTGTCAAACTAAATAAAAATAAGATTGAGATAGTAATAATAATAATTAGAATACAAGTAGGAATAATAAAAGTAATAGTAGTGATTATAGTTATAAAAAAAAAAAATAGTAGCGATTATAAAAAGAATATACTATAATAATAATAATAATAATAATAATAATAACAATAATAATAGCAATAATAACAACAAAAATAATAACAACAACAGTAATAACAATTACAATAATATTCATTATGATAAAAATATAGTAATAATAACAACAACAGTGATAAGAGAATACTATAGAAACATATTAGTTTATAATAATAAATTTAATAATTGATATTAAAATTAGTAATATATCACGATAGAAAAAAGAAAAAATAAAAGATTAATAGAAGCACCGCGTTAGGGTTATAAATAATAAGTTGTAAAAAGGTATAAGATTTATAAAGAGTATTTTTCTAAAAAATGGTTAAAGAGAGCAGTTTTAAATTTTGAGAATGATTTAAGAGATTTTAATTGGGAAGGGAGATTGTTTCAGGTTTGTATGCTTTTATGTTGTATGGATTCGTAGCCGTAATGAACAGTTCGAGTGCTGGCCCGGAGTCGTGTGCTGTCTGGGTGACTTCCATTTTGCCAGTTACTTTTTAAATCTTCAGGAAATGAAAGATGTAGAATATCGTCAACAACTAACTTCCTTCTTCGACTTATTTCATTGATACGGTTATCAGTGGTAGGTAACAATGGTAGGTTTAAAGCTTCTGCCGTAATAACTTTTTCTATCAAAAATGCTTTTCGTGCACTTTCTGAACCAAGCGGGACACCTCTTAATAATAAATACGTTTTTAACTCATCTACTTTCCACTTTGAAAAATCTATTGAAGTAAAAACCATATTCAAAATAATAAATAATCTAGGCTAATGCAATAATCGCTGGATTTTTGCATAGAAATATATATTTAATAAGTTTTTTCTTCCCAGGCGATCCCAAAATGCAATGCGATTTAAAGTAACATTGTTATCTGGCAAAAGGTCAATTCTCAATGCCTATTAGGTATACGTTTTTTGTTATGCACGCAATGTTTCAAATGCGTGGAGTTTATTTTATCTTTGAAAATATCTAAATAACTTAAACGATTGCGTTAACGCAATTAATATAACAATAAGTGATGTAACTTAATTTAAGTTTTTTAAACAACCCAGCCGGATGGGCTGTTTAAAAATTTTTAGTTACATCACTTTATCAAGTTTAAAACAATGCAGTAGCGGTATAAAGTCATGACCACAGTTGAAAAACAAGAGAATTTTATTCATTTTTGGCACAGTATAAAATAAAACAGCACTACATTGAAATAAAAATAACTCTGCATTGTCAGTAATAAGTGCCACTAATAAAACATAAAAAATTCTGACTAAAATACTAGTATTTTGTATGCCTTCTATGCGCATTGAGCACGGCCTGTACACGTCTTGGCATAGGCTGTACCAGCATTTGGATGCTGTCAACAGGGATTGCTAGCCATGCAGCTTACAAATGTTGCCAAAAATCATCCAGATTGCTGGGTTTAGTTTTCTGTACCTTTCTGAAGAGCTCTTCCCACAAAATTTCAATGGGGTTCAGGTCAGGACTTTGTGGAGGACATTCAATAGGATTGGTACGACACGTTTGAGATATTCCATTACTTTCTTAGCTTTGTGGAAAGGAGAATTGCCCTGTTTTCCTGAAAGAAAAATGGTTTGTTTTTACCAAATATTTTGTTTGCTGATGGTTTCATTTATGTTTTTAATATTTCCAAATATTTATCCTGGTTTACCGTGTCCGTACAACGATATAAATGACCTACACTTGATCCTGACATGCAACCCTATACAATGAGTGAGCCTCCTCCATGCTTTACTATGGGAGCTTTTACTTTACTTTATGGTTTTTCTCCATGTAGTTTGCAAGATCTGAAGTGATTGGACAAACTCGCCCGAACCAAAAGCCGATCCTGCTTTGCGGTAGTTTTACGAGGTCGTCCAACACGCTCTAAGTCTGTCACTGTACCGGTGTCTTTCTCTTTTCTGGCTGTTCTGATAACAGTTGACAGTCCAATTTTTGATTGCTCAGTAATATCTCTTAAGAAATGCCTTGTTTAATCATAACAATGAGCTCCAGTCGTTGCTCCGTTGATAGCTCTTGATACATGACATACACAATGTTCTGCAAAATTATAATACAAAAATAATAAAATGTTTGTTTAATAAAAGAAAACATGATTTCAATCATTATTTAACAACAACAAATGTTTAGAAACAATAAAACTTAAATTGTTCCAAAAAATAGTTAATTATAGCTAATTAAGATTAATTTATCCTAATTAGCACTGCTAATTATAATTATAATTAAATCTAATTAATTTATTCTTAATATTAGCTCCACGTTTCGGTACGATATGAAGTTGAGTGATAATACCTTAATTTCAAGTAAATATATACTAAAACAATGCTAGAAAAATCTTAAACTTACCAAGCTGATATCAACAATTTCTGATCAAATCAACACAGAACAGTAATTATAATAACAAAAATAATGATATTTGGTTGCTAATAACGCGCCATATCGGTAACTAGATATTTAGTAAGATTTCCAAATAAAAAATCGCTACAAAAATTAGTTATTATTGCTTAAGTACACTATTAGAGAGTTCAAAATATGTGTGTGGTCATGACTTTGACCTGCAGTATGGAGTAGGCGTAAATCGCGGTGTAAAGCATAAAAAGCGACGATGTTTATCTGACAGGATAAACTAGGTATCGGTGCTGAGCCTCTTCGAAATGCCGGTAAAAATTAACGCGATTCGGAGGAGAAATTTATTACCACCACAACATAATTTATGATTACTCAAAAGCAATAATGTTTTTTCATTATCTTATACCTCCTATTAAACTATATTTATTCATTTTAAATACTGATATATCTATACATACGCATTTTTATTTTAAGTATGTTAAACATTTGTATTTACTGTTGATTTATCGTTACTTATGTGTCCTGTTTTGTTTTTATTAAATTTCTTTCACATGCGTGGTGTCTAAATTATTATTATTATTTTTTACTACACGCTTTACTAAAGTATCTTTGTTTTTGTTCTGAACATCTGTTCAATAAATATTTTAATTATTTTATCTTTTCTCTTGTCCTAAATTTTTCCTTATTTCACTTGGGCTTGACAGCTCGGTCTAGTCCTTGCATATTTTTGCATTTTTTAAGTTTATGAATTTAATATGTTTCAACTATAGACATATTTAATATGTTTTATTTGTGCAAATTTAATAAGATTTAGTTTAACGCATAATACTTTTATCAATTAAAAAATGATTGATCAAAAGAAATTTAAACCTAATTGCTATTAGTTTTCTAATAAGAACTAGTTGTTGCGATTGTTTTTTTTTTAAATATAAATTTCAATATTTACTTTTTTTTGTTTTGAAAATTTAAATAACAACAGATTATTTGTTTACGGATCAATTATTTGTTCTACAAGTTTCAAATAGTCTACAAATAGTCTACAAGCAAAAAAAGTAATTTTCTTTTTTTGTTTACATTTTCACAGTAATTAAAATTATGCTTTGCTTTATTTATACACCTTTCTAAATGGTAGCATTTTTTTGTATAAGTGGCTTTCTTGAATTATTATATTAGTTATTCCACCCAAAATGTATAATAGTGCATGAACGGTTACGATTACGGTTGAGTTACCATATAGTTTATTTGGTAAAAATTTTTCACAACGTTTATTACATGAGCAAGCAAAAAAATTTCAAAATGCTAAATTTTAAATGCTAGGTTTTATGACGATTAAATGAAAATTTTGCGTTTCCTGTAAAACAAAAGCATCTTACAGCTACTTAAGCAAAATCAAGGCTGCATTTGATTAGTTTGTTAAAGACGCCTAAAACTAACTATAATAGACCAATTGGAGACAGAGATATTAAAAAATACAAAAGATGTGTGCTGAATGTCTAAACCTTTATATAAGAGAATAAGAAAAATATATCAAAAAATTTTAAAACTCAAGTTTTAAACTCAACACAAGACGATCCAATTCCAGCATGGTTAAGTTGGCAACTATAAAACACGTTTCTTTCAAATTGTTGAGTTAAACTTTATATAGTTACCTCTATTGATGTTGTCATTAGCTACATCAATAAAGGTAACTTAACTTTGGGTATTTATATAGTTACCTCTATTGGTGTTGTCATCGGCAATAGTGGTAAAAAAAAAGTGGAAAAAAAAAAGAGCGGAAAAAAAAAGTGATGTAATTATTATAGACTAAGATTGGAAACTAATCATTTTATTGTTTGTTGCATCTGGTGTGGTAAATTAGGCCGAAGTAACCACTCTTGAACAAAAAATGTTTTCTAATCACTTAGTTAAAGTTAAAGACGAAATAGGTGATGGTTTTTCAAATTTGTTTTGAAATTATTGATATGAGCAATCTGAATAATGCCTTATCATCGCCCCGCAAGTGACTTTACACACGAGATTACCAAAGAAAGTGTTAGGAAACAAATCTCAGAAACTAAAAAAGATGACTGGTCAAAAACACAGCAAAGAACGGCATTATACCACATTCAGGGAAAACAATATTACAAAATCAAGTTTGTTGGCAAATAGTAGTAATCATAATAATCATAATGACGTTAATTTATTACTGAAAAAAGACTTGGCAGTTATAATTGCGAGTTAATTGATATTTTTTTGATAAACATTTAGAATTTAGAGCTTTTATCAACGGTTCTTAGTGTGAAAGACGATGTACGTAGGATATTAATCATATTACATGCTTTTGTTTATTGATTTTTTAAAAATTTTTTGTGTTGTTACGCCGATTGTTCGCGTTGTTGAGTTTAGCTAATATAGGCCTAAAGTCTCTTACCAGTTTTTCCATAAATGAAACTGTAGAACCATTGAAGACAGAACCAATTTAGATTTTAGACAGAACCAATTTAGATTTTAGACAGAACCAATTTAGAATTAAATAGCATGTTTAAAAGAAGAGCAGGTTACAAATTCAAAATCAACAATAAACAAACACCTAGTTTTTTAATTAGAAATTATCTAAATTGAAAAAACAAAATTAAAAAAAAACCAACTTTATTTTGTTCTTACAAAACAGAAGTATTTATTGACTTATTAGGTATTTTTGTTACTCAATTTTAGTACGAATGCGTGGAGTTTTTTTTTTAAATTAATATTTTAGGGCTAGTATCACTTCACCTATATACCTAAAAAACTAAAAACAAGCAATTGCATTTACATATTCTAATAATAAGTGATGTAACTTCATATATTAATTCTTTTAAAAAGTTGTAAAAAAATATATTATGTTACATCACCTACCCGATTTAATAATAGAACATCACTTAGCCCACTTAATTATTAAACAATAAAGGGTTTTGAAATAAGCATCTTTTAATGGGCCACGGCGACAGCAAGGACAAGTTTAAAAATGAAATTAAAAAAAGTGCAAATTTTTGTCTTTTTTTACTTTAAGTCTTATGCACGTATTATACACGTTCTAAAAGTTAAATTTGCTGTCTTAAAGAAATACAAAATTTTACTGATGAATTATGACTTTTTTATAGTAACTATTCGTCATCTTTATTCTCAGAAAATTTTTGGCAGATCTTTAATATAATATTGTGAAGTTTATTAAGGAATCAATTAATTTTAAAAGTTTTGAATTTTAAATCCAACTTTCAAAAGTTATCAAAAGTAAAAAAAATTTATTATCTGACTAAATAACATACTCATATTTTTTCAAGCTTTATTTTCAATTACATTTTTTATTTTAACTATATATATATATATATATATATATATATATATATATATATATATATATATATATATATATATATATATATATATATATATATATATATATATATATATATATATATATATATATATATATATATATATATATATATATATATATATTATGAACGAATGAAAAACGCGTGCAAACATCCGATATGCAATGCGATAGTTTGCTATATAATCCGATTTGTTATATATGTAAATAAATTATAAATATATCAGTAATGCCGCGAGATTCAGTTTTACAGATCTAATTTTTAATAAGTTTTATTCAACTAATTTATAATTAACTAACCTTTTTAAATTCTAAATTAAAGTAATTAGAGGTTAAATAAGACAATAATGAGTTTATCAAAACATGTACAAGACATAGAGGTAAGTTTATATTTTTATAATGGCAAGTTCTTACAAAATCTGTGAATTAAAGAAGCTGATATACTAGTTATGTGACATGAAATTTTTCATTGAAAAATGGAAAAGTTGGTCAAATATAAAATTTTTATACATATTTTAATAAATGCAGTATTGCAGAGGTTAATATTTCATCAAAATTAAGGTATTCTACCTAAAGTTATGCAATTTAAATACCAAATCTTTATGACAGATGAATCTTCTGCCATAGAAATTTGGTACTTATATTGCATAACTTTTAGTACAATATTAACATAATATCACAGTTTAGATAAAATTAAGTAACTTTTAATAATTGATAAAATTGTGTGGATTTGAAAAAACTCACTTTTTGACTAGTTTCCTTTTACCAGTTTTAAACCAATAGAATTTTTTTTTTTTTTAAATCAAGATTTTTAAAAGTGTGTTAAAAATAAGGGCACATCAAGGACGATAGAGGTGTCTGCAACATTCTTTGATATACTCATGCAGATTTCATTAATGAAATGTGTGTGTATTTTTTTAAAGAAATTTTTGATATTTTTATTAGTTTCTAAACATCAAAAGAGGTAACTATATAAAGTTTAACTCAAAAATTTAAGAGAAACTTTTTTAATAGTTGCCAACTTAATTATGCTGGAATTGGATCGTCTTGTGTTGAATTTAAAACTTGAGTTTTAAAATTTTTTGATATATTTTTCTTATTCTCTTATATAAAGGTTGAGACATTCAGCACACATCTTTTGTATTTTTTAATATCTTTGTCTCCAACCAGGTTTTATTCAACCAGACTAGCAAAAAAAAATATATATATATATATATATATAATTTTTAATTAAAGTTGGAATTATATGCGACTGTTAAAATAGTTATATAAGTTAAAGGTTATTTATATTTTTTAAAGCCAAATAAAATTTAATGTTGAAGATGTTCAACATTAAGTTTTTTATCAATGAAAAAGTGTCACTATTGCAGCCCTAGGTTACAGTCAACAACGCTGTAGCCTAGGGCTGCACAATTTGTGGGATCTGAAAATGTTTGCTTGAATTTTTAAGGAGTTATTTAAAAATTGATTTAGTCCAAAAATTGATTTAGTCTAAGCCGAGAGTGTAAATAGAGGCTGAGAGTGTAAATTCGACTTTAGTATGCATCATTAAGATCAATGCCAGCTACTTTAAGAAAATGGTTTTAGAAAACATGCATCTCTGGTTTAATTTTATTATTTGTGGAGATAAAAACAATTGCATTGTCGCCAGACAGCAGACAAAAACAGCATGTATGCTAGATCTGGAAACAAACTAAAAATTAAATGCTGTGTATTTTCTTGCAATCATATACATGATTGTCAAATCTATCAGTTGAACTGCCAGTTCTGCAACTGGAAGTATATCCATTTGTGTGGTTTCTTGAATTGTTTGTTTTTTCAATATAAGTAGATAGTCCATTACATGATAAACACTTTAGATAATAAATGATATTTTTGCTATAACATGTAATGTGACCTTTGTTCCAAATAGGATGCCTCAAAATTATCTACTTCTTGTAAATATAACCGGCAGATTTTAAATTGAGTATTTTTGCATTTGATTAGTCCTTTTCTTTTGGTAGATGATGTAGAGTGAAGACTGTCGATTTTAAATTTAGTTAGTAAGTTATTTGACTTAATAAGGGATGTTAGAAATTTGTTATTCAAAGACTCTAAGACCTTACTAATAACAAATAGATCACAATTGGGTGGTAGTTTGAGGGGTCAGGATGCTCACCAGAGTTTTTAAAAATTAGAATCACAGATGCCATTTTCCAGCAGGCAGGAAAACAAGATTCAGTCAAGCGCTTATTAAATAGTTTAGGGAGAGTTAAAGAGAGTTCTGAATAACACTTTTGTGCTACAGAAGGATTGTTGTCTAGACCACAAGCCATAGAAGAGTTTAATTGAGATATGGTATTAGCAACAGAAGCTAGACTGATTTAAATGTCTAACTATTGCTTAACCTGTTAAACTGGAATGGAAGGAAGAGTATAGCCATAAGGTTCAATAGTCAAATTAGAAGTTAAGGTATTCTACCTATTTGTAAAGAAATTAAAATTTTCTTTACAAATAGTTCTGCTTTATCCTTGGGAGAGATAACAAGATCAGTTCCATGAATGAGAGATGGATTGTTAGACCTTTGTTAAAGACTTTGTTGAAGATTTTACAAAAGTCTCTAGAGCCTAACTTCTGAGATGTGAGATTTAGTGAAGTGGGAATAATGGAGCTTAGCATCAGACAGCACCTTTTTGGATTGATTTCTTGCAATACTAAATTGGCTTTGTTCTCAAGAGAGTTGTTCTTTTTAAAAAATGATTACAATTAAATAGCAGCTGCAAAAGAAGGTGAAAACCATGGAGTAAAATGCGGCTTGACTTGAAACCAACAAAAAGAAAAAAAAAAGCTTTCATTTCTGCCTATATCCTGAAGGTTATGTAGAAAGGGTATTTATCAGCGGAGAGCAAAAAGACATTAGCCCAAGGACAGTCACAAAAAATATCACTGTAGGAGTCTCAGTCAGCTTTAGGGTAGTAGTAATTAGTGCAACTGAGCACAAGTTAAGGTCAGAGGCAAGACACAAATCAAAGAGTGAAGGTAAGTAATTTAGGTTGTCTTGTAAACAAGTCACAAAGTTAACTATTCGAGTATTAGATTGAGTATATATTAAGTTACGGGCCTTGGTGTCAGCTGGGTCAGTGGTGTTAAAGCCAAGCCATTCAGTGTGATGAACATTGAAGTCTCCATTAACAGCAAAATAGGCAGATATGTAAAGTGAAAGGGCATGGTCAATTTGATCAGAAATTACATCTAAAAGAGTGCAGTCATGGGAAAAAAGATAACAATAAAGAACAAAGCATCATAATATGCACCAAATTGATGCATATATGTATACTCCTAAGCCAAGCATGTGACTATTGGAGTCTTAGAAGATCTCAGGATAGTACCCATCAACACTGAGATCTGAAGAAGGAACGGTGGAATTAGTCTCTCAAAGAGCTAGCAAGTTTATTAAAACAATTAGGTGGTAGGCAGTTTCAGGCTCTGGTTTCATTAAAACTTTTAGCTATAACTCCTGCTCCAGCTTCAGAGCAGCTCGGGAGCAGATCCAGAAGAAACAAATCAAAGTTATAAAATATTTAAAAAATATCAAGTTTTGGTTGTTATATCAAGAATGTTTGATATAAACTCAAGTGCAGAAAATAACCTCTCTACACTTGCTTGTGAGAAAGCCAATTGGCTACTCTGCACACCTCTGTACCTTTTTTAGGTATTCCTCAAAATTCCCTCAAAAGTTAATTTCCCTTTTGAATATTCTTTTTATTACCAGTTGTGACAGTTGTCCATGAAATTTGTATTAAAAGTGTTTTTATTTTTTTTATTTTTTATATTATATAATATTAATTTTGGTCACACTTCTCTTCTCTTTTTTTTTTATCAAGCTCTTTTTTAAACTTGTCCAATTCTTCATCAAAATTAGATTTATTTAAAACTGAATGAAGTGTTGTGATGATTCAGCTGTTTTTCTTATTTCTTAACTTACTGTTATATTTTTGGCATCTCTTTTATGAGTTATCTGCTATTGCTTTTAAGGCTTGCTTTGCTCATATATCTAATTCTCTTCAAATAACGTTCTATAACTAGCATAAACATGAACTGTGACTAGAAATATATTATGATATATTATGAAAGACTTTTACATGCACTACCTAACCTTTGCCAAAAATTGGGTAGTGTATGTTCTTTTAAAGCATTACAATTAGCTAGCTGCAAAGTGTAAACAACGCAACACATCACCTCAATCTTAGTATTTTTACACCTTTTTTGGAGAGGAGGTTGTGAAAATATATTAAATTTTTACAGCTTCGAAGCCCTAGTGGTAGAGATGTTTTTTTATGTTTTATATTTTGACTTTTGGTTATTTAAGTTTAAAGAGAACTTGACTCAGATAGAGCATGGCTTCCTAAGCAATGAGCTGTGCAGTTGTCAAAGTCCTGGTAATTAATCCAAAGTCATAACTTAGGGCTCCTTATGTAGCCTTGACAATATGTACCTAAAACATTATCAGGGACACCATCCATGTACATTGTTAATACTCTGATATTTTCAGCTGTTGATGGAATCAGCCTCTCTGAAAGCTACCACAGAGTTCAGGAAACAATACTACCAGCTGGTCTCAGAACCATTAAATTAAGTTTTAGAGCTGTACCCTCATTAGGAGATAAAAAGAGGAGTTGCAAAGCCACTACCAAAGAGACACAAGCGAAAATCAATGAGTCAAGAAGATCCAGCATTCATCATCCTAGACAGAAACTAATGTAACACAGCTATCAGGAATGTGCCGAGTTAATGCTGATACTTCTGGGAGAAGAGCCATCTCATGATGTACACTAGTTTCAACCTAGAGCATTTTTAAATATGAATAAATAAACAAAAAAGTAAAAAGGTTGCACCAACAAACTTTATTTTCAGCACACTTTAAAAAAAAAAAAATTTTAACATAAAAAGTTTTTAGTTTTAGCTATTGCTATGGTTTTGCAACTTTGTTAAAAAGTTTTTTATCTTATAAAAATAATTTTTTTCCTACACCAAGTTAACTTCCAATAAAGTTAACAATTATCACGAAGCAAGCTTTTACAATTAATTTAATGAAAGAATTAGGTGGACAAAGGTGTTAAATGATATTTTATTTTAACTACAATGTTAAAATAAAATATCATTTTATTTAATTCTTATGTAAGCCATACTATTCTTACAAATATAAATTATTTTTTAGCTATGAAAACCTTATTTATAAGATTTTGATATATATTTAAAATTAAATAAGTTGTCAATTCTTTATCTTTTAATTATTTTTGTTATATTTAGAATCTTTTGCAGTTGAATCCCAAAATCAATCCATATGCTAACTATGTATCAACAGTGAAAACTAAAAAGAATCGAAAATATTGGAAAAGAAATGATGACCACAACTGCTCAGTAATGTTTTGCTTCTTGTTTTGTAAAACATTAATTGTACTTTTTAGTTTTTTATAATTTTTTGATTCAATGACTTTTTTTAGAAATTGATGGTTGTACCCCTCTGCTTTGAAACATATATTGGCTCTGATGTAATGTATTACTAATAAGTAAAAAGTAATACTTATATGAGTTTGCTATTCAGTAATTTAATAATGTCTGACTTTGTTAAAAAAATTTATAATTAAAAAAAAAGTTAAATATTTCATTTTTTTAAATAAGTTCATTTCTGAAAAATCAAGGAATTTTTCCAGAAACTCTAGTAACATCTTTGACAGCCATTCTGGCCTTTGGCTAATGAGGAAAGTCTAAAAGAGTTTTTAATGTTAACTTAATATTCCATATTTTAATCATATGGAACATTTCCTAAGATTGAAAAAGAGGAGGGAGAGAAAAAAAAACAATAATAAAAAGTATAATTTTACCAGAATAATAATATATTTTTATCAATAATAATTCATTTTTTACCAGGAAAAGCTATAAACGAAAGATATATAGTATAATTAGAAATTATAAAAAATACAGAAAAATAATATAATTATCTTCTTTTTTAAATTTATATATTTTGAAAATTGAACCCCTCATTTCGAAAATGGCACAAGTTACACTTTTTTCGAATTTCACTTTTTAATGCAATTTTATTTATTCAAGTGTTTTACATATTCCCTTTGAAGGAGAAACATTTTCATATGCCACAAGTCAACTTAAAATGCAAATGAAAATTAAAGTCTGTTTGAAAATGGCACAAGTCCTGGACTTATGCCTTTTTCAAGTGAAATGAAGCGCAACTGTAGTGACGTAATCTCACTTTATTTGTTACAAAAATGGAAAATCGCGAGCTTGCTGAAAGTGTATATAAATCTAGAAAAAGAGTGTTTGGTATAAGAAACAGTGGAAATTATAAATACAAAAAAATAAAAAAAGCCAAAATTGCTGGAGAAGCTTATAAAAACCATAAAAGAAATGATGTGGCACCAAGGCAAACAGGTGCTTCTTGCAGGTTAGTTTTTTGTTCTATAATATAGAATGACTATATTCGTTCTCAAATTTTTGCTTATTTACTCATGTTTTACCACCAATATTTGGAGGTAAAACATCTTGATATATAATTATTATAATATTAACTCAATAATTCTATTTATTTACAGATGTAATTCAAAGTGTATGGAGCTTGTATCTGAAGATGTTATAGAAAGTACAATTCAGTTTGTTAACAGATTTGATAGTAAAAATGCCCAAGACACATACTTGCAGTCATTAATTGAAAAGAAGGAAATAAAGAGAAGACGGTTTAGATCTGAATAACCTAAGGATAAAGAATTTTCTTTTATTTATCACATTAAGGTTGAAGTTGTAATAAAAAAAGTATGCAAGAAAGCTTTTTGCAGTATTCATGGAATTTCTATGAAACAGGTTAGACGTTTCATAGAAATTAAAAAAATACTCAAAAGAGTATGAAAATCTTATAGCTGAAGCAAGCAAAAAATTTGAAATTAGAAGGCTCAAAACTAAAGATATCATTGATGTAAAAAAATGGTGGCCAAACCATTATAAGAAACTTGTGCTATCTGTGGATTCCTATGGAAAAGGAGTACCCAAGGACAAAAAAGTTACTTTTGGTATTTCTAAAGTGTCACATTTCACATTCTCTAAGACCACACCAAGTTTAGTGACAATACATGAATCCATAGATTGTTTAGTCAGTTATGATTTTCAGCTATTACAAAGGATGGGTTCAAGGCCAACCTTACCAATAAGTAGTACTCCTGCATATGTTGAAAAATTGCCTATCAATGAAAAAAAGATATCAGATTTGAAAAAAATAGAAAAATATATTCCATATTCAACAGAAGAGTACCAAAACTTCTATACAAAGGTTTTTGCTTGGCCGACAATTTCGGCAAACAATGAATTAAGTGATGATTAACTAACAATAATTGTTTTTATGTAATAATAAATCATTATTATTCTGATAATCTTTGAATTTTTATATACAAAAAAGTGTTCATTTCGAAAAAGACATAAGTCCATAAATTTAAATTAAAAATGTCTTATATGTTGTTTTTTTATAATAAATAAAACTCTAAAAACTTATGTATGACTTTTATTTATCTACTCTTATATTCAGTTTCTTTAGCACCATAAACTTTATTTCTTATAAATTTATTTTTGTTGATCCTGAAAAGTTTGAATAAATGGACTTGTACCCTTTTCGAAATGACGGGTTCAATTAGTAACTAATTCCCTAATAGACTTTTAATCTATTATTGGTAATAACTTAAACATTAATGTGAATTATTTTAATCTATTTCACCAAATAGTTCTTTAATTGAACCATCTATCATTTTAAGTATTTTTTTAAGTATGATCTCAATGCAATTTAATGCAATACAGAAAATTTGTCATTCATAGCAATAGTTTACCTATTGTAAGTTCAGTATTTTGAATGATTTTGTTTCTAATATTTATATTTATGTTTGTAGTATCTGCAAATAAAGTATGTAGATGTTCTATAGAGTTTCTATTTGTTCAAATTGATTTTATATCTTTGTTACATTGAGAAGTAACATGATCAATATATCAAGAATAAAATTATGATCTTCTTTTTCAAAGTTCATTAATTTTGTATCATCAACCATTTTGTATTTTGGTACTTCTCTACTTTTGTTTCATCAAATTTTCTATCAAATGCAATACTAGTGGTATCTGTTTTTCTTGTGAATATGTTAAATTTTTTTTTTAAATCCTATTAGTTTTTTTTGTTTTAAGATATTATCAGAAGATTCTTTTTTTATGTGCATTGACTAATTGACAAACATGCCTATTTAATGTACCAGTGCATTTTATTATTTGGATACTAATTTAATGTACGAGTGCATTTCATTATTTGGGTAATTTAATGTACCAGTGACACAAATTTAAATGTATATTTTGTAGCATTTTAGTATTTTCTTTAAATGATGATAAATTTTTGTAACTTTGTTTACAAAATGTTTGTAACTTTTTGGTTTGCTTACTCCTATTTGATCAATCCAAAAATCGTATTTTAATAATAGTACTTTGACATTGCATTGATATTGTTTTCTGTCTCTGTTTTTATTATTAAAGCATTTGCAAAAAGTCATATACCCAAACACTTACTTAAAAGACTGCTTATGCATGCAGAGCTGTAGAACAAATGCTCTAACATTTGTTTTTCATTCAGTTATTTTAAAAGTCATTAAAATATTTTTATTTTTCATTAAAGTATTTTAGAAGTCATGTTCAGCATTTACCAATTTAGGTTTTTTCATAAGAACAATATTTAGAGCAAAAGTTGGTATACCTTGAGCAAGTTTCCCAAACAGATATAAGACTTGATGCAAGTTTCCTAAACAGATATAAGACTTAAAGCAAGATTTTTATTGATTAAACAAACTTGTTAGCATTTTTTTGGTACTACAAGGGTGTTAAAATATATTTATATATATATAACTATTTTTTTTCTTGTTGATATTTTATCTAAAATTGAAATATGAACATATCTAATCATTGGAACGTGAAAAATCAACATACTTTACCAATATAAGTAAAAACTGTATTTATTTAAGTTAAATTAATGCGCAATAACAAAAATATTGTTTTAAAAAATTAGTGCATAAAAAAACTGTTTGCACTGCTTTAATATCAACAGTATAATTAATATTAGAGTATAATTATAATTAACAGTATTATTATTTATTTTTCATTAAATTTATTTTAGTCTTGTGCAGACCTTACAAAGAATTTTGAAGACATAAAGCATACAACACTAAGTGAAAGAGCGGCTTTAAAAGAAGCAGCAAGGTATTTTAAACTCTTATTTTTGTCTTTATAAAATATAAGTCTTGTTAGTTTCATTTGCTTATGTATTACCATTATGCATTACCAATCTTAAAGGAAATAGTTTTCCTGTTATGTTATTAAAGAATACCATTAAACTTGTCTAAATAATGTTGTTTAACTGTTTACTAATATTTAACCTTAAGCTCCTGGTAATTTTACCTTAAGCTCCTGGTAATGCTTTCAATAGAGATCTGAATAATCTAGGTGTTTAGTATTTAATATGTATGTGGTAGACATTTGGTAGAAATTTGTGGTTCTACATTTAAATCCACCCTATCCAAAATACTGCGCTCAATTTCTTTCTCTGCACTGTAATTCTTAACAAGTTTCATCTTTTAAAGTTAAGGGTTAAGAAAGAGTTTCTAATTAAAAAATATATATAATCCACCTTGGCTGTAGTGGTCTCCTCTTGAGCTTGGGTAGGTGAATTCAATTTAAAAAAAAAGTTTTGTAAATGCCTTGTCTGTTATTACAAATTAACAGAATCAAAATCTTTAGTTGCACAAAGTTAAAAATTTGTAAGAGGAAGGTGAATTGGGTAAATTAAGGAGATCATTTTCTCTGAATAAAGTTACTCTAAAATTTTGAAACATAGGTGCAGGTTAGATGCTGCAGAAGATACATCCATGATTCATGTTTATTTGAAATCTTCAGTTAGTAATAATGTAGCATGTTAAAAGGATTCCCGTGCTTTATATGGAGCTAGCCCTCCCAACCTAAAGAAGCTAAGAAGAGCAATCATGGAAGCTTATAGTGATCTTTGATTGATCAAAAATTCTGACAGAAATGCAGTTATTGTGCTTACAGGTTCAAAGTGAGACAAAATGTTAATAGGTCCTCTGTTTGTTTAACAATATTGAATTATCTCTTTAACAATTGCAAACTTCTTTGATGTAAGTTTTTATATCATCTTTTTAGCTATAAACATTTTATTTAATCTATTTTTTATTTTTTTATTGGCATTTTATTAATTTTTTAATGTTTTTTCTGAATAAAAAATTTTCATATAAAATATATTTTTTAGTAAAATATAAAATTCATTATTTGATATTCATTATTTAAATTTAAATGATTTATTTTATTAAATAAGTATCATTTCTTTTTCTATCTGGAAAAAAGCGTTGGAATAAAGTATGTCATTCAAAACATGAAGTCTGTGAGATAAAAATACATATTTACTAAATAAGATATTAGTATGCTGCAAACCTAAACTTATGCTGGCACATACTATTAGCATTAGAAGGCTGATGCAAAAATAGTCCTCAGATGATACAGTGAGCTCAAAAAAAAAAATAATAAATAAATAAAAAGATAGTTTAAATGATGCTATAAAAACAAAATTTTTCAATTATGTATGTTTTATTTTTAGATGCTTAAAGTGTGCTGATGCACCTTGCCAAAAAAGTTGTCCTACTCAGTTAGACATCAAGTCCTTCATAACTAGCATTTCTAATAAGGTTTTTTTTAAATATTTTAATTTGTAGTTTATACATGTGTTTAATGTTTGATTTTTATATAAAAAGCAATTTGCCTCATTTTTATTTGTTTGTAAGTACAAATATAATAATTTTCTTAGCAATCATATGCATTGACGATTGATGCTTGAGCGCGGGCAGGGCTGGATTTATCAACAAGCTGACTAACCCGCGTTCTAGGGCCCCACAACTATAGGGGCCCCAATATGTCAAAAAATTACAAATTTTTTTGAGCTTAACTAAAAATGGAAATAAAAATCTACTAATTATTTTTATATCATGCGTTACATAGTTGTCTTTTTCACACATTTTCCCAATATAAAATGTCATAAAAACAGAAAGTTTTAGTAATAAAAAAGGCCCTAAAACATAACTCGTCCTAGGGCTTCCAGAAGTGTAAATCCGGCCCTGAGCGCAGGGCATGACTAGTATGTTTTCTGAAGTTTGTTACTTGCGTGCTTTATTTTTACTTGAGGTTTATTTTTTCTGTATTTCATCTGTATTTCATTTTAAGTATATCTGTAAAAAAATCTGTATATCTGTAAAAGTATTTGTCTCTTAAAAATAATCAATTTAGATTTAAAATTAACTTTATATTTATCCTTTCTAAACCTGCAAAATGTACCCGTAAGCAACGTGTTAATGAAGGATAATTTTATTGCTCTTTTTTTGTTAAATATTTCTTATGTTGCTTTACAGAAGTAAATTAGTTTCATCATAATACATAGAATATGTGGAGGTAGTGTTAAAAAGGTTTTTAAATTATTGCATATAAAGAATATGACAGGAATTTATTGAATATTTATATATTTTTATATGAGTTATTGGATGTTATAGCATATTTTGATATTGTAGCAGATCTTGTTGTTATAGCAGACCTTGTTGTTAAAGCAGATATTGATGTTAAAGCAGATATTGTTGTTAAAGCAGATAGCAGATCTTGTTGTTAAAGCAAATGAATCAGCTCGTACTAAAAGGGGATTTGTCAACAACACATAGTTTTGAGGAAACTAAATAAAACTTTGCATTATCTTCATTTTTGACCAAAAAGATTCAATTTTTTGTATATGAACTCTTTATTACCCCAGTTATTATGGGACATACTTGAATAATGACATTTACAATGCTTTCATATGAAAAAAAATCATTAAAGTTGTTTGACATATCCCCTTTTAGCATAATTTGAATAAAAAGGCATATAAATGTGTTTAAAAACAATGTTATTTACTAAAAACACTAAGAAATCAATATTTGCATATACTCTAATTTACAAGAAACTTATTTTATAAATATATACTACATTCAAATAAATCTAATTAGTCTGAGATGAGCAATATAAGCAATGACAACTTAGTCATCGTTTTCAACTTCATAAGTTTGGGCAACCTGTTGCTCTAAAAGAAAAGCTGTGATTTATTATAGAATCGATGAAAGATTGTCCAATAACCTTAGAAGGAAATTTTATATCATATGTGCAGTGCATGAACTTGCTTATTGAAAAGTACTGCTTTTCATTCTTTTTAACTTGCTTACCTTTAGTTTCATCGGAAACACAACTTTTTTTTATAAAACTGCGGCCACCACGTCTTGAAGTCTAAAATTTCTGAAGATTGAACTTTTTGTACCATAAATTTATCATTTTTGGAGGATGCCTTAATAAGTTCACATACTTGGTCTACTGTGTACAGTCTATCATGTCGGTTTAGTTCTTGCTTTATTATGTAAAATCCCTATCACATGGTAGGAAGGAGTGCCCTCTTATTGGATAGAATTGCTCAACCTTTTCAAATTTCTTTAAATCAGTCATGGCTAAGAGTAGCCTAGATAATGAATGGTTTTTATTTTGGCCCCAACAATTATCTGAGAATAAGCGGTAATCATCAAGTAGTTAAATAGAAGGGAACACACTACATCTGGACCCTTGCCTGCTGTGCCTTGGTGGTAAACAAAAATCTGTGCTCTGTTACTTTTATTGTTATGAATACAAAAAACATTAACTGAAAGTTGTCTCAGATAAAAGGTTTCTTGTACTGGTATTTTTGGGATCTGTATGTTCTGCATAAAGTCAAAACACAATGATAAAATTTGCTTATTGTCCTTGTCATTGACGTCTTCTCGGATTCGATCATAAAACTTTTTTGATTTGCATTTATGTACATCAAGTTCAGATTGAGCACACCTTTTTGCTGCCTCGTTGAGACGAGGACTCCTTAATTTCATATTGAGTTCCTCGCAAGTGCAGCATATGTCAACTTGTGGCCTTCCAAAAGAAAGATTATAGTTTTCTTTAAAGTAGTTGAAATACTTTGTTCCTCCAACTTTTATTGAAAAGTATTTTTCTTTAAACAGCCTATACATAGTTTTAACATTTAATGTGGCATCTAGATAGCATATAGGCTTTCCAAGATAGTGGCTTTCTTTAGTTGGAAAGCTTTCAATATGCTGTCTGATAAAAAGTTTGATTTCTTCAGACAATACTTGTTTTATATGACGTCCTCTATTATCAACTGGGCTTTTCGCAATCATTTTCAAAGCTCGCAATCTTTTAACTCGTTTTTTAGTAACTGCATGTAAACTTAAAAAAGCTTTAAAACAAACCGGCATTCGATCAGAACCCACCATAACATGATACTTAAAGGTAGCACTCTTTTTTTAGAACTGTCTTCCTTTCTGGGTTGTCTCTGCTTTACTTTTTGGGAATCAATCAAGGATTGTAGGAACAAATCTTGCTCATCTTTAGTGTTGAAGGCATGGAAATTTGGTCCTCTTCATTAATTGTCTCAAAACAGTTGTTTCTCTTGCAGCTGAAAAAACAAAAGATTATTTTATACTGTGTAAAATTTTTTACCTACAAATAAAATTATAAAACTGTAAAACTACTCACTAATATTGAATACAAAATAACGTACCTGCAGTACAATAACATAAGCCAGTACACTTTTGAGGTACAGTATTTCCTTGGTAGTTAACATATTCTTCACCTTTTATTCTGGCAACCTTTACAATGTTTCTCTTCCAAAGACTTTGATCTGATTTCCTTTTCTTTGCTGAATTTTTCTCAAAAACCCCATCATTTTCATCTGAATTTATTTCTATATTCCAAACTTATTTATGATATAACATAAGACTAAGAAAACAAAACATAAAGTTAATTCCTATTTAGGGTAAGCTATATATAGTACAATAAACACAAGACTAAGAACACAAGACATAAAGTTAAACATAAACTTAATTCCAATTTAGGTTAATTTAGATTTGTAGCTACTGTTTAGAAGTACAATAACATAAGACTAAAAACAAAAGATATAAAGTTAAATATAAAGTTAATTCCTATTTAGGTTAAGCTATACAGTTCAGTAAAATAAATAAAAACAACAACAGTTATCTGTTGCAGTCAATTGCGTAGTTATGTCTACAGACGGCATAAGATGATTTTTTATGCTAAAAGGGGTAAGTCAGTGACTTAACTCCTTCTAGCATGAACAGCTCTACAACTGATTCCAGTTACTAGGGTAACCAAGCGTCTGGCATGTCTAATTTTATCATAAACAGTTAAAACCTACTATTGAAACATGATAACCATTATTAACTCAATTTTCAATTTTTGTGACTTATCCCCTTTTAGCATGACCCGATTCAAATATTGATGTTAAAGCAGATCTTGTTGTTAAAGCAGATCTTGTAGTTAAAGCAGATCTTGTTGTTGTAACAGATCTTGTTGTTAAAGCAGATGTTGTTGTTAATGTAGATCTTGTTGTTAAAGCAGATCTTGTTGTTAATCTTGAGTTAAATGAGTTCCAATAGTTTTTAATGTTTTTAGAATTGTTGAAGTTTGTTGTTGCTATGTTGCAAGATGTAGCGCCTTATAAAATATGAGTTATGGCATACAGTGCTCCTATTCTATTCCATATACTGAAGTAAATTTGGTTAAGTGTAAAAAATCTGCTTATATTTAGTAAGTGCAGCCATTATAATGTTAAAAACTATTGCTTACCAGGTTTTTGTTGATTAAACAACCTAAAATATATCACATATCTCATGAAACATTCAACCATAGAAAAATTTGCTGCAATTATATGCAATAAGCGCCCATGTTTTAATCAAACCTTAAAATGTTTTAAAATTTTGCTGTACCTTCTTAGATGATCAATCACCTCTTAGATTATTGTTTTTAGTCACAGTTGTGTAAAATCTGAGATCTTTTGCAAGCTGCTATATTACACTCAAAATAGCAAGTTTTGCAGCTATAGTAGGAATTTGTAGTGTTCAACCAAAAGCTTTTAAAAAATCAATTGTAGATAAAACAAAAAAAAAGCTTATATTTATTCTATATATTGTTATAAATAGTTATGTTTTAATATAATATTTTTATTTTAAGAAATTGAATAATTTATGGACAGTAAAAATGATCTTGAAAATTCAGTTTAGAATTTAGAGAAATTCAAAACTTTTGTTTGTATAACCAATTAGCATTGATTTTGAATGATTTTTATAAAAATATATAAACTGATTTATTTAGCATTTTTTCATTCTTTGTCTAATAACAAAATTTTCAAAACAATATTTTATGAAAACTTTTATATGAAAGTTAAAGTGATGCTTTATGTACTTTAGTCACAATAAAAATTTTAAAAAATTCATTTTAATTTTTTTTCTTAACGAAAATGAAAATTTAATCAATTTATCTCATTTTAGTTATCTTTTATTTTTTATTTTATTTTATTTTTTTTTTTCAACTACTTTTTTTTGTTTGTATATTTCTATCTACATTTCTATGTATACTGTATCTATCTTTTATCTATCTATTATATCTATATTGTAAATCTCTAACTCAAATAGTCAATTTTTCAACTTTTTTTCCGGACAATTCAAACCATTTTCCTTTTTTACTCGACTTATGTCTTGTTTCTGATCCTAGTCAGTGCTCAGTTTCTCCACATTCACCCTTAGGTGCTTTTGATCACAGTTTGATCTCTCTAAAACTGTTATCTCATTCTGCGTCATCATCAGAATCCCCCTATCATGATACCTTTTACCTTGAAGCTGACTAGGGCTCTTTCAGTAATTTTTATTGTGATAACCCTTGGGTAGAAATCTTTAGTCTTCCTGCTGACTAATGTGCTACTTACTTAACTTTTTGGATTCAGGCTGGCATGAAATCATTTATTCCCTCTCGATGTTTCCAAGTCACGCTTCACTCCTTTCCATGGGTTTTCTTGCATTGTGTTGCTGCAATTTCCAATTGAAGCTATTACTTCCATATTTATCAACAAAACAAATCTCCAGAAAACAGATTTCTGTATACTATTGCTAGAAACCATTGTAAAAAGGTTTTGTTTAACACCAAAGCCTAGCATGCTTGCTCAGGTCACAAAATCTCATATTTCATCTCAAAAATAAGGCTCCTATGACTTCTGGAGAATATTTAACAGTATCTATAATAAGAGCAAATCTCAGCCTCCCAGTCTGTCCCAAAATCCCAAAATGTCCCAAATTTTCAAAATGGTAAAGTGTCCCAAATTTTACTTTTTTGTCACAAAATGTCATAATTTATAGGGTTATGTCCTAAATTGTCCTAAAATTTTAAAAGATTTTTTTAAATAAAAGGTAATTTTATACAATAATAGGTTTATAGTAATATTATTTATGTGTGTAAATAGAAATGTGTGAATTAGAATGTTATCTGTAATTATCTATCTTCTATATCTATTGAATATATAATTATCAATAACTATCAATAATTATCAATTTTATTGTTGCTTTTAGGTCAGTCTTTAAAATAGAAAAAGTTATAAAAAGTGTTTAGATTACTTTCTTAAATTATAGTTCAATTGTTTATATTTATAAGTAGTGATTTCGCCGGTTATCCGGTTTTGCGGTTAACTGGATTTTGTTCGAATATCAAATATCTATTTTCGAATAATAAAAACCGACTTAAAAATTTAACGAAATTTTATAAAAAGTAACATCGTAATTATGACGATTATTGTTTGACAAAAGTTAATTTATCAAAGATTATAATATATTTCTTTTATTAATTTAAATGTTAATTTAGTCAGTTTTGTTTGATAATATTTTCTTAAAACAATTTACAATAGAAATCTCAAAGATTTATTTATTACTTTTACGACTCAAGCAATATATTTTTAGGGAAATTTCTACAGAATATTTTGGAACTCTAATTCGCTTATTCAGCGTATTTTTTGAACCAATAGAATTTGTTTATTCGTAGATTTGGCGGTATTTTAGTGTTAGCAAATATTCTTTATATTATCTTTACGCAACAAGTTGTTTTGAGAACATTCAAGTTTATCTATGTTTCCATCTATGTCCGCATAACAGTAAGTTTTTAAAATACACGCTAAAAAAATTTACTTCATAACATCTCATTTTTCCAAATCAAATGTTTTTATATGAGAGAATGATTTTAAAACATCCACTGATATTAAAACATTTAAACTGATATTAAAACATTTAAAACATCATGATATTAAAACATTTCAAAACATCGCTGATATTAAAACATTTAAAACATCCGCTGATATTAAAACATTTGTACATTATTCCTACCTTTTTTAATTATATAATTAAAAAGGTATATTATATTATAATATAAAAAATATATATATCTTTTTCCATGTTTTGTTATAAATATATAATATAGGACTGTATTCACTAACTGTCTTGAAAATGTACACTTTAACATTAATTTTTAAATAATTAGTTTAAAACGCTACGTTCGTTGAAATTTGGAAGATCCTGGATTCAGAAAGCGTCACTAATTTACCGAAAAGTCGGTTAACCGCAAATTGATGAGAACTGTTATCCGGTTTTTGAAACGGATAACCGGCAAAATCACTATTTATAAGGTGTCTTAAAGAAAAACAAAATATAATAAACTGTGGCAGTATGAGTTTAACTGGATACAAGTTTTTACTAAAATTACTTTGAAATATTTTTAAAAACATTTCAATCAATTAAACCAAGAATTCACCTGATTTACTCTAAAATGTCAAAACGTTTTGCTGCACTTATGTATCTATATGTTAATAATTATGGCAAAAATTCCATAAAATCTATTAATGAGTTGCTGGTGATTAATGTAATTGACTTTAAAAATATTTAACCATTAAAGTTAATTGATATTAGCACCAAAGCCAAGTCTCATTTTTCAGAACTTCTAGAAGTCTCATGTAGCGAATAAAATTTTTGACAAAATTGTCTTTAGTCTTATCAAGCAAGTTATTTCAAATTTAATTTACCAGATTTAAATTACCAAAGGGATTCAGTTAATTTAAAAAATGATCCTTCAAAAAAAGGTTTTTGATAATGTACAAAACTAATTGTGCGTTTACCAAATGGAATTGCTTCCAGAATGCTATTATAAATGTTCTGAAGAATTAGTTTCTATTGGGAGATATCAAACTTCATACTGAAAAAACTTTTGCTTTTTTTTTTCACATGATAATAGTGCCCCAGAGATTCAATTTACAAACACATTGTTCAGTTACATGGCACTTCACTTGATCCGGATACAATTGAGGCTTTGAGGTTTGTAAAAGATATTATATTGAGCTTTGGATCCATACTCGATATTCCCATAACATAATAGTCTTTTACACAATCAGTTAAATTAGCTCACTTAAGTTACAAAGCTGACCTGGAAGCTAAACGCAGGTTGAAAGAGGAAGAAGAAAAGCTTAAAAAAACTAAAGAATCTGAGGAGGCAAAAAAACATGTTTTGAACAAGTAAGTTATACTACAACAAGTAAGTTATACTGCACTTTATAAAGATTGTTTTACTGATGTGATTAGTTGTCAATTTTGATTTTTTTTATTAATGCATGAAGTAAATGTTTTTTGTTTTTTTTTTGTTTTTTTTTTTGCAGATAAAAGATGGTCTACCAGTTGCTGACAATTTAGTTTTTGAAGGAAATAGTGATTTGAAGAAGTGTCTGCTTCAAAACAGCACAAAAAATGAATTGCAGCGAGCCCAGTGTAAAATTGAAACAGAGATGAAAAGAAGACAAGAGCATGTTGATGAGCAAGATGTATTAGAAAAAAGAAGTAAAGAACTGTCAGTTTAATCAATTTAGAATTATGTTAAAACTCTATTTATTTTACATTCAAACTCTACTCTAACTCTAAAAGAATGAGTTTTTTTTTTCTTTGGAATAAAACATCAGTAGAATGATATTAACTTTATAAAATGAAAAATTTATTAAAATTTTATATTTTGTTTCTGTTACTCTTTTATAAATCGATCACATAATAGAAGTATAACTTTGGTATTTTGTTTAGTATTCCAGATATAAGTTTTTATTTGCCGATATTTTACATGTAAGAGTTGTAATTATTAAGTTCAAGAGTTTTTTGATTTAATTGTGTTTTGTTTGTCTACTTTAAATAAACGTAAACAATTTCCAAGGGTATTAAAGGGTAAATAATATATTATTAATAATTGAAATTAATGGGTTGATAATTCTCAAACCTAAATTTAAAAAATTAAATCCAAAAACTTATTTATGATTTTAGATCAGGGTTTAAAAACTGTGTTTTATTGGGTTTTTTTAAAGATATTTAATAAGTTTGTGAACTATTATAACCAACTTTAACATTATAATTATAATATTATTAACTAAAATGATTATTAACTATTATTATTAACTAAATTATTATTAACTATTATTATTAACTATTATAACCAACAATAACAGCTATCAGAGCAGGTTTACTAATATTTGAATCATTATTTGGAAATATATTATTACAATTTTTATTCAAATATTTTTATCGATTGTGATTTTTTAATCTTAACTACAGTCGAGGTGGCTACCATATTGTGGTTACAACTCTCTTTCAACACTTTAACTCCTAAAAACAAATCTTTATAAACAAGGCCACTGTGCAGAGAAACAGGTTCGTTCTTTTGAATTTCAAGTTCAAAGTTTAATTGAAATATCAGTTACTACCTCCCAATCTCTAGCCTTCTTTTTCCCATTTCTCATTGATATTTTTAATTATGACTATTTTAAATAAAGTTAAAATATAAAATAAATATAATTTTCAATATCATTAAACAAAATGAAAAAAATTTTTTTACAGAGACTAAATAAAAATAAAACCCAAAAAAACCCAAATATTACCCAAAAAAACCCAAATATTACCCAAAAAAACCCACTGGGCTGGGTATTTAAAAAAAAAAAAAAGGGTTTTTGCCAACCCTGTTTTAGATTGTCCCAAAATGTCCTAAATTTCTCTCTAATTTGTCCTAAAAAATCAAAAAAAAAATTATCCCAAAATCATAAAATTTTAACCTGTTTTAACAGTGGTAAGTTAGTGGTAATAACCACCTAAAAACAAAGCTGAATTGTTTGCTAAAAACATTTCATCAATATTATCTCTTGATTCCACTATTTGCATTCTACCTGATATAGCCGACAAACAGGTTGATCCATTGCTTGACATTTGTATCATTCTAGCTTCTTTATCTAAAGTGATTTCCTGCTTATACTCTTCTACAGCTTGTGGTCTGAACAACATATCTATTATAGTCTTGCAGAAGTGTTCTCTGTAGCTGTTTTTTATACTTTCAAAACTATTTAACAAGTGCTTATCAGAGTCTTGATTTGTAGCCTGTTGGAAAGCGGTATCTGTTATTCCCTATTTTCAAAAACTCTGGAGACTAATCTGACTCGTCTAACTTCTGTTCCATTAGTCTATCATTAGTCATAAGCAAGGTTTTTGAATCTTTATCAAACATTTAATCTACCATCTTGAATCTAATACTTTCTAAAATGGATTTGGCACTAAATCTAACTTACTTTCTGATCATTAATATGGGTTTCGATCTTCTTGCTCTACAGCTGATTTGCTAACAGTAATAACCAATAGGTTTTGTCATGCATTATCTAGAGGTAGAGGTTAAGACTATTGCTCTTGATATTTCTAAAGAATTTGATGAAATTTGGCATGCTGGTCTTCTCCATAAGCTTTCTTCTTACGGTGTATCAGGTAACATCTTTAAGATTATTGAATTCTTCCTTACCAATCATAATATAAAGGTTGTCCCTGGTGACAACACTCTTTTTCTTATTCTGTAACCTCAGGGGTTCCTCAAGGTTCAATCCTTGGCCCTATACTATTTTTAATTTACATTAACGATCTTCCAGATTGTCTCACATCTAAGGTGGCATTGTTCGCTGATGATACTACTATTTATTCTTGTCACGATAAGAAGCCAACTCCCTCTGATTGCTTGCAGGAGGCATTTGAGCTTGAAAAGGATCTCACTTCTGCTACAGCATGGGCTCTCAGTGGCTCGTGAATTTTAATTCAGATAAAACTGAATTTTTTTCAGCTAATTGTTATTGCAATAATCTAGATTTTACTATATTTGTAAAACATAATATACTCAATGTGTCATTTATTCTTCATCTTCTAGAATTAACTCTTACATCTGATCTTTCTTGGAAACCATATATTAAAACAATTGCAAAATTAGCATCTGCTAAGGTTGCATCTCTTTATCGTGCTTGCCGCTTACTTACTCTGGATTTTATTCTTCATC
The DNA here is from genome assembly GCF_022113875.1 of Hydra vulgaris. Taxonomy (NCBI): domain Eukaryota; kingdom Metazoa; phylum Cnidaria; class Hydrozoa; order Anthoathecata; family Hydridae; genus Hydra; species Hydra vulgaris. Next base: position 21,107,057 of record NC_061169.1, read on the forward strand.
TCTATAAATCTCAAATCCATCCTTGTATGTAATACTGCCATATCTGGAGCAAATCTTCCAATGATGCCTTGTTTAGACAAGGTGTAAAAATGTATTATAAACATAGTTGGACCTGCTCTTGTAGCCAACCTTTAACCATTATCACATTATCCTAATGCTGCTTCTCTTTCTCTTTCCTATAAATACTATAATGGACACTGCTCTAAAGAGCTAACGTCTCTTGTGCCATCTACTAAAATTCATTCTTGTGTTACTCTATGTTCAATTAAGTCTCACCCTTTTACTGTGACTGTTCCTAAGTGCTCCAAAAATTCTTAATCATCTAGTTTTTTTCCTTAAACATCAATTCTTTGGAATGCGCTCTCTTATCTTGTTTTCCAATTCATATAATTTGCAATTATATGAATTGGAAAACAAGATAAGAATTAAGTCATCTGTTAATGGTTATCTTGTTTTATAAACTTCATCTTTTCTCTTCCTGTAACTTCCAACTCTAATAGTGGTTGCTTGCAGTCTTCTTGGAAGTGAAAATGTTGAAAAAATATTCATATGTATTTGCAGCATTTAATGTATTTTTTGATCTATTAGTTTTTATTTGAACTATAGGTTTTTAATGTTTTATTATTAAATTTATTACAATAAAACAAGACAATTGACACATGTATGACCAAATATGATACAAGTATGACCAAGGAGGCATATGATAAGAAGTATATATATAATTCATAAAAGTGTAAATGTTGCAGTGTGATATTAATAATTAACAGAATTTTTATTTTTATAATAATAGCAGCTATTATGCAAGCTATTATACAAAGTTAAAATAACAAATAATAGCTATTATTAGCTATTATAGCCTTGTATTTGTTTTAATAACACAAATGAATAATGATTATAAAGTACTTGGTAATAATATTTTAATAAAATAACACAAATGAATAATAATATATAGTATTAATAATAATATAAAGTATAATTTAAAGTATTAGTAATTATATTTGAATAAAACTTTAATAAAATTTGAATAAAACATCTTTTTTTATTATTATTATTTTGTCATATAGAATTACTATGGAGCTTCAAAGGCAATTTTTAGTGACAATCCTCTTGGTTTAACTTGTGGAATGGTATGTCCTACAAGTGACCTTTGTGTTGGAGGCTGTAATCTTTATGCATCAGAAGAGGGACCAATTAACATAGGCGGTTTACAGCAATTTGCAACAGAGGTTTATTGTTTTATTATGTTTGTTAGTGTGTTTATATATATTATATATATATATATATATATATATATATATATATATATATATATATATATGTATTTAAACAATTTTAAAAATGTATTCTACAAAATAGAGTGCTCAAGTCTACACTTTTTTTCTTTTTTTTTTAATTTATTTGTATGATTTGGATAAATTTTATCATATAATACACTTTTACAAGTCTATATTATAAAATCAATCAAGCGCAACTTGTTTATTTTAACTTTGGATGAAAACCGTCGACTTTAATTTTAAAGTTAAGTCAACTTCTGCATAAATTATATCAACACTAAGTATAGAAAATATGTTAATGTTGTTAAACATTTATATAAATAAAATAATACATAATATTGAAATCTTTTAAGATAAAATAAGTAAATATTGTTTTGTTTAAATATATATATATATATATATATATATATATATATATATATATATATATATATATATATATATATATATATATACATACACATTACAAATTGCTAAAAATACATTAAAGTAAGAGTCACCTTAACCGTTATTTTTTCTAACTTGATAAATATATACTTTTAAACTTTAATTCTCTAGTTACTGAGAAATTTTTATTTGTTTAATATAATCTAACCTATTTTATATAAATTTTAACTATATTTATTTTATGATGCTATTCCACGGTATGTTATGTAAAGAAATTTATAAAAAAAAAAAGTCAAGGCAATTTTGTCGCCCTTAATTATTCGTCATCTTATTCAGTTTTTTGTTACTTATACTGTTGACTTAAACAGCACTCATAAATATATATTATACATATACATATATACATCAGCCCTTGGAATTAGGATTGGCTTTGGCAATGCTGACCCAACTGCTGACATCGTTTTTATGTTTTATGGTCAAACCTTTGTTTTACATATTTTCTGTCGACGGGATGCCGACCTCACAAGATTAAGGTCAGCAAATAATTGCCGACCTTATTTTTCATACCATTCATAAAATTACAAAATTATACATAAATTTATTTTATAAATTGCTGCAAGCATAATATTGCAGTGATATAAAAAATCAGTTTAGTAAGTGATGGGGGTGGGGGCCCTAGTCACTTGAGTGATGCAATTTTTATAAATGATAAAGTGAAAGTTGCTCTATTTGTGGATGCAACTTGTTCTTGACGAACAAAGATTTATCAATTTGTCATCCATTTTTTATACATCAATTATAAAGAAAACCTGGAGACCTGGGAGATAAGAGTAGATACATCAAAGGAGAATGATAGAGAGTAAGGTAAGAAGATCCAAAAGCCCCTATGGGATAAGTAAGGTGTGCTGGTAGAAGTCTGTAGATCCAAAGGTTCAAGTTAATTGAATTTTTATAAAAATTGAATTTAATAGGTTTTATATCCATTAAATAAAACCTAAAAATTTTCAAAAGTATAATTTAAGTATTTTTGAATTAAATTTTTTTTTTCTGTGTGTGGTTCTTTGTATTTAGTTTTCCAACAAGGAAAATCAATCCTAATTGGTTCCAAGTTTGTTGATGGAACACTACCCAGCAGTTTTTCAAACAACAGCTTGTAATACATGTCTCAGGTTATACACAAAGTACTGATCTGTGGCTGTCAAGTGATTGTTTCATTAGTGAGAATTTATGCTAATTAGTTAAATAGTCATGTTCATTTTCTAGTCATTAAAATTCCTCAAATCATTAAAATAAACCTGACATTAAAATCATTTTGATGTTTCTTCAAAAAAAAGTTTAATTTAAAAAATTCAATTTAAAAATAATTAATTTAAAAGATCTAGTTAGTAAATAGTTTGCAGCGCACCAGTTATTAAGTCTTTAATTAAATTTGACTTCAAAAATAAATTCCTCAGCCCCAAAATCTCCTATTTTGATATGTAATATGTCTATATAAAGTTTTCCTAAAGCTAACTTTTGATATTATTGGTCCACTTTGTATATATTTGCCCACTTTATTGATCCACTTTGCAAAACCTTAATTGTTAAGAAAATGTAAAAACCTTTAAATGTGAAAACTTTAGTAAATTGTCTAATATTATTAACAGTTACTGAAAAATTAAATAGTGAAAACATACTGAGAATGTTAGAATGCATAGATGAGTTAAAGGAAATGTGTTTTGACAGGGGCGTGCTGGCTCCAAAAAGTACATGCACAATTTTTTTAAAAAGACTCATTTATGATTTTGCCAAATATGCTTGATTTGAAGACCCACATTTGTATATTTATTTAAATATATATATATATATATATATATATATATATATATATATATATATATATATATATATATATATATATATATATACACTATAGGGTAGATATATATATATCTACTATATAGTAGATATAATGTGTGCTATATGGAACACTCTGAGCTGTAGAGAAGTAGTGAAAAATTATTTATAAAGAAAAAATTATTAGTACAAGACGAAATGTTTATTAGCGTTACAAAAACAACGGTGCAACAATTTTTTTTTTTTTTTACGTGCCCCAAGAAGTCCTAACAGTCTTATCAAATTGAAGTTTAAATTAAATGTATACAATTTTTATGATTTTCTATTCTATGTCAAATCTTAAAAAAAAAAACGGATTTTACAACTATGTTCTTTGAAAAAAAAAGTGGTTACTAAAGTTTATAATGTTAAATATTAGTTTCAACGTATTTGCGGTCCCTGAAATGAATGAATCCGGAATACTTTCAAATAGTAATAAAATGCTTTATTTATTTATTGGTATATATATAGAAAAAATATTTAACTACTTTTTAAATATCTGTAAAACATACAATAAGAGCAATTTTATAAAATCTCACAAATTATTTATATTTAAAAACGTTACGATTTTTGTTTATGAAAAAACAATTAATCGTTCTAATTTAACAAAAGTTTCATCAATATGAATATTTTTTTTCATAATTTAAAATTGGACACAACTATTTCATAATAATCATTGGCTAACTTTTTATCTATATAACAACTGATATAGTAAGCGATTTAAGTGACATGACGATCAGTTATTTTTTCTAATATCGACTTTCATTTGCAGCAAAAGTTACAAACGGTTGCATTTTATTATGCAAAATACTAATATATATATGCGCTTGAAGTCCAACAGTTCGAATCAGAAATTTGTTAAAGAATTTAACTTGAGGAATAAAAAATAAAGCAAGTAAATATCATTTGTGAATCATTTTCAAAATGCAGTAAAGGGTATAAAAATTCAAAAAAAAGGCCCTTCTAGGATAAATAGCGATAGGCCCAAGTGGGATTCCTGCATAGCCTCTAGGTCTATTTCTTTTAAAACATGCAGCAGAAAGTTTTATTAATTCAAATAATTGTTTGTTTTTTTTTGTTAAATTTTAACAATATTTGTGTACCATACATTAGTCTGTTGCAAATATCACCAATTTATAATGGGTAATCAAAAACTTTACACTCAAAAAATAAAGGGTGGTATCCTTAAAACAGATAATTTACAAAATGTTTTAAAAGCATTTGTGAGACTTAATTCTGAAGCCTTTCTTTATAACTTTAACATTTTTAAGTATAGACCTAAATTTTTAAGGAAAAAGTTTTTGAGCTAGTTTTTTTATAATTTTTTTTTTTAGTTAAATTAATTAAAAAAGAGCTTTTAATTAATAAAAATCTGATTTAAACTTTGTGATTTTTTAAGATTTTCAAGAAGATGAGAATTCCTCAAATCAGAGATCCAAAACTTACTCCAATCGAGCAGCTGCCAGAAAGTTATAAATCAAAGGTATATATGTTTACAACTAAATTTTTTTTTTTTTTTAATAATTTATATAAATTTGATAAATAATTTTCAAGTTAACAGTAATACAATAAAAAGATAAAATAAAACATAAGTATTAAATTCTTTCTTTACTTTATCATAAGTTTGCGGTAGTGGTGTAGTGGTAGTGGGAGAGCGCTTGCTTCATAAACAAGTGGTTCCGAGTTCGATCCCCACCACATCACTGGTAGTACCGCGCTGAACTCATTTCTCCGCGCAGCAGCCTTGTTTATCAAGGTTCGTGTTTCGGAGTTATAGAGTTGAGAGAGGGTTATAACCACAAATAAGTAGCCTCCTCGTCTGTAGTGGCCTTCTCGGCCTTGAGGAGGTGAATTTAATAAAAAAATAAATAAAATAAAAAAAGTTTGCAGTTTATGATGCCTGAAATTTTAGTGAAAATTCATTTTGTCAATAAACAAAATAAATTTTTTTTTTGCAAAGAAACTTATAGGCTTTATAAATGTATAATTATTATTAAAGGCTATTTTGTCTTGAGAAACCAAAGTTTATTCTGCATATTGCTTTGTCACCTCAGGATCCATTTTTAAAGACAGTACTAAAAGTAGTGCTGAGTTAAAAAATACTTTTTTTTTCTATTAACCTCATAGACAGAATACTTCAGAATTGCCAAAAAGACTATGATAGGTTGAGCTTCTTTCTCTAAAACTTAAAATATAATAGATGTTTTGTGACTCCAATAAATCGATGGCATCATTTGCAAAAATAAGTTGATTCTGTTTTTGTGATGCTTTTTGATGAAGGTTACATGGCCTATAAAAATAATTTTTATGTAGTTTTTTGTTAGCTGAAGAGAAATATCTACAGATGTGGTTATATTATATTACCCAAAGATATAATTGCTTATATTATATTACCCAAATGGTTTATATGATTGCATTATAATACCTAAATTTACATGATTATACTACCCAAAGATGTGGTTTCTACAAATCTTTGGGTCATATAATCAAGGAATAAAGTACCTTTTTTTTATATGGATATTGTTTTCATTTTGTAATATTAAATATCAATCTTAGTTTTAAGTTTATGACTTGATTGAAACAAATTTTCAGCTTGATGCTGAGGTACACCTCAGCAATTGTTGAAAAATGTCTTTAACTATATATGGGTTCTTTATTCATATTTTTATATTGCTAGTTATAAGGTTTCATGTCATTGAGTAATGTTTTGTATAATGACTTTAAAGAAAATTTAAGTTTCTAATTTAAAACACTTTTTTTATCTTTGAATGAATTACCATAATTATTATTATTTTATTTTTGCACTGTTTTTTTAAGAGTTTTTTAAAAGAATGATTTTTTTTTTTTAAACTTTTTTTTAATTTTTTTTTTAATGTTCAATGGATAAAACTTAACTAATAAAGATTTTTGATCATGAAGTTTAGATGAAAGTGTTTCATTAATCGTCATGAAGGATATGAAGTTTAGATAAGTGTTTTATCAATCATTATGAAGGATATGATGTTTAGATAAAAGTGTTTCATTAATCATCATAAAGGATATAAAGTTTAGATAAAAGTGTTTTATCAATCATCATGAAGGTTATGATGTTTAGATAAAAGTGTTTCATCAATTATCATTAGCATTGGCATTAACTTTACTGAATTGTGATTCACACAAGATTGTGTTACAATTTATAATTTAACATTTAATTAACACAACCAAAATTTTCATGAAAAAAATCATGAACTTTACTACATTAGGGGCCATCCATAAAGGACGTCATCCAAATAGGGGGGAGGGGGTCGAGTTAAAAAGGATAAAAAAGGACAAAGGGAGGGGGGAGGTTGTCAGAAAAGGACGTCACTTTATAGATTTTTTATTTTAGTTTAATTAACATGGGAAACTACGTAAACATGTGTTTTTAAGAAGATAATGTATGAGAATATTTTTAATTTTATTTTTCAAAGGTGTAGCAGCAGATTCAAACATCATTGCGAGATGAAATAAATTTTTTTTGAGTTAAAAATAGGGGGGGGGTTCAGGATTTTATGATGTCCTTTTCAAGGGGGGTATAGGGGAAAAGGACAACCTGTGACAAAGGGGAGGAGGGGGTCAAAAATTGGCTAAAAAATGGTGACGTCCTTTATGGATGGCCCCTTATGAGTTTTAATATTTTATCTGTACATATATGATTGTAAAGGTTTTACTCATTTATCAGTATTACAAATTAGAGTGTAAAAGTACATATGCATATAAAAAATGTAATGAAATATTGAAACACCATAATATCTGTATTTACAATGTTAACCATGAAACACAGCTTCATGGTTAATTTTGTAACTGTGTTCAAAATATTAACCATGAAACCTGCATTAGCCGTACACCAAGAATTGGTCTGATATGATTGGTTATTTGATATAAATATTTATTGGCCATCTGATGAAAATAAATTAGCTTTAAAATAAATTTTTTTTTTTTTTATCAAAATAATTTTTTGTATAATTTTAATTTATTTTTTATAAATATAGATAGCATTGTTAGGATGTGGACCTGCTTCTATTAGTTGTGCTACTTTTCTTGGAAGACTTGGTTACTCAAATATCACTATTTTTGAAAAGGAGGCATTTAAAGGTGGATTAAGGTGAGTTTTATACGATAATAAAAAAGCAGTAAGTATAATTATAAATCAGTTATATACAATAATTTATAATTATTGATAATCTATTTCTCTTATTTTTTGAAATTTTTAATTTCATTGTAAAACTGATATTTTAGCTCTTCTGAGATCCCACAGTATCGCTTACCTTATGATGTTGTTAACTTTGAAATTGAGCAAATGAAAGACCTCGGCATTAAAGTAAATAATAAATAAAACTTATTATAATAATATTTTATAATTTGTATAAATAAATATGTTTATTGTAGGAAATATATTTATATATTTTTTTTTTCTACAATAAATATTGTTTTGATGTTTATGGATTATGATTGAGATCAACTATTGCATTATTAAATTGATTATATAAATACTTTTTTATAATTATTTATTTGCTGACATTTAAAAAAAAAAAATTTTAATAAATTTTTTTGTGCATATACATAAAAAATGTTGTTAGTCTTCTTATTAATTGATATATTGTTCTTATAAAATTGTATTAAAAATGTATGATACTAATTCAATCCTAAAAAAATATTTAAAGGATTCCTAGGTGTGGTAGTAACTAAAAATTTCTAGTAACTAAAAATTATGTCAATATCTAAAAATAGTGATATAATTATATAGCTTTAACTTGATTTTTTTTGCATAAAAAATCTTCCATTTAGTGAATTAGACTTTTAATAGCTTCCATTTAAAATATCTTCAATGTCAATCAATTTATTTTATTTTGTAAATACCTTTATACTATTGAGTTTAAAAATAATGACTTAAAGATAGCAAAATTAGAAAAGTAAAATCAGAAAAGGAAAGCTTGAAAATAGACTTTAATGATTAATGGTGTCTTCTCATTAATTCGAGAGGGGTTTTAGCAAGGTTTGTTTACTTGATACAGTATTTCTTGTTTTGTCATGTAATTATTTGTCAAAATCTTGGGGAGAAAATTAACTCCAAATATACTGAGGAAGATGTTTCTAATACTTTTGCTGATTTGGATAAAAAAATATCACTTTATTGAAAAGAGTGTCTGGTTCAATGTTTTTCATGGTAAAAGTTCAACAACCCTATCTAAGGATGCATAAGTTAACCTTTAATACCATCAACGTCAATAATTACCTCCCAATTATTACCAATACCTCTGACGCCAATAAAACCCTTAACTCAAAAAAAGCTCTTACAAGTTTTTACAAAATGCAATTGAAAAAAAAAATGTGTATATGTGTGTGTTTGTGTATATAAATATATAAATCAAAGCTAAATGGCAAATATGTGAGTAAAAATGTTACATTTAGATTGCAACATCGAATTAAAATTTCTCTAATAAAAATTAAGAAATTGGTTTTTATTAAACATAATCTTTCATTTTATTTTAACACATCTTAAACTAATTATTTTAAATGCAAAACTTGTTAATATTTATTTTTTATTTTGCATATATTTTTTCTTTTTCTTTTTATAATCATATTTTTAGATCTGTGATTATTTTTATATTTTCTATTAAAAAGAAAAAATAAATAATATAACTAAGAAAGTTATTTCACCTTTATAAAAAATTTCTGATTATAGAAAGAATTTTTAGGAAGAAAAAAATTATTTCTTATGATAGATAACTGTTTAACATTTGAACACTGCTATATCAAAGAACACTGTTTTATATAACACTGTTTTATATAACACTGTTTCATAATCACAGATCACTGTTTATTGTTAGAACAATTATTTAAAAGAACTTAAAATAAATAGTATAATGAAAAAAAAAATTATAAATGATTAAATAAAAGTTATATAATTAATATATATATATATTTATATATATATATATATATATATATATATATATATATATATATATATATATATATATATATATATATTTATATATTATATAACATAATATATTTATATATATATATATATTATATAATATATATATATATATATATATATATATATATATATTAATATATATATAAATATAATATAACATATATATATATTATATGACATATATATATCTATATATATATATATATATATATATATAAATATAATATAACATATATATATATTATATGACATATATATATATATATATATATATATATATATATATATATATATATATATATATATATATATATATATATATATATATATATATATATACATTACAGTATAACTGTAATGTATATGTTATATAACATATATATATATATATATATATATATATATATATATATATATATATATATATATATACATTACAGTATAACTGTATATTTTTAGATGTTCTTATGATTATTTAACACTAAAACAATATTTGTATTATGTAGATTGAACATGGAAAATGCTTGAGTAAAAATGCTGGTCTTACAATTCGTTCTTTACAAAATGATGGTTATAAAGCAATTTTTGTGGGAATTGGTGAATTAATTTATTAATTGACTAATTTATTTTTGTAACAAATTTACTATCTAGTTAAAACTTTAAAGTTTATGTAATCTGTATTTTAATAATTATATAATAGGTCTTCCTGAACCAAAGATTATTCCAGAGTTTGAAGGGTTAACTGTAAAGAATGGATTTTATTCTTCTAAACATTTTCTGCCACTTGTTTCAAAAGCAAGCAAACCTGGTAGTTTTTAGAAATTTTTGTACTACAAAAATTTGTTTAGTAATTTTTATGTTTTGTGTAACTTATTCTTTTGTTATATAATGTGTGGTTGCAGATTTGCCATTTTTATGATATTAAATCAGTTATGTTCAGTAGCTAGCTACATGATGTTATTTTAATCTTGGTTGTGACTTATTCAATAAATTTTCTTTATTTGATATTTGTTTTTCCAACAATGTTCTCTAGGTATGTGTTCCTGCAAATCAGAACTTCCTCAACTCCATGGAAATGTTATTGTTCTTGGAGCTGGTGATACAGCATTTGATTGCTGTACATCGGCAATTCGATGTGGTGCTCGTCGTGTATATGTGGTATTTCGAAAAGGTTTTACTAATATTCGAGCTGTACCTGAAGAAATGGAGCTTGCACGCAAAGAAAAGTGTGAATTTTTACCATTTATGTCACCTAAGCAAGTTATCCTTAAAGGTGATCACATTACTGCAATGGAGTTTTATAGAACAGAACAAGTATGAAATAATTTATTCATAAAATATTAGTTATTGTTGCTTTTTTCTAAACCTGTTTTTCATACTTTTTTCAAAAGAATTTAAGTTTTCAACAAATTTACTTTTAGAAAATTTATTTGAACATTTTACATGTGTTCTAAAAGTACCCCGAATCTTATCAACAGTTAACAACATGTTCTGTTTATCCTCATTATTTTTTGTATCCGTGAACAAATTGCTGCATCATTCCAACATTTTTCAATCTCTCTTTTCTCTTTGTATCAGTGAACAAATTGCTGCATCATTCCAACATTTTTCAATCTCTCTTTTCTCTTTGTATCAGTGAACAAATTGCTGCATCATTCCAACATTTTTCAATCTCGCTTTTCTCTTTGTATCAGTGAACAAATTGCTGCATCATTCCAACATTTTTCAATCTCTCTTTTCTCTTTGTATCAGTGAACAAATTGCTGCATCATTCCAACATTTTTCAATCTCTCTTTTCTCTTTGTATCAGTGAACAAATTGCTGCATCATTCCAACATTTTTCAATCTCGCTTTTCTCTTTGTATCAGTGAACAAATTGCTGCATCATTCCAACATTTTTCAATCTCTCTTTTCTCTTTGTATCAGTGAACAAATTGCTGCATCATTCCAACATTTTTCAATCTCTCTTTTCTCTTCTTTGGTACAGCGTTTTCTGTACTGATGTGTCTTGTGTATTGCTTTTAAAGAAAATCAACTTTAGTAGCATTATTAGTCTGTAAATATCATTTGGCTTATACAGACTAATGATAATTGTCTTTAAATTCCAGTTAAAAGGCTAATGATATTATTATTTTTATGATATAGAGCAAACTGTTAATTTCTGTTATGAGATTTTTGTTCTTTATTTTATTTTCCCTTTGTAATGTATACTTGTCGAATATATAAAATTGCTGAAATAAAATATATATATATATATATATATATATATATATATATATATATATATATATGTATATATATATATATATATATATATATATATATATATATATATATATATATATATATATATATATATATATAAAATATATATATATATATATATATATATATATATTTTTAATTTTTTTATTTTAATTCACCTCCTCAAGGCCGAGAAGGCCACTACATATTTTGTGGCTATAACCCTCTCTCAACTCTATAACACGAACCTTGACAAACAAGGCCGCTGCGCGGAGAAACGAGTTGAGCGCGGTACTACCAGGGACGTGGTGGGGATCGAACTCGGAACCACTCGTTTATGAAGCGAGCGCTCTACCACTACACCACTACCGCATAATATACATTATATATACATATATATATATATATATATATATATGTATATATATATATGTATATATAATGTAAATATATATATATATATGTATATATATATATATATATATATATATATATATATATATATATATATATATATATATAATATATATATATTTATATATATATAAAGATATTATATATAATATATATATATATATATATATATATATATATCAGGGTGTTAACCAGGAATAAATTTAATACAGTGTTTTGACAAATATGGGAATTTCTCAAATTATTTCTCAATACCCCCCATCCCCCCTAAGATTAAAATGTGTTTCGGAAACGTGTAAGGTCCTTTTCTTATATTCTTTCCTCTTCTACTCCACTTCAGCGCTGCATACATTGATTGGACAGCGCCAAAAGTAAAATTAAAAAACATTTGCAACATTTGTTAAAGATGAATATGAAATCAACACAAAATTAAAAGTGGTTTCACAATGACACGACAAACTAAACTTTGATTTCCAAGAAGTATATATTTTTACATTATTTTTATCATTGTATATTAATTATTATTATTAAGAATTTTACATTTGGTTTATTTAAATCTTAATATACCATTGCCACTAAAATTTCAAGAGAATTCTTTTGAATATATTTTTTTCACTGCTGGGCATTAAAGGACGGTT
>NC_061169.1:21124853-21192353 GCF_022113875.1 Hydra vulgaris
AATGAAAACACATTTTTATTGTTTGATTATGTTCATGTCATGAAGTGTGTTCATAATAATTGGTTAACTGAAAAAAGCAAAGAACTAGTTTTTTACTTTAAAGGTAACAAACATGTAGCAAAATGGAGTGATTTAGTAAATCTTTACGAGTTGGAGTCTGTCAATTATTTAAAACTTAGCAAGTTAAAGGAAAACTCTATCTCCCCAAAACCAATTGAGCAACAGAAAGTCAAGACTTGCTTATGAGTTTTCTGTGATGAAACAGTTGCTGCTCTTAAAAATCATCCATCCATTAAAAAAGATGAAGTTATTGGCACCATCAATTTTATTTCTATATTTGTGAAGTTTTGGAAAATTTGTAATGTGAAAGGTGTTGGAGCAAATATTCGTTATAAAGATAAGTACCGTGGAGTTATAAGATCACACACAGACAAAAACCTCCTATTCTTATTAGATGTGACAGATATGGTTGAAAAAATGAAAAAATCAGGTACAAAACGCGTATTTCTCATGTGTGTAGGGGCTTAGTCAACATTGCAAGATATCTTTTGGGTTGTAGAAATGATTATGTTATCATGGGGTGGTTCACAACTGATCCATTAGAGAAAACTTTTAGTATGCTTTGCAAGGGTTCTGGAGGAACCTATTTTATTACTGCTCAATCTGCATAGAAAAAGTTAGAATCCAACATGCAAAACTTTCTTTACAGTTAGAAATAGATAGTTTTGATGATTGTACCAATGGTCATTCCTGTAAAAACTGTTTTCGAAGTTTAAATGAGCAGGAGTGCGAAATTTTTGATAACTTTCCAGAACTCAAGGATAAAGTTCAAGGAGAATCATCTTTTTTAATTATATATATTGGTGGTTATGTTCAAAGAAAAAAAGGCTAGGATCAAACTGATACACAATTTTATTATAAAAAACGTGGTGCCTACATTGGTGACTTGAATAGAGGAGGTCTTGTTATTTCCTTTGACAATATTGTTCAATGGTGCATATTTTGTTTTATTTTATTTGAGCAGTTATCAGATGAATTTTGTCAAACATTTTTGATGAAGCAATTCTTATCTGTATCGAACAAGTTTCATTTTGGTATTTATAATCGACATTGTCGCACTTTAGCAAATATATTTCTTAAAAATCTAGCAAAAATAAAATCTCCAAGATGCTCGAAGGAGTCCAGGCAAAAAGTTTTAAAACCATCATGAAAATGAGTTTCTATTTAAATTTTATTACAAGAAGTATATTATAGTTTACTTTTTTTGTAGTTTTACTTTTTAAGACAGCTCTTATATATTGTTGTAATAGTTTTTTGCTCTCCTTGTTCGCATCTGCTTTACTTATTAGCGCTTTGCTTGGCCTCCAGTCAATAAAAATTTTGGTGCATTGTCAAGGCCTGTATTTCTAGAAGGCCATGGTTTTAATCCAATTGATTTCAAATAACTAATATAGGAAAAACTTTGTTTGCTAATTTTACTAATTTACTTATTTGGTGTAAAAATTATTAAAAGTTTTGGAAAAAAATTTCATAAACTTGCTATATACTTACATAAATTTTTATTGCTACATTCATTAAAATTTTATTCTCTAAAGGTTAGCTATTTTAAAGCAATACCTTTATAACCAATTAATTATTAACCATATCGTAATAAAAATTAAAAAAGTTAAAAGCAAAATTTTGCCAACCTGACATCAGCTACACTTTAGTACTACACTTTTATGCCGATCTGACATCTTTTACTCCCAGTACTCATATTACCACACATAAATCAAATTAGGACCATTTTATACCTGAATATTGTCATCAATAATTGTCAATAAACAATGTACCCAATTAAAAGTTATGAAAAAAAAATATGTACATAAAGCTGGTTTGAAATAAAGGCTTTTAATCAAAAAAGAGTTTAAAAATTTGACATAATTCGTTAAGTAACAAGTTAAGTTTCTATGTCTAATTTTTTAAAATAATAGTTTTAAATTATATGAATGTTTGAGTTTTATGTGGTATACTGTATTATGATAGTACGAGAGTGCACTGTGGTGTACTGAATGCATAAGCATGCTGTAGTATGTGGTAGTAATATAAATGCATAATATGCAAATAAATAAACCTTAATCAAAAGGACTCAATTTGAAATAGAAGTTATTTATAAGAAACTATTTATAAGTTAAAGCTTTTAAAAGTTATATTAATTTTTTTACTGATTTAAGTCATTAAGCAATTTGGAAGTCCCAGCGCAACCGAATCTTCCGCTATTCTGCACACCTATTGATGAAGTTGATATTAGCATTGAACTCTGTGGATTAAAGTTTCCAAATCCGTTTGGATTAGCATCAGCTCCACCCACAACAAGCTCAGCTATGATGAGGCGTGCATTTGAAGCTGGATGGGGATTTCAATTAACAAAAACCTTTGTATTAGATAAGGTTAGTTTTTTTTTAACTTAAATTTTGATTCTATATAAATAGTTAGCTGTGTTACCTTAATTACCTTAATTAACCAGCAAACTGGCCTACCTTACCTTAATTAAATTAATTAACCAGCACCAGATGTTGGTAAGTTTATGCCAGTATTATTTGGTCTACTTTTGAGTGGTTGGTGGTTTCATTTCAATAAATAAAGAGTTAGTTTCTTTACCTCGTAATAATTTCTTGACATTTGAATTTTGAAAGTCACTTTTTTTTTTTTTAGGTTTTCAGTTGAAGTATTTTTTATTCAAGTTTTTTGTTATAATATAGAAACTGTTTAAAAGAAATCAAAAACTGCATCTTTTTATATTTTTTAACTATTTGTCAAAAAATGTAAAACTTTCAAAAAATGACGGAAATCTTTTATATGGTTTTACCTTTTGATCACCCACATATATTCATTCAGCAAATATATTTATTCACTAAAATATATTTATTCAGCAAATAAATCAAAGAAAGAATAACAGTTATTAACTTGCTGAAAATAATATTACTAGCATATTTATTTCTCCTAACTTAATGTAGTCTGGTGGTCTCATTGTTGGTGGTCTGGTTGTCTGCTACCTGTACTCATTGGATTGAAAACTTTTTAAAAACAGCTCAAAAAACAATGAATTACCTTTAAAAAAGGTAATTCATTGTTTTTTGAACTGTTTTTAAATTTAATTTTCAATTTTTATCCTCCAACTGAATTTCAAGCATTCAGTTGGAGGATAGAGTGTTATTTCATGTATTGGCCCACTCAATCATAAGTATTTTATCACAATAAAATACTTTACTAGGTTTAAATAAAAGGTTAATTTACTAGGTATAAAATATTTTGGGTTTTGCTTATTAAAAGTTTAGATTGTATCCTAATTTAAGGTAGTGAAAAATTGCACTTGCAGGTAGTTTAAGAATGATGTTTATGAGTTTGAAATCAGAGGCTAAGGTAAACTTTAATTGATTCAGTTGAAGTTGGAAAAGTGTTATCTGATTTTCCTCATCATTTCAAACAAGTGTATATTTGCTTTTTCTTATAAAAGTGTGATGTGATAAAATGCTGATACATTTTAGAGTTAAAAATAAGTATATATATATATATATATATATATATATATATATATATATATATATATATAATATATATATATATATATATATATAACCTATATTTTCTAGTTAAAAAATAATAAATTTAAAAAAAAAAGAATCTTTAGGATAAAAAAAGAACTTAAAAAATGAAGAAATAAATTGGAATTAAAAAAAAAAGCTTTAGATTTGGCAATTGTTGGTCAGGATAAAAAGTTACGGTTCTCTTAAAATTTTTAACTCTCTTAAAAGAGTACAATTCTCCTAATAGTTACAACTTTCTTAAAAGAATACAAAATAATTTCTAACAGAATCATGAAAAGCTAAATAAAGTTATGGGAAAACCTAGAGATATTGATTAAAGTAAATTTACAAATATGTAAATAGCCAACTACAGATCACAACTTTCGATTAGAGCATTGCATGATAAAAATGGAATAGTAACAAATGAAAATCAGATAGTAAATCTACTTAATAATAGTCTTACAAAGGCAAAATTTACTAAAAAAATTTAGTAAATTTTAAAAGTTTTATATTAAAAGAAAGTATTAATTGTTGAATAAAATATATTCAAAGTGTATTAAAAGTATTTGATCACTGACTATTCTTTTATACAACTTGAGATAAAGTTTATTTAAAGTCTATTTAATGCACATGTAATGAGAAAAGTTTTAATGACACCAGATTATAGCTTATAAATCATAGAATTAACATTTAATACTGTTTAACATCTGATGAAGCAACTATATACGCCAGACAAAAAGTCATCACTTTTTGATTACTTAGAAAAGGCAGCTAATCTTGAATCTTATCTTGCTTTTGTGATAGGTTAGTACTTGCAGTGGCTGGTGATTTTTAAAATAGTTTTAATGACAACAGATTATAATGTATAAATTGTAGAAAAAAACTTTCAAAATAAAAATATTTTCTAAATTTGCAATATAAAAAAAGATAACAGGTTTTAGAAATGGATAAAATAGCAGTAAAAAAATTAAATTTTAAAAAAAGTTTAGTTCTTAACAGATTAAAACTTTTAAATAGCAAGTTGATCTTGTTAAACTGAAAAAAGTTTTGCATATGGTATATCTTTACCCCTCGGATATATATTTACAGCATCCGTTGAGCCTACTGAACCATAAATTCAGTGGAAATCAGCTAATATTAATCCTCAGTTTAAAAAAGGAAGTTAACTAACTCTTATTCCTGGTAAAAAAGAATGGCTGTAAGAAAGAATGGCTGTAAGAAAGAATGGCTGTAAAAGTTTAACTTTGAGAGTTGTTTAATTATGCACTTTAGTCCAAACAAACCAAAAATAATTTATTTATGGAAAATATACCTTTGAATTTGAACTGTCACTGAAAAATATTTTTGTAGTACTTAACTCTGACTTGAAATGAAAACAATTAATCTATGTCCAATTAAAGCATATAAAGTTTTAAGCATAATAAAAAATACATTTCTATGTTTCAACATAAAGAATACATTTTTATGTTTACTAAATACATTTCTATGTTTCAACAATACAATTCAACAAAATACATTTCTGTTTTAACAATAAAGAATACATTTCTATGTTTTAACAGTGAGTTACTAAAAACTATATGCACAACTTTTGTTAGACTGTTAATTAAACTTTCTGTATCTGAGTAGTGTCTTTATTAGTTATAAAATATTAGGTTCTTAATAAAGAAATTAATATTTTAGTTCAGCATAGTGCTGGTTGATATTAATACAGCATAGTGCTGGTTGATATTGCCACTATAAGAATTGTTAGGAGAAAAGGTTAGTTGAGCTTCACTACTTTTGTTGTAATACAGATTAAAGGACTTAATTCAAATGGACAAGATACTCAATGGAATTGAAAATTTAATTTTAACTAAGGAGGTTTTTGCAAGATGTTTTCAATCAGAAAGAGCTTATCAAATGAAATATATTTGTGAAGTAACTCATATTTTGCCTAGACATTGTTTTTTAACAAACAGAACATCTTTTTATTGAAATCAACTAATGTTGTTAATGCAGTTAATACTCTTTTAAAGCTGAATTTGAAAAATGGATTTTAAATAGTGTGATTATATTAAATAATAATATAGCTAAGTGTACTTTGTACACTTATCTGTTACATCTTAAATATATATATTACTATATTACTGATTAAATAAAAACTATATTACTAATTTAATTATATCATGATAAATAAATATATAAAACACATATTTTTATCAAAATATTAATTTTAAATATATACAATTGAAAAATCTGTAAAAATAAAAGTTGAAAAAGAAAATTTAAAAAAAAAGAAGAAATTTGCTACAGAATGTCTTTTTAAGTATTACATTTATGCAAACATTATTTACATAAAAGCCAATTAAAAATGAAAAGCAAAGGAAAAAATAAATTTACATAAATTTATTTTTTCCTTTTTCTATTTCTAGAATAAACATAAAATAAATTATAAACTGAAATTAAAATTAACCAAAATCAGTTAATTTTTTCAACTTGTTTTACTTTAAATATTTTAATTTAACTTCATTTTTTAATTTCACTTTATTAGGACTATGTGATTAATGTCTCTCCACGCATTGTTCGAGGAAGTACTTCAGGGCACCAATATGGACCAGGCCAAAGCTCTTTTTTGAATATTGAATTAATTAGTGAGAAATCAGCAGCTTACTGGTGTAAATCAATATCTGAATTGGTTAAAGACTTTCCAAATCAGGTGAGTTTGAGTGTGAGTGAAAATATTATGTGAACTAAAAAATACAATTTTTTTATACTTAGATTCAGTATATATTTATCTTAGTAAAATAAACATCTTAGTATCTCTTTGAGCATAGATTTTAATTGCAAGTATTATGTGTGGCTATAACCAAGAAGACTGGACAGAGTTAGCAAAAATGTCTGAAGTTGCAGGAGCACCAGCACTTGAATTAAATTTATCGTGCCCTCATGGAATGGGTGAAAAAGGAATGGGTTTAGCATGCGGTCAGAATGCAGAGTTAGTTTATAATATTTGCAAATGGGTCAGAGCTGCAGTAAAAATTCCTTTTTTTGCAAAATTAACCCCAAATGTCACTGATATTGTAGAAATAGCTCTTGCTGCTAAAAATGGTATGTAACTTTAAAGTTGTTTGAATTGAAAAAATATTATTAAATAAGTTACGAAAAAACAAAATTAAAAATAGTTTTAGTCGATTTATATTAAAATTGGTTGAAAATCTACAACATAATAAAACCTTTCACATTAATGTTTAAAATCCTTTCAGATGATGCTAGCCAATAATATTGCAGGATGTAGTCAAGATATTTTTTAAAAATTGTTTTTTTAACATTTGTTATCAAATATTTTTATTGGCCATTTTATGCAATATATATAATTGCATGATATGGTTGTATGAATAATTTAATTGCAGGTGTTTTACTTTTATTAAATTTTTTCAAGGTGGAGCTGATGGTGTCACGGCAACAAATACTGTTTCTGGATTGATGCACTTAAAATCAAATGCTGTTCCATGGCCAGCTGTTGGTCAAGAGAAACGAACTACATATGGTGGTGTTTCTGGGAATTCAATCCGTCCTATTGCTCTTCGTGCTGTATCTGCAATTGCTTCGGCTCTTCCGGGTTTTCCTATTTTGGCAACTGGAGGTATAGATTCAGCCGAGGTGGGATTGCAATTTATACATGCAGGAGCAAGTGTAGTGCAGGTCAAATTTTAATCCTAAACTTTCCGCATAGTGAGTGCTAATTTGTGTACTCTTATTGTAATTTGAAATGCTAAAATATGAGTTTAGATATGCAGTGCAGTACAGAATCAAGATTACACGGTTATTGATGATTATGTCAGCGGTTTAAAGTGTCTTTTATACATGAGTTCGTGTGACGAGTTTGCTAGTTGGAATGGCCAGAGCGAACCAACAGTCAGACAGCAAAAAGGAAAACCAATTGCGAAAGTTGCTGACGTTGTAGGGAAAGTTCATTATTTTTTAAACAATTTTCTTATAAATATGTATAAATATTGAAAATGTATAAATATTAAAAGTTGAAGTTATTTAAAAAAAATGAAAATAAATAATATACAAAATCACATAAAGATAAGAAACAAAAATGCATTAC
The DNA here is from genome assembly GCF_022113875.1 of Hydra vulgaris. Lineage (NCBI taxonomy): Eukaryota > Metazoa > Cnidaria > Hydrozoa > Anthoathecata > Hydridae > Hydra > Hydra vulgaris. The sequence goes on from NC_061169.1 coordinate 21,132,510, forward strand.
TTAATTAAAAGCTTTTTTAAATATATATTTTTACTTCTGTTAACTATATTTGTGTAAATAAGTTAATAAACAGTATTTAAATAATGCTCGATGTGCATCTTAATTTTATTTAACCAATAAAGTATTTGGGAATTTATTTAGCATGATTCTCATAAAGATTTTTTTTTAAGAGTCTACCTCATTTCGGAGAATATAAACGCAAAAGAGAAATTGCAATTGCCAACAGTATCAAAGAGTCGAATATATTGAGAGAAGAACTGTTTCCGATGAAAGTACGACCGGCTATTGCGCCAAAAAACAAAATTGCATCTGTCAAGGTATCCTATTTTTGTCTAATGTTTTATTAAATTTCTATTTTTAAAAAGTTCTTCCTTGACAACAATCCGGAAGTTCGGAATTAAACTTCATTCACTTTAACTGAACGTTTTATTATAAATATTTAAACGGTATTCAAATCATTCTTCGAAAAAAAGTTTTATAATAAACTTGTCACGTTTACTTGAACGAAAATTTTTTAAGGTTTCAACGTTTAGAATATAAATATGCATAACGTTTTTGATTTATATAAATATACTTATGTAAATTGTTGAAGTATTTATGGAAAGATTTCAAATTTTGTTTTGTGCTACCGTTTTTTTAACAACATGGCTTCTTAGTGCTTACGAGATTTTAAAGTATTTTATTCGCTACCATCCATATATTTGAGTTTGTTGTTTCTGTTGCGTCAGTATTTAGAAAAAAACTTTTTTTTTATTTATTTGGGAAAAAAATTTAAAAAACAAAAACAACCAGCACCATCGTTTTTGATTTTGTTGCTTCAATTAAATTTGCGAAATAAATAAATTAATTTTACCCATAAAAATTAGTAAAATTATTTAAGCAAAGGTTTGTGTATGTCTTCACTTTTTTTTAAACGTATTTGCATGAGAACTGTTAAATAGTATTTATCTGCGCCACTTTTTTTAGTATAACTTTGAATTGTTTAGGATATGGTTGGTCTTGCGCTAAATTACATTGGGAAATACAACGATCTCTCAAATAAGCAGCAGGTTGTGGCTGTTGTAGATGATGAGATGTGCATCAACTGTGGTAAGTGTTATATGGCGTGCAACGACTCCGGTTACCAAGCTATAACATTTGATCCTTATACTCATTTGCCACACGTGACTAATGATTGTACTGGCTGTACGTTATGCGTTAGTGTCTGTCCTATTATAGGTATGTTTTTTTTACGACCTATTTAAAAAAAAATGGTTTGATTTTCTTTACTTATTTTCAAAGGTTAAATCATTATTCTCCTTCAATTTATTTTTTTCTTCAGATTGCATAACAATGGTTGAACGGCAGACACCTTATATTCCTAGTCGTGGTATTCCTTTATCAATCAAAGTATAATAGTGGTTATTTTAGGTTGTTTTGTTATGGTTGTTTATGATTTTTTATATGCTTTTTTTTTTTAAATCTTTTTTATGCTTTATTATTGTACTTTTTCTTTTTTTTTAAATTTGTTAAATTTTTTCTAGTAAATTTTTTCCGGTTAGAATTACGAAGACCGGAATCAGAATAAGATTCTCCATAAATAATTTGCTCTGTGAAAATAATTTGATAAAGTAATAGCTACATGCAGCAGCGTCCACACAATTCTGTAAATCATAAAGTAAAATCTTGGATTTATTGGGTTTTAGATGTTTGATACAGAAATGTCTAATATGTATGTAAGTGTGTGTGTGTGTGTGTATATATATATATATATATATATATATATATATATATATATATATATATATATATATATATATATATATATATATATATATATATATATATATATATATATATATATATATATATATATATATATATATATATATATATATATATATATCTGTGTGTGTGTGTGTGTGTGTGTGTGTGTGTGTGTGTGTGTGTGTGTGTGTGTGTGTGTGTGTGTGTGTGTGTGTGTGTGTGTGTGTGTGTGTGTGTGTGTGTGTGTGTGTGAAAGAAACGTGGACGCTTCTGGTTATGTCAACTGAATAAAATATAAATAGCAAATTTAATTTTAATACTAAAATTTTTACAACGTCGTTTTTTAAGTCCTGAATGTGCAAGTTGTTAAATGTTTTCTTTACTACTGTCGAATTATTTAAATGTATTGTATACATTTGTTAAACGTTTTGAATGTGTTATATTTTCATGGCATTACATTTGCAAAATTGTTTTTTTATTTTATTTATGAAAGCTAAAACATTACTAGCGAAGGCTTGACTTGGAAACCTATAGATTATGCAAATTATTAATTTTAATATTTAAAAATTTGACGACGCCGGTAATACAATTTAATTGGACGAACCGCTATGGATTGAGATTTGTAACTGAGATTTGTAACTCATTGTTATTTTTGCAAACCATGCGCAATATTTATAAGTCTGCATTTTTACAAATCAACTTTTTTATGCCAAAAAGTCAACTCCTTAGGGGACATTTGGCTTCTATTCATTACATGTTAACCGGATCTAATTTTGACGGGATATTTTGCTCCTATTCATTACATATATCTTTGTCGAAAAAAGGGTGCTATGAAAAAAAAAGTATTAATTGGAGCCTAGGGACAAAAATCTGTTAAAAATTTACAACCTCATTTTGAGAAAACTTGATATTTTCCTAACTAAACGCAAAGAGATGAATAAAGATTTAGTTCAAGAATGTACTAATGATGGTTTGCAAACGTTTGAATGTACCACGATGGTTTGCAAAGAATGTAATATGATAGATTAAATTTTTGCAAATTTTTAAAATGGTTTTTATCAATTTATTATACTTTTATGAAGTTACTAATAAGAGATATATTTTATTATTCTTAAAATACCAGGTGCAATTTACATAAAACTTAAAATATTTAATTTGTTTATATCACTATTTAAAAATCGATTAACTTCTTGAAAACTCTTGTTGGTTTAGAAAACACTAAAACTATAAAATCAATAAAAAAATTTTAGCTGAAAAACCTTTTCATTTTAGAAAAATAACAAACTAATAATAAAATTTCAATAACGAGTAAAGAAAATTAAAAATTATGCAAAATAGTAAAATTGTTTTCTTTTTTTTTCCCAAAACTTAAGAAACTTTAAAAAATTTACTTTAAAAAATCTATAGTCTATATGATATACAACTTTAAAATCAGCCTATTATCAATAATCAATAGCATTTCTTTGTTTTCTTAATTTTATATTAAATATTCTTATTAATTCTTTACAACGCGGCATTGGTTAAGTCAATCTATGAATTTAAAATCAACCACTGATCAGCATTATTAATAATTCCTTTCAGTCGGATGTCGTAGTCGAATTGCTTTTAATAAGGTTCAGGTCTAGTGACTTAGCTAACCGTGTACTAATAAGTTAGGATGTATGTTTATGTTTATTATTCTACTGAAATTTTAATCTTAAAATTTCAGCAGAATAATAATCATTTAATTTAAGGGGGAAAACCCCTCACAAAATTATTTTCTAAAGTAAAGCATTAATGAAGTTATTACATGTTCCAAATAAAAGTACACTAAATTTTAAGATCTATCAATAAAAATGGCACTCCGTTGCCATGGTAACTAAGGAAAACTGTCAAATTAGTCTCTTCACCCTGGCAAAGATTGCAGTCAGTTAGAATAATACTTTCAGTTGATTTTTTTCCAACTTATAGTAAAAAGGTAGATCTATGCAATAAGCGGACAGTTTTTGAAAATAACTTTTCTGTCAGGTGGTAGGCCTGTTTAATTTTTGAAAATGATAAACGTTTCTTTAATTTCTTTAGTTAAAAAAACGTTTTTAAAAATTTATCTGTCCATTGCAAAAATCTTTATGAGAGGAATACTCCCTGAAAATCTCATCAAAATCGGTCAAGCGATTCTCAAGATACTTCTGCCGGGAGATAAAAAACACGCGTTCTGAGAAAAATGCCAAATAAGTTGAAATTATAACGAAAAATATAAAATACAAAGAATATAGTATAAAAAGAGCATATTGATAGTATTTTTTAATCATGAACACCAGCCCCATACATATTCCCTTTTTTTTTGTTCAAATTTGTCAAATTTTTTATGCTTGTGGCTTCTTAAAATCTTCCTTTGTTTCTTGATGGTGTCTTGATTTTTATACGCCGACATCCTAACTCGTCTCTGGTTCAAGTAATTGCATCCAGAAATGGTATGTTGCCCTAGTATCTTTAAGTCTTTCAAATATAATAATACTATAAATATGAAGATCTCATACTTTCAAGGTTGCCACAATTTTGCTTATTGCATATACCAAAATAATTTTGAAATCGATCAATTGTAGCATTTGTTAAACCACCTTTACCATTTAAGCCCTTGATTTATTTTTTCAATTGTCTACAACAAGATCCAATGCGCTTTTGAAAATGTCCGATACAATCCAGTTTAATTACTTGTAAATGTTTTTGACATTAGTGTAGCTTTTGCTATCACTATCACCCAAGTATTCTGTGTACCGTAAATTAAATTTCTGCAAAGAACAAATATCTTTATTGCCCCAACTGTTTCCATTCCACCGGGATCCATCATAGTTTTTATGGCAAATGTGTGGTTTTTTTTTCTGTTGCTGTTTGCCGCTGCTTTGAATTAACAACATCTTGATTTTTGTCACATATTTTACATTTTATAGATAATGCTTCAACATCTAAAACCTTCCCATTTTTAATTGATAATGCTGCAGTCACCCCATTGTGTGAACTATGTCCCCTTTTTGCCATGTTCCATCAACAAAAACTCCAGTATCTACAATCTCATTAGGAGATTTGCCTTTTTTGAGTTCTTGTGCAGCTTCATTCATTATTTCAATAGCAACAGTTTGTGCTGCAGTTGTAAATTTTTGAACAATAACATTATAGCTTTTATTGCATAATTCTTTTTGGATATTCATTAGGATATTCATAATTTCTAAATCAATAAACCTGTAGCCACTAACACTTTTTGAGTTTCCACTTGGTACCATTACTTGCTTCACTTTTTTTTTGATGCACTTTTAAATAAACTTTCACTTTCAATATTTACAGAATCTATCATATTTCCATCATTACTATTTACATTATTTACAGCAACATTTACATGTTTTGTATGCTTTCTTAAACGAGAAAATGTACATTTACATTTTTGAAGACGTTTTATAAAAAGTTTAAATCTATGACTATAATACTTTGTATTAGACTTGTCCATTTTCTTTAATTAAAACTCGAGTAGAAGCTTGAAAGGATGACTAATTTTAGCACAATGTGTCAAATATGTGGTTTTAATACATGGCTTAAGGGACAGTGAAAAGCATTTGAAACTAAACTGCAAAAAAAACCCGGAAAAAAAAGGTATACTAGATGTGTTTTATTAACAGTTTTTTTTGTAACTAGAGGCGTTGCTAGGTAATTTTTAACTTAGGTAGTAATACAAAAATGTCATTTATTAACATAAAAAAAAGCTATTTTTGAATAAAATTTTCACCATTTGATTTATTAATAAATTTACTTTTAAAATATCTCAAAAAAATATCAAAAAAAAAATTTTATTTTGAGAGGTTTTTTTTTTATTTGAAATAACTGTAAATACATCATTTAGTTAATCTTTGCCAAAAGATTCAATACACTTTCTTGGGAGCTGTCTGCAGAGCAGAGCTTTTGGTTTTTTTCTAAAAGAGCTAAATTTCCGAACATCAGTCTTTTAAAAAAAAAAGCAAAACTACGCTGTTCTGGCTAAAGAAAATTTTGACAGCCGCCTTTTAAACACAAAACAAAAGAGCTATTCTTTGAATATACAAATTCGTTAAAAATTCAGTATTGTAATATTTTTGACTTCTGCTCTTTTTAAAATTTACCGATTCATTTGTCTTTGTTGAACTCTAATCTTGAGGCATGTTTTTGATCTAATTTTTTTTACGTCAAAAATACACAGTTTTAGCTTTAATTAGTGAGTACTGCCCATTTCATATGTACGTACACAAGTTACGTATAAAAGAAAAATAAGATAAATTTTAGATAACCATATTTTTAGTTTTTTTAGTTTAATATTAGTTCTTTTAAAGAGTTTTTTAACTGGCGTTATAAAGCAGAATATGTTTGTAACACTGCAAACATTTAGAAGGCACATGTTCAAGGCGGAATGTTATTTATATAAATTAAAAGCAAATATGTTTACAGCTAATGTAAATGCTACAAATTTGCAAATGCTTTAAAAAATGTTTACATAGATAATCACTTCCTAATAATTATTAAATAAATGTATTATCAGGATATTATACTGATCCAGGTTTTCAAATCTAAAATTTAAAACGGGTTAAAATAAAAAAAAAATAAAAAACTAAAGACGCAACAAAAATAAAGAAAAAAGTTGAGAACTATAAAAAAAGGTATATATCTTTGCATAAGATTAAAGCTTTACCTGTTTACAAAACATTTTTTGTGTTTTAAATGCTCATTTTTTAATAGTTGATGCGCATGTATTGAGTAACCGTTCTGAAAGTTAGGCCACTTTTAGGGGAAATTTATAAGTATTTTCTGTTTGCATACTTTTACTAGTTGTTTTAGTTTTGTTTTGGTGTTTATATTAGAATTTTATTGTGCTTAGTTTTTTATTTAGTTATTTTTATTTATATAGTACTGTAGATCTACACTTTTTATATCATATCATCAAAAAAATATTAGTGTTTTACAATTTTGGGTATGGTTGGGTTTTGGCTGTTTGTAGTGAGTCCTTAATAATAATAAGTTTATTCTGACGGAATAATCTTGTTATTATTGCTGATCCTTATTGAAACGCCATTAATGATAGACGCGACTCTGAGGAGGTGTTTATTACTTAATCACTACACAAATGGTCTTAAATGGTCTGGGTGTGTTTTTTTGCTAACGGTCTAGGTCCAATACATTGAATCGATAGAGTAATGGACCGTTTCATATATAAAAATATCTTAAAAAATCCCAGTGGACACGGCAACGTCCATATGACGTCGAAAGGACGTCTTTTTAGGACGTCCGGAACTGGTTCTAAATGGCAACGCCAGATTACGTCTTTTTTAGACGTAATTAGGACGTCTTTTTAGGACGGAATAAAGACGTGTTTTTTAGACGTCTAAAAGACGTGAATTTAGGACGTTCACAACTAGTGCTAAATGGAAACGCCGAATGACGTCTTCAAATAACCTAATTTAGACGTTCTCATTTCGACGTCTAAAATACGCGTTTTTACATGGCTTTACTTAAACGTAAGGTTCAAATATATGTTTTCACAGAACTTCTTGAGAATAAGAAAAAAATAATAAAACATTTAAATTTTTTAATAATATAATTGCGCTGAGTTTTATAAATTACAATTTTGTAAACTTCTTCTTCCACTTGTTAATTTCCAAGAATCGAATGTTCGAACAGTTGACGTCATTCAACTTCTTTTCGATCAGATGCACTCTTTAAAATATTGCCACCAGGATTTTAAAGTTTTTTTTTGTTGTAGGAATCAGGGAAGCAGTCTTAACCTTAAAAAAATATTATCAAGATAAGTATGTAAAAATAAAGGGGAAAGAAATAAATAACACACACACACACACACACACACACACACACACACACATATATATTTACATGGTGGCCACAAAATTTTAAAAGTTAAATTCCAGGACATTTCCAGGACATTCCAGGACATTTTGTTGCGTTTTCCAGGACATTTTATATCTTATTAAATGAATATTATCAATTATCTTTACGGTATATTTTTTTTCATATAGATTGAATTATAGAATAGAATACTATAATACTATATTATTTTATAATTATTACTCTCTTATTTAAAATTAAATTCAAACCATTTATATAAAAAAAAATTTCGCATAAAAAATTGAATATTACTTCAATATTCTTAGTAATTTTTTAACTTGACTCAGAAAAAAAAAAAGTTCCAGGACATTTCAGGACATATTTGAAAAAAATGTAATTTTCCAGGACAATTCAGGACATTCCAGGACACTTTCAAAAATCCAGGACATTCCAGGACATTCCAGGACTGTGGCCACCATGTATATAACTATTATTTTATAAACATTACATCAAACATCAAAAAATACGAATTTCTCAACACTAAATTTATTTTTTTAAAGAAATTTTTGACTGGATTGTTGTGACCAGCGTATATATTTATGTATATCAAGTATGCAATATAATTGCGGTATTAAAAATACTCTTTTTATAGTAAAATTATACTTACTTTGAAAGCATGCCCTTCTCAAATGCACTGCATGATGAGCCACCAACATTTAATAACTTCTATTTCTAAATTCAAAAGATAACACTAGTGTAATTGATATGGGACAATTTAGTGTAAGTTATATTAGGCATAGGAGCAATTCATTAGTGTTTTAATCAATTCAAAAATTTTGTGTAAATTATGTTTATTTGTAAAGTGAGCATTATGTATATAATTACAGATCAAAATTTTTTATGTAATTTATGATAGTAATTTACCCTTATAAAGAAAACTCATTGGTTACTTTGTAAATTGCCAATAACATTCCAACAAGTGAAATAGTGATTATTCATATGTTAGCCACTTTTGGCTGCTGCCACTAATGGGCCATTAAGTAAATGATGACCAAAACTGCAATTACCTAAAATGCCTATATAGCTCCACTAAAATTCTGATTTAAATGTTTTTGCTGTGTTATATATTTTTTTACTAAATACTAAAACTAAAACCATAAATTTTCAAAAAATCATTATAAAAAAATCATATCAAAAAAATATTAAATCAATTCCATCTTTAAATATATTTTTCTTATTCTTATTTAAGTTAGATAAGTTACTAAAGTATAAATTTTATCAAATAAGAAATATAAATATTGATTTTAATTAAAGTTATTTATATTGAACTTTAAAAGAATGATAAAAGAGAAAAATTATATCTATCTTCTAAAGGATACTTTTAGAAAATCAGATAATAAAAGATTAGAATAAGTCACTAAAAAATGTCTAATTAAAAAAGTTGAACAAGTAATACAGTTATATAAGAGACAGGTGGGTAGAAAATTTCCTTTAGAGTAAAGGAAATTTTCTACCGCCTTGTCTCTTATATAACTGTTACGACTGGTTTAATTTTTTTAATTAGACTTATTTTTTAGTGAAAACCTTTGAACTTCACTAATAACTAATTACTAAAGTTGAGTAATTAGTCATTAGCAAAGTTCCAAATCTTGATATTGTAATATTCCAAAAAGTTCATCAACTAATGTACTGGTCCAAATATTTGGAATAGCACAATCTAACAGTTGTTAAATAAAGATATTGAATTATATTGAATTATCAGCATAAACTCTCTGTATTATTAATAGGTTTTCCTTTTGAAAAATATGACTATGCATGAGATTTTGCGATGTCTAAGTCTTTCCAACAGTCAGAACATGGTTCTTGATATAGTATATCAATTATTATACTTGAAATACTATATTAAGTGTCAAGTATATACTTACTAAGTATATACTTAGTAAGTATATACTTACTAAGTATATACTAAGTACCAATACAGATGATAATGTTAATGATGGTAGTTTTACCCAAGAGACAAAAGAAATTGTATCTATAGTATCTGAGGAAGAAAATCAAATTCTAGTATCTGAGGAAGAATTGAGTGCTTCCATGCTTCAGTTCTTTAGTTCTAATCCGTTTGAATGTTCTTTATTGGATTCAATTGTTAACAAAAAGTTTATGTTTTTAATTGTTTAGTAATTGGCATGCGCTTGTCTAGCAGTGAAATATGTTTAGATAAGGTGTTGCTTATTAGTCAGCTGTTTAACTTTTATCAAAAATCGTTGTCTGAGTTGCTTCATTTATATATGAATACTATCAATGTTCATTTGCTTGGTCATGTTAGCGATATTATTAAAATGCATGGAGGTGTTACAAATTACTCAATGTTTTGTTTTGAAGCTCGGCTAAGTAATTATAAAAAAATGATGAAGGGAACACATGGTCATCCACAACAGGTTGTACAAAAATTTCTCAACTTCAAAAGAGCTTCTTGTTTTTTGCAAACAACAGATCATCCTAAAAAAGTTGAAGTTTGTAAAGCATTAAATATTGGCATCATTGAACAAGAAGAATTGCAGATGTTAAATCCGGGCAGATTGTTGAAACATGGTATTGTTTACCATTCAAAAGGTTATGGCAAACATAACAGCTACACTTGTCAATTTGGACATAATAAGTTTGGTATCATATTAGATTTTCCTTTAGTTGACAATGTATTACATGTTCAGTTACAACTATTAAATGTGGAGTGTAAATTAGTTTCACTTTTGGTGATATGATTGGAAATTTGGAAATTAACTTTGATGATGACTTATTTTTTATTGTTGAACAAACAAAAAACATTGTTGTTATTTCAGCTGACACTCTAGTTTGCAAATGTATATTAATTAAAAGTAAATTACATACAAAAGATGTATTAATTTTGACACCATTGAAAGAACTTTTCGAATATGCTTAGGGTGGCTAAATGTAAATTTTGTAATTAATAAATATGCTTCACATCATGCATGTGTATTTTTTTATACTAACAAACTTTTTTTTTATTTAATATTTTGATACTTTTTATAAAAATATCATGATAGTGTGGGTTTTATTTTTTTTACAGGTTTATATTTTATTAAATAATGACTTACCCTGATAGAAATAAAACAAAGAAATTAGATTTTGTAGACACTCAAAAGCTTTCTTCTACATTTGTTCTTTTATGGTACAAGGATTGTGAAAAAGATGAGCGGCATACCTCTCCCATTTCACTTTCAAATACACTTTTTAAGCATTATTCATCGGTTGAATGCCTTGAATTTCAAGTGGTAAGTGTGTTAAAAAAAACTGACAGCATTTACCATATATAATATAAGTCCACCCATAAATTTTAGCCCCCCTCCCTAAAATTGACAAATAAGATAAATTTTTTTTGTTTTTTTACATAGCAGCTATTAGCTGAATATATCAGCTATTAGCTGAATATATAGAAGCCCACCCTAAAATTGAAGCAAGTATTTTAGATGCCCACAAATAAGATAAAAATGTTTCTTTTGTTTTTTTACATAGCTGAATATATAGAAGCCCACCCCAAAATAGAAGAAGTATTTTAGATGCCCACTTTTTAAGGATGTTGAAAAATGGAACCCCTGCTTTTATTCTACTATTTATGGAGTGTTGATAAATAAATTTAACGTTTTTTACTTATTAGAGAAATGTAGTGCATGTTTCTATTGCAAATATACAACACGCAGCTGTCATCATCTATAAGGGGTCTATTACCCAATGCTGTAAATTTGAAGCATTGCTGGATAACTTTATGGACGATTTTGGTGATGAAAATCCTAGCACTGATGAAGTAAGCAAGTTTGCCCTCAATTATATTGAAGGCAATACTGACGGAAAAAGAAAACATTCCGATAGAGACCAATCTTCAGGTAACTTATGTAATATAAATATGTGGCAATGACAAGACAATATTATAATAATTTTATTTAAAATTTACTCTTCTGTGCAGTGGTGAACTGGACCATGGTGCCGGAGTGCAATAGCACCCTGGGTCCAAAAAAGGAGGTTTCCTTTGTTACCAGACAGAATTAGTTATTATGTCTGCTACACAAGTAATAATTAATTAAACATTTTTGTTAAATAATAAAAAATGACACAAAATTCACACAAAAATTATCAACACAAGTTAAAATTGCACTATCCCATGGTAGGTGGGGATCCCTTGGATCCACTAGTAGCCTAGCCCCTAGTACACCCATGATTATATGTTTGTAACCACAACTTGTTCATGTTTTTTTTTTTTATAAATTCAGAGAATATTGCATCGGTCTCAGAACACACAGGCCTAAACGGACCAAAATACAAATCGTCTCCTAAATCAAAGGTGCTGAAAAAAAAAACATGTTAATGAAGTGCTGAATGAAAATTCTGGTAATTTTAATAATATTACAATTTTGTTTATGTAATTTCTTGAACATATTTTTATTGTCTTTTTCATTTATAGAATCAGACTCCTTTGCATCATTTTTTAACAGTCAAAAAGGATCTAAAAAAAGTGAAGCACAGATTATGGCTTTGGAAAAGCGGAAGCTTGACATGCTACTTGACAATATTGATGCTCCCAGAGCATTGATGCTCCCAATCATTAATGATGTTCCTAAAACAAAACACTGTAGTTCACCGAAGTTAAGCAAACTATCTTGTTTAGAAGGTTAGTTACAATTCTATAGTATAAATACTGTGTTTGCCTAAGTTCTACTATATTGTACTTGTACATAGAAGTGCTATATATTTTTTTTAACATTAGCAATTTTGATTGAACAAAAGAAACTTCTTTTTGAACAAAAGAAGACCAACAAACTGTTGTCTGAAATTTTGTGCCCAATAGAAAAAGAATCTGTAAATACTGATAATGTAAGTCAATTTAATTTTTGTAATTTAATTGAAAAAAGCTCATCCAATGAGAACACAACTTGCTAGTATTTACCAAATTGAATAAAATAAATATTGATTGCTAAAGGAAAGGCTGGTACATTTATATACAAAAGGTTGCATAATTTGACCATGCATTGAAAAATGTTTACTAAATCCGAACTTATCTGTATTTTACTTTTTAGGCCGTGTATACTGGTTTTGATGCCGAATTTAAATTATACGACATTCAAAGACGAGAACAATGTAGCTTTGCAAGAAAATTTATTTTATTGCGATTCTACTTGCACGCGTATTTGTGAACCAAACGGACCTACTGCACGCATTCATATGGAGAATGAAGAAATTCAGGAAGTTAAAGGTGTACTTGACAAAGTGTTTACGTCTTACAACTGGCGTGTTGTTCGGGCGAGTATTAATCAATTTTTCCGAGACAATAAAAATAATACAAAAGTTTGAAGACTAAACAAATGAGTGACATTTTTCTTGTGCGTTTGTCGCTTATCCCCCCATTCTAGCTGTTATGTGTTTTGTATGTTTTTTGTGTTAAATAAATAAACCATCTAATTTATTCTAAATTTCGTTGACTATTTAATTTTTTAAAGTTCGAATTTAGTATGAATTGAAAGTGTACATAAATCTTTCATTCAAATGTCAACTTTCAGCGCTGCTGCTAGACGATAATAAAATTGCAAAGAATTATACGCGAAATGGTTTTAGTATTTCGATAGTTTTTATTTCATCCCTAGGTACTCTTGAGTCCTTAATAAACGCCCCCTCCTCCGTTTAATAACTTTAAGTTATTTTTCCGACCCATCCTAAGCTTATTAAGACCTCCCCCCGCCCCGTTTATTAGTTTTTACTTGTTATCAACAAAAAATTCATATATCCTAAAATTAAACTTAAAAAGTCTAAAAATCGGCCATAAAAATTAGGAAATAACTTTTGTGTCACCACTAAAAGCATAAACGTGTATCAAGCTTTAAAATTGTTGACAGTATATCTGGATTTGCCGAAAAAGAACTTGGTTTATTACTCACCAAAGTACAAGCGTATTAAATTCTTTTATTTTTTTTTTAATTTTAGGTGCCCTAAATCTTTACGTTCTTATCACAGAGCACCGCGGAGAATCATTTACTAAGAAGCTCACGCTTTTTCAAGTAACGTGAGTTATTTGAAAAATGTAGATATTTTGTCTGCTTCATATATCCACACGAAAGCACTATGACCTCATGTGGGCCACATATACCTTTTTTGTCGGGTCCTTTATCACACTTTATCGATATCTAAAGCATGTTGAAAGATTTGTTTATAATAAAGATAAATTCTCACATTTAAATTACATGGACTGTGTGCTGAGTCAAAATTAAAGTTGATATTTTTATTTATTGCTCTGAAATTTACAATTTAGTATAAATCCCTAAAAAATGGCCCGATTGACCCAAATTTTAAATTGAATAGGATGCCATAGAATAAATATTTTTGACTCAGCACATTCATCTAACTAAGTTTTATCTCTGTAGAAAATTTCAAAGAAAAATATTGAACAAAACCAAAGATGTCTTTGTTAGAAGATAGAAAATCTTTAAATAGAGAAAAACAAATTGGAAAAAAAAATTCAAAAATAAAAAGCTACAAATTCAAATATGGTCTGATTTTAGTACTTTTGACCAATGTCATTTAGTAGGTAAGAACTTGGTTAAGGTACAGTAAAAATTTGGAGAAAAAGTGCTAAGGCCGTTGCTAAAGAACTTTTGGATGTTTACCCCTTTTTAAAGAACAAAATTAGGCAAAACTTATAACTTTTTTTTCCATTGTTATATATTTTTATTGTTTATAAAGGTTTTTTTTTAAACTTTCTAAAAAACAGAAAAGAAAAAAAAAAAAATTTTTTCACACTTTTAATAGTGGGTAGCCACGTTAACGTAGTTTTTATCACATGTCTTAAATAAATAAATTTAAAAATTAATTCTGGTATTTCGACCAGAAATATTTTAATCCCAGCCGGAACCGGGATAACCTAAAAGTCACAAAACCCGGTCGGAATTCCGGCCGGAACGGTATTCCGGTACATTCATACTATATATTTAATATAGTAAATCATGTAGGGGAACTTTGCATATGTTGAACATTTTAACAGTGAATTGTTTTTTTTGAGCCGAAATATTATAATATTTATATTTATTTTTGCAGATACCATAATTTAATTTTTCTTCTTAAAGAATATAAATGAATAGCTCATTTTAAAAAAAAAACTTTACACCAAAAATTTCGTTATTTTCAACACACCCAATCATCTCATCTTGGAAAACCAGTTTCCTAAGATGAGCTTTTTTTAATGGAACTCAAAAAACTCAAAATAACAAAAAAAATAATCACAAAAAAAAAAGTTCAATAAAATTGTATCTTCAAGGACTATACTTAAGTAAAGAATAATTAAGTTAACAATACTATTTTTTGATAAAACTTTGACTCTTAAAATACCAAAATAAAGCTCCGCGAAGAAAAACTTTAGAAAAACGCGCTTTTTTTAACAAAAAGTTGCATCTCATCTTGAGCGTCTAAAAACGTATCATTTTAAGCAACCTCATCATAATTTAAATAGCACAACAACAGCTTATGTATTATCTCATATAACCCATGAAATTAGCAATAAATAAGTATAAAATATTGAGGTAATAAATTTTTGATGATCTTGTTTCGTTCTGACATAATTACAAAATATTGAATAATAAAAAATTATAACGGGGATGGTAAATTTTTTTAACAGTAAAACAATCAAATAATATTAATTATACAACCAAGAAAATAAAATAAACAACACCGTCAAACTTGTATGAATATTCTTAACCAAAAAAGTTCGCGAAAAAATCATTAGTCTACCCGTAAAAGAGGTTATACCATCTTAGGAACCTGCTCGTCTTACGCAACCTTCCTCTACCAACATATATATGAAATATATATATATATATATATATATATATATATATATATATATATATATATATATATATATATATATATATATATATATATATATATATATATATATATATATATATATATATATATTGTATATATAGTTCATCTACCCTATCCAAAAAGTCCTATAGGACGTATAGGATTTTGAAACAAACAGAAAAGATAAAATGTTGATAATTAAAAACACTTTTTAACATATGAGTTTTAATTTAATCATTTAATACTTTGTTTATCTTTCTCTGTAATAACGAGTTGTGCTTTGCACTTTTAAAAATCCGCACCTAAAGTTTGCAAATTCTGTCGGCACACTTTTGCAGTTTGCACTTGAAATAGTAAAAAAAAAAATATAGTTCGAATAAACGCAAACTAAATTTTTATAAAATTACCGTATTTAGGGTGTATTTTAACTTATCGTTGTCTTTTAACAATTAGGATTGATGTTTACTAGATATTAAATTATTTATTAATACACATAGAATTATACACATAGAATTATACACATAGATTATACACATAGAATTAAACACATAGATTATACGCATAGATTATACACATAGATTTCTTAAGAGAATTATGCATTGAACAACTCCTAATAATATATCATTTTTTGATATTTGTTCTAGGATCTGCAGCTAAATTAAATAATTCTGATGGTGGTTTCTATTATTTCTATGCATGATTTCCATGTTTATAAATAGTTTTTAAGATACATCAAGTTTTACTTAAAAAAACTCTTTTTTTATTAAACATCTCAGTGATGACAGGTGTTCAGTATAAATAGTTACAAATAATGTACTAATAATATTGAGGAAAGTAATAAAAATTGTTAAACTAAAGATTTTCAACATACATACAATACATTTCTACATCACTTGAACACGCTGTTAAAAGTCCATGTTTCTTATTTTTAACAAAAATGTTTCTTATTTAAAATAACAAAAAAAAAAAAAAACTTAATTATCCCTTTTACAGTTTATCCATTTCTAATTAAATATTTCTAATTATATTCATGTAATAAAATAAAAACTAGTTTTAAAGTTTTAGACGGTTTTCTAATTTGAGTAATCATTATAGCAGCCTTTTTGTTAAACTCATTTGTTAGTTAACTAACAAATGAGTTTCGTATAAAGTTTTTTTTATCAAGTTTTAGATGGTTTTCTAATTTGAGTAATATTAATAGCAGCCTTTTTGTTAAACTTATTTGTTAGTTAACTAACAAATGAGTTTAACAAAAAGGCTGCTATAAAGATTACTCAAATTAGAAAACCGTTCAAAACTTTATAAAAAAACTTTCTATAAAAAAACGTTGAATAAAACTTTTATAATAAAAATTTACAATCCTTTATTTTATAGAGCTTAACTCTTAAACGATTGAAAATTTCTTTATAAAGTTTCAAATATATTTATTTATATTTATTTATTTCTATCATAGTTTGCAGCATAGCTTTCAAAGTCTATCCCACTATAACTAGGAAGCACGACGACAAATAATTATTTATCAGGGGTGATGACAATAAATCATTATGTTGCTTTTAAAATATTCCGGAATTTTTCCATAAAAAAAAGTCATTTGACGCTTATATAAATACATAAAAATATTTGTTATTCTATTCCCCGATCCAGGTTTATTACACTGTTCCAGGAATTAAACACTTTGAGTTTTAAAAATCGTGTTAAATATATCTTGATATTAATTGATTGTTAGCAAACATCAAAATAACTTTGTATGCCTTAAGTCTAATTTCTGGTCGTACGATCTTCGAAAAAGTACATTTATCAAAGTGACACATTTAAGAAAAATTTCCATTTATTTTGTTAAGTTTTTTTTACCAATTAACATTTCAAAATCCTCTTATTTATTAAGCAGTTTACTGCTTCCTAAGAAGTTTCATTACGTCAAATTGAATTATGCTTCAAAGTTCAAGATAATAGAATAATTTTTTTATAATATGTTTTCCATCTATTTAATTTTATATCTATTTAATTTTCCATCTATTTAATTTTATTTTATCTATAAATTTATTCCATCTATTTCCATCTATTTATTGACTTTTTCCATCTACTCAATTTTTCTCAAACAAATCAAAATGCATTGTTTACCAAATCTTAATCAATTGTTAGCAGGTTAAAGTATCTTTCCAATTGTGAAAAAATTATGTAAATCCACTGTTCACGAAATTTGTTCGGTTTAGTGAAAATTTCTCATCTTTCCTCGGTCTATTAGCCTCGGTCTACCCTACTATAAACTTACAGTTTTAAAACATGTAACCCAAATTTGGAAATTTAAAGATCGTTTTTTTTAAATACTTTATAATTTAGAATTTGTATTTATTTTTTAATGTAGTAAAAGTATTAGGGTTGTCCCTAAGAAGAAAAGAATGGGGGTGTCATTTTGCCATCCATCCCCCTCCTCCTCATCCACTCCCACTTTCGCATTAAGTATTAGTTTTAGCAATAAAGCAATAAAGTTTTCAGATTCTAAGATCATGCTTAAACTACAAATATTTTATGCAAAAGCTTTTCCATTTGTTTTACGATTTTATTTGCAGTGGACTTATATTGGCATTTTTAAGCGATTCATTGGAGTTTTGTTCATTGGTTATTTAGTGGACCATTAGTGACAGTCGCTATGAATAGTAAGTCGATAATTTCCCAAGATTTTAATAATGGCTATTCAACAGCTAGCCACTTTTAGCGGCTGCTACTAATGTTCCACTAAATAATCAATGACCAAAACTACAGCGGTCCGCTCAAAATGCTTATATAGGTCCACTGAAAGTCCGTATAGAATGTTTCCTGGGAAATATAGTAAAATATGACAAATACCATTTTCCATTTCCTCCGTAGATATTACCGCCACTTCTATGTTCTCAATTTTTAAATAATGTGACACTTTAGTAAGTGATAGATCCGATGGAGAAATCAAAATGTTTGAGATATGTTTAAAAATTAGTTGCATGAAATCCATATTTACAAAGGATTATGGATAGGGATTACCCACGGATTATGATCAAAAACTTAACTACATTATTTTAATTCAGATCAAATCAAAAGTGAAAGTAAAACTATGTAATGGTTGATAAATGGAAGCTAATTGTTACAAACGGGGGATTGTTGCAAATTTTTAATCTGAGGATTGCTAATAATCATTCTATGCTCATTAAACCGTTTATTCTGACGTAACCCAAAGTATAATACCATACAAATATAAACCCAAAGTTTAATACCATAATAACACCATGTATTAAAACCCAAATTATAAACTGGTAATACTTCGTATTAACAGTTTGTCTTGCTTAAAACATTAAAAAGATAAATAAAAGCTCAATTTATTTACAATAAATAAATTCTTTAACATAATTTTTTTTTTCATATTTTAATTCCTTCAAGTTGCAAATATAAAGCTTTAAAACCGCACATGTAAAGACACAATAAAGAAAAAATTTATTTATTCTCCTGGGAGCAGGGTCAGGGGAACACGTGCCCCCCCCCTTTTTTTTTTTTTTTTTTCTAGAGGATCTTTTTTTTTTTAGTACTTTTCAAATGCGGCTTTTAACAAACGTAGAAAGATAAAGCGTAATAGAGTGGAAAAACTCTCATGGTTTACATTATATTTGAATAAAATTAAAAAAAAAGTAGTTGTAAAAAAAAAACAACATAGATGTATGCCAAGTGGCGCTGTAAAGAGAATTTGCTGAACCTTCTTTGATTTCATTTTTAGGTATTATGCACATCTTCTTGTAATTTGGAAAAATACATGTAATAGTTATTATACCATAAGTTGTATTAAAATTTGCATCAATATTAATGTATTTTTATCAATTTGATACGTAATAGTTTTGTATATATTTTCTTCCTCAGGATGAAAAATGTATTTATATATGATTTACCAGAAAAAAAAATAAAAAAAAATAAAAAAAAGATAACAGTAATTTTTAGGCTACCTCATTTTTCTCTATTCTCTGCTACTTTGAAAAATCAGGAGTAAGTTATGAGTCTTTAGTACTGTACCCGAGAAAAAAAAAACCCGGCTAATCCTGCTAAGTTCCTAATAAGTTTCCTACTACAACTTAGTAAGTTCCCACCGAGTACTTACAAGGAACTTAGTAGGATTAGCAGGTTTTAGTAGGAAACTTAGTAGGATAAGCAAGTTTTGATAGAAATATTAGTAGGATAAGCAAGTTTTTAGTAGGAAACTTAGTAGGATTAGTAAGTTTTTAGAAGGAAACTTAGAAGGATTACTAGGGTTTTTATTCAGAACTTAGTAGGTACTTAACAGGATTAGTAGGTTTTTTTTCTCGGTTAAGTAATTACTTTCTAGTTTTAGTTAATAGTTTTTTTAGTTACATTCATATTTTTATTAGGGTTTTATTTAATTATTTGAGTTTTATTAGGGTTTATTTAATTATTTGAGTTTTATTAGGGTTTTATTTAATTATTTGAGTTTTTTAAAGATTTCATAGTTATATTAGTAGGGTTATTTTTTAAGAAATATACGAGTTTAAGTAAAAATAATAATTTTTGCTTAAACACAGATTCTTCTTGAAAATATAATCCTTCTAATATAATTTAACTAGTCGCTAAGCAATAAGGACGCTTATTTATAAAACAATAATAAAAATAACAAATAATAAAGTGTTAGATTGTTTAACTAAAACATTTAAAAAAATACAATAAACAGCGATGGTCAGTTCTTTTGGCAATTTCGCAGGTGCCGGTGGAATAATTGCACCCATAAGATTTGTCTTCATATTTTACGACCATAACTGTAGCTATAACTTAATTTATAAAAATAATAATGCAATTCAACAACCTAATAACACATATTTTACAATAAAAAAGCATATTTTACTCACCATAAATTTAGAACGATGAAAAACTTTCATTATCATTGTTTCAAAGCTATTATAATCTAAAATTTAAAAATAAAAGTGTTTGAAAATATGAAATAAAATTAAATTAAAAAAATTTAAATAAACTTTTTTAATTTAATTTTATTTCATATTGCCCCGTGTGTGTGTGGGTGGCAGTAACAGTATCAAAAACAGCCAAACTGATTAATCTCGAAAATGGAATTTCCAGAATAACATCGAAATAGAGAATAACATCGAAATTGTAAAAAAAGGAATTGTATCGAAAATCCGAAAAATAGAATAACCTCGAAATTGTGAAAAAAGGAATAATATTGAAAAGAGATTTTTCGGAATAATATCGAAAAAGAAAGCATTTCAAATTTGTTAAAAAAGGATTAGTATCGAAAATCCTAAAAGCAGAATAATCTCGAAACAGCTCAAAAGAGATTAATATTGAAAAAAGACTTACCGGAACAATATCGAAAGTGTGAATAAAGGAATAGTATCGAAATTTCAAAAAACGGAATCGGATCAATATTGTAAAAAAAGGAACAATATCGAAACGAGACTTTCTGGAATTATATCGAAACTGTGAAAAAAGGAATAAAATCGAAAAAGGACTTTCCAGAATAATATCGAAAAGGTGAATTTTAATAATAGGTTTGAAAATTCCAAAAGCAGAATAAATAGACGGCAGTTGTTTGCGGTTTTTTGCGGTTTTTAATTAAAGTGTAGTAATTACACTGTATAATTGTATAATATAAACAAAAAGCTCTATTAGTAGAACAAAAAATATTAAATGTTGTATTGATTTTATTTACAGTAGGCACATCAAACGATTTTACTATCACAATTATCTCTTGTTATAATTAATACCATTATATGCGGATAATGAAGAAGCTTTCAGAATGTGTTCATTTTTTAAATTTGGATAACTGGTTCCCAAGTTATGACAATCTATGTTGGGCTCAATAACGTCTATTTCGCGTCAAGATTTTTTGAGTTTTTCTTAAGAAAGTATGGCACTAAATTTTGATAATAAATTTTTTTTTCACATGCTATCAAGAAGGAATTTCATTGAAGTACTTATGCTGAATTATTTTTATTGTTTTCTTTTTTACTAAAGCATTCAATTCTACAAATTATCATTCTCATATTAGGGGCCCCTAGGTAAGAATTCCACTCCTCGTTTACCCATTTGGGGTAATTGGATCAAAAGCTATAAAAGCTTCGTTTAAACCGTAAAAATTAACTTTAGATAAAGAAATAGAGTTTTTTCAAACGGTCAGGGTAAACAAATTCATTAACATTTATAAATAACAAGAAAACAGGTAAAAATATTAGGTCTAATTTCTTCTACAGAACTTTGATTTTTCTTGGCCCAATCGCCCATTCAGGACAATAGGGTAAAAATGTAAAAATACACAAAGCCCGTTTACTCATATTGGGGCAAAGAGTAAAAAAAACTCTGTTAAAACTATAAAAATTAACTCAAGTTAAAGAAAAAGACCTTTTTCAAACTGTCAGAGTAAAGATTCATTTACATTTATAAATATCAAGAATATAATGTAAAAATCTAAGAAGAAATATTTTTCTCATTTAGGGCCGGGAGCCATGACATTAAACTATAACAATAAGCAAAAAAAAATTCTGAAAATTTTTCAGTAATAGCTCAAACCCTAAATAAGTAAAATTTGAACTCTATTTTATTAAGTGCACCACCAATTTTATGAAATATCATGCAAATAGTTTTGTCGTTAACATGGAAATGTGAACGACAAGTCACATTATACCCGAACTTTATCATATTTTAATTTTACGCGTTGCAACGCGTTGCAACGCGTTAAAGCGAAGTATGATAAAACTCACAAATCCATTTTAACGACAAAACTATGAACATAATATTTCACAAAAGTTGTGGTGCACTTCATAAAATACAGTTCAAACTTCACTTATTTTCAAGCTTTTTTATCCGCTTAAACTGTAAATCAAATCCAAGTGACGCAGTTATAAATAATGTTATTTATCATTTGCAACAACAATGTTGTTTTTATCATAGATAACGTGTTGTATCTTACAAATATTAGTGACATCTTTTGGAAATAATAAAAAAGTTCGCCTTTGTTTAAATGCTTGAAAACATTTGCCCTTTAGTGATTTTTTAACAAAGTGATTTTAGGCACACTGCACAGTGGGCCAGAAACATGAAAAAGTGATCAAAATTAATAATTACATATAAAATCAATTTAACAATATTAACATTATAAAATCAATTTAACAATAATTCTATTTACTAAAACATAATATTACAACCATTTAAGTTTTCTTCAGGTTACTCACTTTCAAAAAAGATTAAAAATTTTTGAATTGTTAAAGGTTGGTTTTGCTCATTTTTTTAATTTTTCCTCACTGCTGGCCCACTGTGCACTGCCTTGAATGTTAGCTAAATATTTTATGTAAGCAAAATATAAAATTCCAAAAAGAACAATTAAACACTTACTTTATAAAAAAAAAAAATTGTCCTTACTACAAATTCTGATAGAGGGGGAGGGAAAATGCCTCCTTGACCCCTCCCATTGTGAAACTAAGAGCATTTGGTCAAAAAAAAGATGTCAATTGCTCACGATTATCTCCTCTCTTTCCCCACCCCTACCAACAGTAAGGACGTGATAAATTTAATAGAAACTAGCTTTTAATAGAAAATTTATATCGATAGCAACTCTTTAAACAAAATACATATCTATTATAAAGCAAATTAAGGATGAAAAATCCTTTTTTATAGCTGTTTTGTGCTGGTCTGTAAAATCTAAGTCTGTGTTTTATATAATCTATATGGTGTTATATCTTGGAAAGGAAATATTTCCAGCATATGGTTTTCACATACTTTTTGACGAGCTCTTTCCAATTATAGTTTTTTGTTTAATTTCTATATATTTTTTTGCTGACTGTAACAAGTTCTGATCCCGGCCCAAAATGTTTTAGCACTCGTTTTCTTCTTCTTAGTTTTAACCTAGTTAAACAAGTTAAAAGCTAGCTAGACAAGTTAAAACCTAGTTAAAAAAAGTTAAAAGCAAAAAGTTGCTTCTAACACGCTTGTGCACACAAAAGTGCTAATCGTAACATAGTAACCCTCACGATAAGTCTTTTGTTGATACTGTCACTTGCTTCAAGGAAACTTATTTAATTTTGCTAGACAAGCAGCTGTAGAATTTTATGCAACATTTATCTATACAATAACTTTAACATGTAAATGACGATTGTTTCTAGGGTGATGGAATTTATTTAGTACTTATCCTTAACGTAATATGGGGTTTGCTCAACTGAAACCAATACAATACGTCAAGTTACGGAAAATCTTGTAGGCCCAAATGGAATTTAAAGTCATTTATGTAAACTAAAAAATGACGTTATTGATTATTCTTTATTCCAGGCGGAGCAATAGGAAAAAAATTATACCGCTTTTATATAATAAATTTTTAAAAATAAATTTAAACAATTGTGTGACATTTTAGTTTTTAAAATAGGTAAAAGGGAAAATTTTTACTGAATCATTGAAAAGGTTCAATTATAGATGTTATTGGTCCTCGGCAAGTGGGACTATGAGTTGTGTTGCTTTTTTGGACTTGTTGAATGCAGGGCTGACAAAAAAAAAATGTCTGCAAGGCATTACTAATGCATTTCGTTCATTGACGGTACAAACAACGCAGTTCGGTGACTCTGTTGAAGTAGAAGTTGGCAAAGGAAGACTCTCACCAACCTTCATTGAGTTTTCATCAAAAGCACTAAAAATATTTAAAAAATTCAAATACAATTTTCCATATTTCATGGAAAATAATATATTTTCAAATAAAGTTAAACTAATTAGTTTGGTAAAAAAATTGATAAAGGTCAATAAATAAGAAGTGTTATACAAAAACTTGGAAAATTATCTTACACTACTTTGAAGTTTTGAAAGAGATATGATACTGTTGATAGGAATCTCTCAGTTGTCCAAACTCCGTCTCGAAGTTTTTTCTCAAAACAACACATTTTTTCAATGGCACCATAATTGCGTTGGTCACGGCGGACTGGCTGATTGCAGAGAAGCTGTTGAAGCTCTTGAATTGTATGGACTATTACATGCTGGTTAAGCAATTTCATAAACTGCCAAAATCCTCTATGTCGATCACCCATGTTTATTTTCAAACGTCTATTGAGACTCTCTGCATTGTTATTGGTTTTGTGGTTCAAGCCATAAACACTGAATGGGGTCACTATATTGAGCCAATAACTCTCAAAATATCTTTTAAAAGCAAGTAGTTAGATTTTGATTTCGCGACTAAATTGTGCAATCTCAATAACTCGAGATCCCCAAGCAACCAAGATCTTGTTTGCAGGAAGGAGACAAAGTGCTGAAACTTTTCGTGCCTACTTCTTTACTTGAATTTGGTGGTGGTATTCCCTCTGAAGACCAAGAATCGCTAATTGCTTGGTGATTGCATTTTCGATATGAAACCTAAAGATAAGGGTTTAAAGGAGATCATTAATTGATAACAAACTCTGAAAAACTTGGATAACTTAGAAACTGGAAACTAAGTTATAACAAAGTAATAAATTATATCTGCAACCATTCACCAAGCTTTCACTCCGAGTTGTTTTTAAAGCATTCTGTAGTCCTCGTTCAAAATCTGACATAATGGTGACTGGAGATAAATCTAAAACTTCTTTTATTTTGGAAAAAACAAGCTTGTATAGAGCCTTGGATTTCGATGTCATTAAAGCGCATACAGCTGGAACAGATATTCCCCAAAGGTGAGGGTTATCAGGATCAAAATTCATCTGATCCTCATCTGGAATTGGATCTTCAATTACTGCTGAATACTCAACATAAAATATCAAGAGCTGATACCACTTACTTTCCTCCATGCGTGGTGTCATGCTGGAAGTACAATAAATGTAACTATAATTTACAACTGTAAATGAAATTGTTCTACCTAACGTTTTTAATATATCACTTTTTTCGTCTACGGGCTGTCCATTAATAACGTTAAAAAAATAAGGGCTGTCCATTAATAACGTTAAAATAAATACAATAAATAAAAAAAAATTAAGCTGATGCGATATTAGGGTGAAAAGTTAGGAAATATTCACCGAACTCTTAAATAAGTTTCTTTTTAAAAGGTGACTAAGTATTAAAAATTTCTTAAGATTTAAAATGAAAGTGTGATCATAAAATCATATTTTTGATGTTAATCATTAAAAAGAATTTTTGACAATTAAAAATTTTCGATCTTATTTTGATTTTATTGTTTTCGACATTAACCAGAAAATCTTATTTTTAATGTTAATCGTTAAAATGAGTTTTCGATCTTATTCTGTTTGTATTGTTTTCGACATTAATCGAAAAATCACGTTTTCGAAGTTAATCATTAAAATGAGTTTTCGATCCTGTTCTGATTTTATTGTTTTCGACATTAATCAGAAAATCTTATTTTCGATGTTAATCATAAAAATGAGTTTTCGATCTTATTCCTTTTTTATTGTTTTCGATATTGTTTCACATTTGTGAATTTTGATATAAAAACTTTTCGACATTAATCAGAAAATCACATTTTTGATGTTAATCAGTTAAATGAGTTTTCGATCTTATTCCGTTTTTATTGTTTTCGATATTGTTCCAAATTTGTGAATTTCGATATAAAAACTTTTCGATATTAATCTGAAAATCACATTTTCGATCTTAATCATTAAAATGAGTTTCGGTCAGTTATTTTTCGATACTAATCATTTTTTCAATCAGTTAATTTTCGATACTATTCCGCTTTCCCGTGTGTGTGTGTGTGTGTGTGTGTGTGTGTGTGTGTGTGTGTGTGTGTGTGTGTGTGTGTGTGTATACACACGTTATTTTTATATACATATAAAAAAAAGAAAATATACAGTTAACCAAAAACAATAAATAATTGTATCAAAAATATAAATATTTAATTTATTTAATAGATTTTAATCGTACCCACCTGTTATCCGCGATAACAGGTGGATACGATTTCTTTTGTCTTAACGAATTTAGTTAATTCTTAAAAGAAACACTACATAAAGTCAAAATAGTACAAAAAGAAATCTGAATTAGATCATTGTTAACAACAAACTCTTGTCGCCATTATGAATTAAGTTGTCTCCATTATGAATTAATTGATTTCAAACAGAATCCTAAATAACAACTTCGAATAAAAAGAACATTATAAAGTAAATATATAATAATACATAAAAACATAATACAATTTCAAACTTTAAAAAATAGAAATAAAATCTATCATGTTCATAATTATTCTTAACAACAACACCATAAAAAAAATTTCTTTGTTTTTTTTACAAGATCATAGTGAGTAAACTTGCTTGAATCAAAAACAGCTAATCCACACTTTTTCAACAACAAATAAGGAGATATTTTTAACAAAACATGCCTGATTTTGATAGGAATATTAAAAGAATCCATATGAATGAATCCGATGAAACTTACTTACATTTTTATACAATCGACATATACACAAGATTTGTTTTTGGTTATGTGCAATGAACAAAATTTTCACAATCACATTAAATTCTATTAATAAATATGCATAATGTGAAGCGGATTTTAGTTTTTTACCATAATGATAAGCATGAAAAGCTCTATCAGCAACTCTAAAACGGTTATAAAACTGATAAAGATTTAGGTCAACATTTAAATCATTCAAATCCATATTCCGCAACTTATCTGATATATTTTGTGCTGCACCTAACACAAAAGGATTCAAAGAAAAAGTATTTAAGTGGTCTTCCGTCTGAAATCTAATAAATTTTTCAGCCATTTGTCTTTCATGGCCTTTAATTCCTGTAACAGACCTCTTTAGTTGGCAATTTACATTTTCAAACACCATAGCTGACGTTGCTGTAAGAGGTCCAAAATTTTTTACCTGGTCAGAGAGATGTGCTAATGCATGGAAAGTGAATGTGCGAATACCTTCACCAAAATAGGAGCATAATGCCTTTTGAAATAAATATATTAGTTGCTGACAAGCATCAATATCATTTGATGAAACAATTTCGTTGGATAATGTATAAATAGATGTTGAAAGCATTAAATTAAGAACAAATTTCAGCATTACCAAGTTTGTAAAACTCAAATGGCCCATAATGCAATAGAAAATACTTGTGCTCTTGAGCTTTCCACTTAACAAGTTCATTATTCATATTTTTTGGCTTCTGTCGAAAAAAATGTGGTAATTTTATGGAGTCTACATTAATTTTTTAAAAATTAGCACCTCAAAACCCATTGCGCTTGAGTGAAAGTCACCCATTATACTCTGCTGGCCCCCCACCCCCTCCATAATACACTACTTAGCAGCGACCATTATTGTGGTTTAAAAAAACTAAAAAAATATGTTGTTAGATGAAATTATAAAATAAAAGTTGAACAATCAAATAAAAATCTAACACGAATGAAAATTTAATAAAAATCATGGTTAAAAATCATTTAAAAAAAACGTATAATAATAACAATTACAAATTTCTCAAATCTCCACGAACGATAGCGTGTAAAGTTAAAACATAAAATTATTTTAGGCCGCTTAACTGCAGATTTACCTATATATATATATATATATATATATATATATATATATATATATATATATATATATATATATACAAACACACACTTAAAACATTACAAGTTCTTCATTTAAATTCAACATGATTAATGAATAATTATGCATAATCACATATATATAAAGAAACAGAAAATAAAATAGTTACCTGAAGCTGTATGATTGTACATGGTTTGAGATTGAACTAAACATATTGTGTGTAAAAATCAGTTAGTGTCATTTATAACAAAAATCTTAATGTAAAGTAAATAAAAATTATAATATAAAATATAACAATAGTCAATAATTTTATAGTTTGTTTAACATGTTAAAAAGAAATGTTAAATCTTGTTAACAAGAGATAACAATAAAAATAAAAATATATTTACCAGTAAAAAAACGTATAAATATAAATTTTTTAACAATGAAAAGAAAAAAAATTAGAAATAAAAATAAAATATAATTTAAAAAACACATCACCATACATACCACTATAAATCAGAAAATGCTCGAATTGATACAACAGAAAATGCTAGAATTTATATAGAGTTAAAGTTAACATTATAAAATTAATATTATAATTTAAAACCACATTATAACACATTAACAAATATTCATCTTAAATCCTAAATTTTTATCAGTTTTATAACGGTTTTAGAGTTGCTGATAGAGCTTTTCATGCTTATCATTATGGTAAAAAACTAAAATTCGCTTCATATTATGCATATTTATTAATAGAATTTAATGTGATTGTGAAAATTTTGTTCATTGCACATAACCAAAAACAAATCTTGTGAATATGTCGATTGTATAAAAACGTAAGTAAGTTTCATCGTCATATGGATTCTTTTAATATTTCTCTCAAAATCAGGCATGTTTTGTTAAAAATATCTCCTTATTTGTTGTTGAAAAAGTGTGGATTAGCTGTTTTTGATTCAAGCAAATTTACTCACTATGCTCTTGTAAAAAAAAACAAAGAAATTTTTAGGATTCTGTTTAAAATCAATTAATTCATAATGGCGACAACTTAATTCATAATGGCGACAAGAGTTTTTTGTTAACAATGATCTATCTCAGATTTCTTTTTGTACCATTTTGACTTTATGTAGTGTTTCTTTTAAGAATTTAATAAATTCGTTAAGACAAAAGAAATCGTATCCACCTGTTATCGCAGATAACAGGTGGATACGATTAAGATCTATTAAATAAATTAAATATTTATATTTTTGATACAATTATTAATTGTTTTTGGTTAACTGTAAATTTTCCTTTTTTTATATGCATATAAAAATAACATGTATGTATATATATATATATATATATATATATATATATATATTATATATATATATACACACACAAAAATTTAAATAAGTCCCGTGTGTGTGAGTATATATATATATATATATATATATATATATATATATATATATATATATATATATATATATATATATATATATATATACACACACACACACACACATACACACACACACACACACACACACACACACACACACACACACACACACAAACGGGGCTTATTTAAATTTTTTTAATTTAATTTAATTTCATATTTCATACACTTTTATTTCTAAATTTTAGATTATAATAGCTTTGAAACAAAGATAATGAAAGTTTTTCATCGTTCTTAATTTATGGTGAGTAAAATATGCTTTTTTATTGTAAAATATATGTTATTAGGTTGTTGAATTGCATTATTATTTTTATAAATTAAGTTATAGCTACAGTTATGGTCGTAAAATATGAAGACAAATCTTATGGGTGCAATTATTCCACCGGCACCTGCGAAATTGCCAAAAGAACTGACTATCGCTGTTTATTGTATTTTTTTAAATGTTTTAGTTAAACAATCTAACACTTTATTATTTGTTATTTTTATTATTGTTTTATAAATAAGCGTCTTTATTGCTTAGCGACTAGTTAAATTATATTAGAAGGATTATATTTTCAAGAAGAATCTGTGTTTAAGCAAAAATTATTATTTTTACTTAAACTCGTATATTTCTTAAAAAATAACCCTACTAATATAACTATGAAATCTTTAAAAAACTCAAATAATTAAATAAAACCCTAATAAAACTCAAATAATTAAATAAACCCTAATAAAACTCAAATAATTAAATAAAACCCTATAAAAATATGAATGTAACTAAAAAAACTATTAACTAAAACTAGAAAGTAATTACTTAACCGAGAAAAAAAACCTACTAATCCTGTTAAGTACCTACTAAGTTCCGAATAAAAGCCCTAGTAATCCTACTAAGTTTCCTTCTAAAAACTTACTAATCCTACTAAGTTTCCTACTAAAAACTTGCTTATCCTACTAAGTTTCCTACTAAAACTTACTAATCCTACTAAGTTTCCTACTAAAACTTGCTAATCCTACTAAGTTTCCTACTAAAACCTGCTAATCCTACTAAGTTCGCAGTAAGTACTCGGCGGGAACTTACTAAGTTGTAGTAGGAAACTTATTAGGAACTTAGCAGGATTAGCCGGGTTTTTTTTCTCGGGTAATGTAGGAAACAAGAGAAACTTAGTTTTATGCAATATAAAACCTTATAAAAGTTTGTTGCAAGGTTACAAACCACTCTTTAACTTTTTCTAATTGCTCATTAAAAATTTTAAAAAGTTTTTCAATATCATCAAAAATATAAAAAAGATTAGAGTTAATCTGCAAATTCAATAAAGTTTATAAGAACTGATAGTAAATATATGATTCTTTATGTTCAGTAAAAATAACAATGGCCAAAAAAGTGAGCACCAAGGATTCTTGAAAGCGAGTGTTTAACGTTTGAAAAGTAGTATATTAATTGCTTTTTTATTTCTTAGATATTAAGTAAGATGCTAACTAAACTGAATTTTTGTTTTTAACTCCATAATATTCAAGTAGTAGTATTATGGTTTTCAGTATATTATGGTTTTCAGTATCAAATACTTTAAACAGATCAATGAAAACACCTTATGTAAATTATTATTTAGAGCGTTCGATCGTAGACGAATATAACTACTCCATATTCGGCTACTTTATCCCTACTGCATATTCGACTACTGCGTGTTCAGTTAAATGCATTTTTTCGAAAACAAACTGTTTTCTAAGCATCATTTTGTTCTTAGTTATATAATCATAGAGTCTGTCATACTTCATACGTTCAAATAATTTTGAAAATGGTCTGTAGTTTAAAATATTAAAGTCATAACAACCCTAATATACCCTTAAATCAAATTAAGGTTTTTAATTAGTTTTAAATTTATCATGAACAATTATCTATTGATGTTTAGTAACAAAAAATGGTGCTACTTTTTTTGAGAAAAGTAATGAAAATTGTTCAACTCAAGATTTTCAACTCACCAAAAATACATTTAAAATTCTATATCTTCTCTTAATGCTGTTGAAAGTCCATTGCGCTCTTATGAAATAGCTTGCGCCATAGCAAAAAAAAGAAAGCTTGATGGCCTTTTTAACTGTTTAGTCCGTCCTAAATTACTACATGCAACATAATAGTTAAGTTCATAACAAAGAATGAGCTTAACTATAAAGCTGCCATAAAAGTTAAAACTATTTTAAAGTTCATCATAAACCTTTGTTTAAAAGTTATTGTTATGTAAAACTTACAATCCCACATTTTGCGGAAACTTTTCTTAAGTGTAACACACGAACGAATAATGATTTATTGAGTTTCATTTCTATCGATCAATGCAGTGCCAGATCAAGGGGGGCTAGAGGGTTATAGCCCCGGACGCCGCAAATTTAGGGGCCACCAAAAATTTTAGAGGACTTTTTTTTTTTTAAGTCATATTTAGGCTCTGGCCCAAAGAAAGGGCTCAAAAAACAAAAATAGCCCCGAAGTCTTAATCCGCCACCGGATCTATGATCAATTAGTCTTAGGATAGCTCATAACTTTAATTTACAGTGTATATCCAACTATATTAGGTGTATGTTAAAAACTATTATGTGGTTAGGGACTGTGACAATAAGTTATTATATTGTTTTAATAGTTTACCGAATATTTTGAAAAAAAAAAATATATATATATATATATATATAGTTTGTTAATATATTCCATAAGTTTATTTTACAATTCCAGGAATTATTTAATTTGTACAAAATAATCTTAAATTTGCGTTTATAAAGTTATGTTAATCTTGATATAAATCAATTGTTAACGGGGTTGGTTAAAAAACAAGCATCAAAATAAATTTGTCCGTCATTTATCTAATTTCTGGTCGTTGCTTTAGTACATTTTTTCCAAAGTACATTTTTTAAGCGTGACAAATTGAACAAAAACTACCATTCATTTTTTACTACCGCTAAACTTTTTATTCAATTAACATTCAAAAATCTTATTTATTAAGCAGCTTACTACAACATAAGAAGTTTCGTGACGTCAGGCTTTGACGTAATTTAGTATAAACATCTTATAAAAAATTGCCTGGATATGCCTTATATAACGAGAGTTAAGATAAAATTGTAAAAATTAAATAGAAGAAAATAGTTACTAGATTATCATTACTAGACACGAGTTAGACGTGCTGTTTGATATTTATTTTTTTAAAAACTGTATTTGAAATACTAACTTTTTTTAATTGCATAAAATCACGTTTTTTATTGGTTTACAGCAAATTATAAAACTAGGTAATTAAGTTTTGTTAACTATTC
Organism: Hydra vulgaris; assembly: GCF_022113875.1. Taxonomy (NCBI): domain Eukaryota; kingdom Metazoa; phylum Cnidaria; class Hydrozoa; order Anthoathecata; family Hydridae; genus Hydra; species Hydra vulgaris. The sequence continues at coordinate 21,165,122 of NC_061169.1, forward strand.
TTGTTTTTATATTTTAAAATATGTAAAACATTAAATTCATTGAATTTAAATTTACATATTTATTAAATTACCAAATACTTACAATTTTTTATAACATTAAACCCATATTAAGAAATTAAAGTACCATGTCTTTTTTCATAATTTAGGATTAGCATTTTATTTTTATTTACTGTTATTTCCTCCCTAGGGAAAGAAATAACAGTAAATGGCCGGGGAGCGCTGTGCCACAACGCCACTATCAATTAAGTGTTAAGCACAAGTAATATAGTTTTAAGATTTTTAACGTCAACCTTTTTGTTGACAAATTATCTATTTTTGTTTCCACCGCATATATAACCATCGGTTCCATATTCTTAAGTTTAAAATAAAATGTAATAGATTAAATTGAGAAATCAAAATGTTTTAGAAATAGTTTTGCAAAAACATAGAGCACGAAACCATTTTATACATAAATTTACACTTATGTACACAAGAATTTATTTTCAAGAGGCCTAATGGAAAATTAACTATATTGCTGTACTATAAATTAAACCAAAAGTGAAAGTAAAACTCTGCAACCTGATTGGTTATTCTATTTTAGTTATTAACTAAAAGATTTGAAGCTTTATGAATGCAGTTAGCGAGGGTTTGTTGCAGATTTTGATTCTGAGAACTGCTATTAATCATCTCACGTGTTCTTTTTATTCTTTAAGTTGTTTACTTTAACCAAATCGATAAAAAAATTAATAAAAAGCAAAAAATAAAATCTTGTATTAATTATTTTTGATACTTTACATATTTTTATTTAATTTTTAAGGCGCAGTTTTATATATGTTGTTTTTCAATGCGAGCTTTTAAAAAATAGGAAATCAGAGCCGTATTGATGTTTTGATACGATAACCAGCAAACAAGTAACAACAAAATATATGAAATTTAAAACTAAATAAATTAAAAACAAAATATGCCAAATATAATTAATAACGTTACATCTTTTTGAAAACAAATTATGTTGATCCAGTAAAAAATAAAAAATAAAAAATGTATGAAACCATATGGATGTTGCATTTCAATAAATAAAAATCCATATCATCACCAAGTTATTTTACTACTATATATTTGTTTATATATAATTATAATTAAATTACGTTTACTTATAAGAATAAAAGTATAAGAAATACAGTTCTTATAAAGTTATGCTCTTTATTAAAAAAAAAAAAGATTTTAGGACATTTATACCGTTAAGAAAAATTGATTATAATAAGTTATAAGAAATAGTTTAAAATTAGACTGTAATGAGTCGCTTGATATTAAATGCAAACAAATACACTCCCAGCTAACAATCAGTCTAAAAAAGACGTCTTTTAGATGTATAAAAAACGTCTAATACGTCTAAAAGACTTATTTAAGACGTCTTTTTTGAGACTAAATGTTTGCTGGGCTAGTGCTAGGCCGCTGCTAAGTGAAATTAGAGTGCTCTGTAGAGCGCATATATTTCATGTGCATTAATGTCTGTGAAATAAATATTTTTAACGTACTGCTTTTTAGGTTTAAGTTTAAAAATAATATGCTGCCAAGCATTTTCCAAACTTACCTTTTTTCTTTAAAGCGCAAAGATTAAACTAAACGCTTAATAAATAACTTTGTTATACCAAAAACTTTATCAAAACAAGCTTATTTTTTGGTACCTTGCCGAGGGCCGCGGTTATGGTACTTGCTTCAAATAAGTAATATATACTTAACCTATATAACTTAACCTTCAATTCAACATTCATTACAACGTGCAAACAACAAAACAACACTTATATGATTTGATATAAGTATTGTTAAAATCTTTATTTAAAGTATATTGCTTAGCTTTACGTGAATAAAAACTGAATGAAAACACAAAACTCTAAATTTTCATCACGTTGCAATTTTCATGGTTTTGTTATTATTGATGACTTTTTTTTATTATTAAAAAATGATAGTTTTTTAATTTTGTATTCTTCCTCTGACAACTTTGTATTAAATCTAAAATAAAGTATGAGTATAAATTAGAAAGTCCTAGTTTTACTAATAAATCTTAAAAAGCCACTTTCAATCAAGTTTGATAAAACATTACATTTATCATCTTTTTTTTTTTGTTGCACTTTTGTAAAATTTGTTAAAGTTTCAACTGCTTTTTTATTGTATTGTTAATTAATTATTTGACCTCGATTATTTTTTATATTCTCTTTTAACTATTTTGTACCAATTCCATTTCATATTCCAATTTACCAATACATTTTGTACCATTCACACATTTTAATATATTTTAACTTGATGACTGTGCTTTAGTGGAAGCGTGTTTCGAAAATTAGTAAGCTAAATATTGTTTAATTCAAAAAGTCGTGTCTATTAGAATTTTTTAAACACACACACAGACACACACACACATATATATGTTTTAAATAATCATAAAAATAGTAATGCGCATGCCCTACTGCGGTTTAAGTAGTTTTTAACTAGTTTTCTCTTTTAGTTTTAATGAAGTTTTATTTTCAATCAGTTTTAAACGCGGGGTAAAGCATAAGTGGCGATGACGTTTGTCTGACGGGATAAACTAGTTATAAATGCTGATCCTAATCGAAACGCCAGTAATAATAGACGCGACTCTGAGGAGATGTTTATTACTTAATCACTACACAAATTATGTTTACACATTAGCATTAATGTTTTTTTTCCATTATTAAATGCCTTTCATTGTTGTTATCAGATTTTTTATTTTGCGATCGGTTTTTTGTTTTATAAGTTTTTGTCTGGTGATATATATCTTCGTTCATATTGGTGTTTATAAAACAATTTTTTTTTTTTATCTTTTTAAATTTATTTTTATTGTTATTATTGTTGTGGGTGTATAGCCTGTTTTTTTTATTTTATTTTTAAATATTCCTCTAATTAATCTTTATTTTTGTCTTGACAACCGTCAAAATATGCTTTGTCTAATAACTAATAAATAATTCTCCTTTATTCTAATGTACTTCATTTCTTCCCTCAGGCGTTCACTGCTCTTGTGTGACCATTCGATGGAATTTTATATGCCAAAGTTTTTAAATGATAATGAAGTTTTATTTTCAATCAATTTTAAACCTATTTTTTAAACAAAATCGCACCGAAAGTAGATATGAGCATCTTAATGAATTTTTCGGTTTAAAATCTTACTCCATCTAACTTTATTTGTTATCTTGTTATAATTAAATTTATAAAAACTCTATTTTGGTTACTCAGATGTCAATCATTTTATCAAACATAATATTTATTATTTGGAAAATTTGAGGAAAAAAAGTTGGAGTTATAATATTTATTTGTTCCCGTTCAATAAACCTCTTGAAACTTATTTGACTGCTCTCTTGATTTTGTTTTCTTTTTTCTTTTTTTTTTTGTATTTATTATCTCCCACTAAGCAAGACATCTTGTTTGCGAGATTTTACGAAAGCGAGAAAAACTTGAGATTTTAGTTTTAAACATTAAAAACTTCAGATTTTAAACTCAAGTTTAGTTTTAAACGCCTAGAAGTTTGAGACATTTGTTTTCTGCTAAATTATTTTAAAACAAGAAGGTCAAAAAAGTTTGAAAAGTTTGTGAAAAAAAAATAAATAAATAAAAAAAAAAAGGCAACTTACTAATTAGTTTTTAAATGCTAAACTATTTAAAGATTTATTTTTAGTTATTGTTTATTAGCTGAATGGTTCATTTCATAAAAAGAAACGTTATCATTTAAGCAAAACTCCATCATATTATGAAAATTTTTATTGGTAAACAAAATATAAACAATCCGTAAACAGGGTTGTCTGATTGTAAGATGTACCAACTTCTAAAATTGCCGATTTTGATTTCAATTTCAATTCTCAATTTATTTGTTGAGATTACATTTGTTTTACGTTTTATGATTTTTTTCTTTTTGCATTTTTGCTTATTTTCGATTCAAATTATAAACTTTTTTTTATTTTTCAAATAGTTATATATATAACTTCTGTTTTTTCTATTCAAATTCTGATTCTGGCTGTCTTAGCCGCCTCCTAATTTCCGTTTCAACCCCCCAAACTTTTTTAACTTTTCTACACCACTGTGTGTGTGTCTGTGTGTATGTGTGTGTGTGTGTGTATGTGTGTGTGTGTGTGTGTATGTGTGTGTGTGTATGTGTGTGTGTGTGTATATGTGTGTGTGTGTATATGTGTGTGTGTGTGTATGTGTGTGTGTGTGTGTGTGTGGGTGGGTGTGTATATATATATATATATATATATATATATATATATATATATATATTATATATATATATATATATAATTTAAATTTTTATAAATGTTTGAAAAACTTGCGTTAAACTACAATATTTCAGCAAGAATTTTTTTTTTCAGTCAATTTTAAATATTACAGTTTTTCAAAAAATGACTGAAAAAAATATTCATAATAAAACAAAATGTAAAATCATAGTAATGAATAAACAAAACATCAAAACTTGCATAAAAAAACATTTTTAAAAAAATTGCAAAATATTTTAACCCGACACATTTTAAAAGAATTATCAGCCGATATTAAACATACAATATAATTAAAAATTTTCCGTGCCCTGGAAGACCCAGCATTTCAAAGAAAAGAAATGAACGTTTACTTATTCGCATAATGAAAAAAAAAAGATATTTATCATCAACTGATCTCAGTCAAAAAGGGCTAAAAGATTCTGTTATTTCTAGTGCTCGAACAGTTAGAAGAATACTACAAAAACACAATTGCATTTGGCGAACTGCTTTCAAAAAATTACGTCTATTGATAAAACATCAGAAAACAAGAAAAAAGATGTTTAGCTAATAAAATTTGGTCTATGAGCATGTGGCACAATGTTCTTTTCAAAGATGAAATAAACGTTGAGATTTAATCCAAAAAAAACATGTAATGCTAAGAAGAAAGCCACATGAAAAAATGGACTCAAGTTGTTTTACGTATAGAAAAAATATAGTAAAGGAAGTATAGACATCTGGGCTTTCCAATTAGCCAGATCTCAATTACATAGAGAGTTTGTGGTCTTGGTTAAACCACAATTTTGGTAAAATTGAAATAAAAGATTTGGACCAGCTGAAAAATTAGTTACAAAATTAATGAATAGTGTTCCAAAATATGTTTCGGCGAATTCCATGTCAAAACATATTAATGAATGCTTGAAAGCAGTAGGATTGTCAACAAAATATTAATTTATATATATATATGTATATATATATATATATATATATGTATATATATACATATATATATATATATATATATATATATATATATATATATATATATATATATATATATATATATATATATATATATATATATATATATATATATATATATATATATATATATATATATATATATATATATATATATATATATATATATATATATATATATATATATATATATTAGGATGGGTCATAAAATTTTTTTTTAGAGTTGCTAACCTGTCTATGGTCTAGAAAGTTGTTTTTTTATGTACTAATTTAAGAAAGTATTTACTTTTATGGATTGAACAATGTCTTCCACCCGCAACTATAATTACAAAAATTAGCAGGCCCTATTATTATTCAAAAAAAAAGTTTTTCAAAATTATGTGATGTAGGTACTCAAATAAAGAGAAATTTTATAAAAATTTCAAAAATAATAATTTTTTCATATAAAAATTATTATTTTAGATTTTATTGCATAATAACTATAGTTTTTTAACTAAAAGTGAAAAAGGTGCGTTTTTACTTGTTTTTTAATAACAATTTTTTTCGGCAATATGATTTTTATAAAACGATTATTATTTTCGAATTTTTCGCTTCTTTTGATTACCAGGTTGAACTATTTTTGAAAAAAATTTTTTTCTCCAAAATATTAGGGTACCGGTAATTTTCCCAATAAAGTTGCGCCCTTTAAATCTATCACAATCATTCTCATATTTGATAGTATCAATATTAATAACTATTAGAAATGTTTAGAGCCTGTAACAAGAAAAAAAAAAATTTATGACCCACCCTAATATATATATATATATATATATATATATATATATATATATATATATATATATATATATATATATATATATATATATATGTATATATATATATATATATATATATATATATATATATATATATATATATATATATATATATATATATATATATATATATATATATATATATATATATATATATATATATATATATATATATATATATACATTACAGCCAGCGCAAGAAAATTTGTAAACAACACGAGATTTAAGTAGCTTAGGGAAATGGCTTCTGGTTCTTTTTTGGTTTTCTTGTCCTTTTTCCATCGTAAATTTCAAATTTTTATACTGTTTATCAAGATGACTTAAAAATTCTTGGGCTTTATAATTAGAATTAAAGATTTTAAGAGCAATTATGTCATTCACACACTGATTATTAATACATGTATAAAAGAAGGACTTAAAACTGCCAACCCATTTTTCTTGAAATCCTATGAAAATATTAGCTAAAATGGGCGCTAAAGGAGAACCAATTGTAACAACATTTGTTTGATCGCAACATTTTCTGTCAAATAGAAATTAGGAACCGGAAGTTAAAATGTGCGGCCGTGGCGTAGTGGTTACAGCGCTTACTTTATAAGCAGGAGATCCAGGTTTGAAACGAGCTCTGGAAATATTTTCGCGTTACAGTAAGGAAGGAGGCGTGAACTTCATAGTTAGATGCACTTCCGCGGTACTCTGTGACAAGACCGTTAGGTCTTCTTGGGGCACCTAAATAACAAAAAAAAAAAAAAAAAAAAAAAAAAAAATCTGAAGTAATTTCTAAAAGACTTTTAGAAAGTGGTTTTAAGCAGGTTTTATCTTTAAAGAATAAGTCTGTTGCTATGTTGATGGTGTTTAAGTGGTGTGGCAAGGTTGTAGTTTTATGTCCCAACTGTTGATATTATATGTCGAAACTTTGGAAGAGAATTTTATCTTTACTATTATTATTATTATATTTTGCCGTATAATTAAATTTACAATGAGAAAAAACCATTCATGTATAAAAATTGGCCGGAGCAAGAAGAAGACATAAACTGTCTTATCGCCAAGCCCCGTTTACATTAACGTCACAAAGTTACAAGTTAAAAACTAAAATGTTAAAAATTGAAGTACAATACAATATTAGTTCGACAAATATAAGACACAAGTAATAAATCGAATAAATGTTATTTGTCTGTTCAAAATTAATAGTATATATATTTTTTATTTTAATAAGAAATAAACAAGATTCATAAGACAATAGTAAATGAGTAGTGATGACTTTTTCAGGTTTAATTATTTTAGGTGATTTTAGAAGAAATCTTTAAAATCGAAAGTTTTTTCTAATAGAAAACGTTTAGATTCTCTTTTGAATTGTTCTGAGGAGATGCCTCGAAGAATTTTATTTTTAATTATATTTTTTAAAAAACCTTAAATAAAAATACCTTTAATAAATGGTCCCCGGTATTGAATTTGAAATGAATTGAGTTTTAAATAAGATTTTGGAATAACAAAATTATCAGATGAAAATTTAGTGGGATATTTATGAGATATTTCGGTAAAGTAAGACTGAAATATATTAGGAGATAACGCATGTTTTATTTTAAACGTAAATAGCATAACTTGGTATATATTAAGTTTGTAAATATTAAGCACATTAAGTTTCTTTAAAAAAGATTCACCATTAACAGTTCTGTTAACGCCAAAAATAATCCTACAAGCATGTTTTTGTTTGCTATAAATTTTTTTGAGCTTCCCATAATTGGTACTTGCCCATGCAAGATTACAATAGGAAAGATAACTATGAATAAATGAGAAATATATAATTTTTAAAGATTCCGTATTAAGAAAAGGTTTAACTTTATATAGCATTGAAATATTTTTGGAGATTTTATTTTCAATAGATCTAATATGATATTTTCATGATATATTTTTATCTAATATCACTCCTAGAAAGTTAATAGTTGACTCTCTTTTAATAACTTTTTTGTTCATAAAGAGATCAGGTAGTTTTAAAAAAAGGTTATCACCTTTACTAGGTTTGTGGAACAACATAAATTTAGTTTTCCCAACATTTAATGAAAGTTTATTATTCGTAATCCATTCATTTATTTTTAATAACTCTTCATTAAAAATTCTAAACAGATCTTTAATATTTCTGTTAGAGTAAAAAAGATTTGAGTCATCAGCAAACAAAATAACGTTTAAAATTTTGGATGCTAAATACAAATCATTAATGAGCAGTATGAATAATAAGGGCCCTAAGATTGATCCCTGGGGAACACCACAAGTTATGATATGTTTTTTTTCTTCATTTTCTGTATATATTATGTATTGTTTCCTGTTTGAAAGGTAACTTTTAAACCATTGTAAGTTATTGTTTAATACTCCATACATTTCTAGTTTTTTTATTAGAATATCATGATTAACAGTGTCAAATGCTTTTGACAAATCAATAAAAACTCCTAATGTATAGCAATCATTATTGAACCCATTGGATACATAATTTACTAGATCGACTACTGCATGGTCCGTTGAATGATTTTTTTTAAACCCAAATTGTTTATTATACAGAATATTGTTCTCAGTTAAATAGTTGTTAAGTCTATCATACATAATTCGTTCTAACAAATTAGAGAAACATGGTAAGACAGAAATAGGTCTATAATTGGACATATTTGTATCATCGCCATTTTTAAAAATAGATATAATCTTAGCAATTTTTAATTTCTCCGGTACAATACCGGATTTTAAAGAAAGATTAAAAATGTGAAACAGTGATGGTTCAATAATATCAAACACAGCTTTAACTACATTTACGCTAATTTTATCAATGCCCGCACATTTATTATTTTTTAGACAGTTGAAAGCATTGCGCATCTCACTTAAGTTTAAATTAGATTCTATCATAGATGTGTTGGGTGTATTTATATAAGATTCGAAGTTGTTTGATTTGGTTTTTGGAATTTTATCAGCTAATTTTGGTCCAATATCAAGAAAAAATTTGTTGAGCTTGTTAATTATGACTTCTTTATTATAAATTATATCTTTGTCAACTAAAAGTTTTTCTGGCAATTTATCATTTTGACATTTATTTGTACCTGCTTAATTACATTCCACGTCTTTTGTGTGTTTCCATGTGTTTTTTCTAGCAATTTTGCATAATAATTTTTTTTACATTGTTTCTTTATTTTTTCAAACAAGTTTTTATAATTTTTATATTTTGTTTCATTTTTATATGTTTTATGTTTTAAATATTTTTCATAAAGGTTTTGTTTCCTCTTTGATGATTTGAGTAAACCTTTGGTCATCCAAGGGTTTAAAAGTGATTTAGGATTTATAATTTTTTTTATAACTGGAAATGCCAAATCATAGTATTTACAAAACTGCGCCAAAAATAATTCATACGCATTATTCACATCTTGCGATTGTAATATAAGATCCCAATTAGTTTTTTCAGATAAAAGATTTCGAAAATATATTATGGAGTTTTTATTGATTTGTCGCATTGATATTGTTGATTTAGAGACAGAATGATTAAGGGTTATATTATCTGTAGTTAAGAGTATTGGGTAATGATCTGTTATGTCAATTTTAATTATACCCGATTCTAAAGGGCAATTATGAAAATTATTAGTAAATATGTTATCTAGTAAGGTCGACGAAGTCTTAGTTATTCTCGTCGACTTATTTATAGTGGGAATGATATCGTATTGTATAAGTGTATCTAAAAAGCATTGAACATTTAGATTTGAAGCATGATTTAACAAGTTTATATTATAATCACCAGTTAAGTACACGTGTTTCTTTGTAATGTTAATTTTGCTTAAAAATGTTTTTAGATAGGTATGAAACTTTTTTAAATTACCAGATGGCTTTCTATAAATAGAACTAATAATTATATTTTTGGTCGCTTTATTATTTATTTCAATGCATAACGACTCACAATCTGTTTCGTTAACGCTGAGGTCGTTACGCAATTCAAAGTTAATAGATTTGTAAACAAAGATACTTAAACCACCACCGACAACGTGGTTTTGACGCGGTTGGTGGACTGACACGTAATTACTTAGCTCATAATTATAGTTTTTTTCAATGCTTTTCAACCATTTATTGGTTGAAACATGATTTAGATCATGCAATAATAATTTTAGATTATCAAAATTTTTATTGATACTTCGAATGTTTAAATTTAAAATTGAAAAACTATTTATTTTATTTTATTGACACAAAAAATGAGTAGCTTCACGGATTGAATAATACTCACTTTCAAAGTTTTTTTTATTGAAATAGTCATCATCACTCTCAGTATTCAAATTTAATAAAAGATTATCACCCATTTTTAAAAAAGTAGAATATAATAACAATCTAAATCATATATATAAAAAAAAGGAAAAATAAAAGGTACCGTTAAGCTAGAAGAAACATAAAATATTTACTTTTCTTTTGGAGACCATTCTCGTACAATCAACTTGTCGTATGATATAAACGCGAATTTCCCACCTTCTCGAGCTTTTTTCATTTCCATCCGTAATTCTTTTCTTATTTGTACCGTCTCCGCACAATAATCCTCATTTATATATATGTTTTTGCCTTTTAATTTTGAAGAATTTTTTAGGATTCTTTCTTTATCTTTATAATTTAGTAATTTTAGTACTATAGATCTTACTTTTTTGCCGTCTCTGATTCCAGTTCTGTGAGCCCTTTCAATTTTAATTTCTTTCAGTCCAAGTGATTCTTCAAATAGCTTCAACACTTTTTCTTCACTATTGCTCCAACTTTCATTATCATTTTCTTTTAAGGGGGAAACTCCCCCTAAAATCATCAAAAAAACAAAAATTTAGTATGACCGTTATTAGACATAAAAATTACCATAGATTTCATTTATGTAATTTGTTTTTCATAAAAATCATTCTAAAGTGCAGAAATTTTAGGTTTTTTAATGGTGAGTTGATGTTTCGATATATCGAAAGTGTAATTTTTTTTGTCGTATTTGAAAAAAAAAAAAAAAAAAAAAAAAAAAAAAGCTGATGTAAAATGCCTAACTTGGGTTAGGATGCTTCATTCTATTATACTTCTTGTTCAGCTAAGCTAAAGTAAGCGAGATTAGGAGACAAAACGCACTCAGATTAAGTTAATTTAATTTAACAAGAATGCCAAAAAGTTGTAGAGTAAAACGTCGAACTAATCTTGCTAGGAAAAGGTGTAAATCTTTTCCAGTTAAAAAATCATTAATTTATGAAGAAGAAGTTGTTGTTGATAGTGTAAATAAAGAATCTACTCCAATTGTAAATATTTTAATTAATAATGAGACTGTGGTTCACTGTCTGAGTGATGAAAATAAAAATGACGCTTCTGATAATATCGTAAATATTCCAGCATCACATTCAAAAATACGACAAATTGATGTAGTTGAAACTTCTACTCTACTGTCTGGATACAGAATTATAGATATAGAAGTGTTATCTGTTATTTTTAAAGAACTCATTTGTCCAATGTGCTTCAATGAAGACTCTCTTGTGTTGTCTGACAACTTAAAAGATCGACATGGACTTGCCTCTTTTTTAGTTTTAAAATGCTCAGATTTTTTATTTCGTAAAAATTTTTGTACTTCAAAAAAAAGTGGTAAGCAGGGATTTGACATAAATAAGCGAGCTATTTACACAATGCGGTCGTTGGGTCATGGTCACGCAGGACTTGAAAAATTCACTTCTTTAATGAATATTCCTCCGCCAATGACTAGAAATAACTACGACAAGCTTGCTAAAACAATCTCTAAAGTTGTGAAAAAAGTAGCAATAGAAACTATGTGTGATGCTGCTGCGGAAATCAGACACAATTCGAATACTGATATTGTTGATACTGGTGTTTCATGTGATGGGACATGGCAACGACGAGGTTTTTCATCATATAATGGCGTAATGACTGCAATATCTATTGATAGTGGAAAAATATTGGACGTAGAGCCAATGAGTAGAATTTGTAAAGCTTGTATTTTAATGGAACCAAAAAAGAAAAGTGAACCTTTACATTTTGCTGAGTGGAGAAATGTACATAAGTGTGCATATGACTACAAAGGGTCTGCTGGGGGTATGGAGCCAATTGGTATGAAAAAAATATTTGAACGTTCTATTACAGAACGCAAGTTTCGCTATGTAAACTATTTAGGTGATGGGGACAGTAAGAGCTATTTAAATGTTATGAATGTCTACCCTGGTTTGGAAGTAAAAAAACTTGAGTGTGTTGGACACTATCAAAAACGTATCGGTACAAGATTAAGAAAGTTGAAGAAAAAAACTAAAAACCTTGGTGGTAGAGGTAAATTAACAGATGCGACAATTGATCGGTTGCAAAGTTATTTTGGTATTGCGATCAGAGCTAATGTAGGAGATTTAGCATCTATGAAAGCTGGTACTCTGGCATCGCTTTATCATGTTGCCTCCAATAAGGAGAATAATCTACATTTTCCACATTGCCCAGTAGGAGCTGATAGTTGGTGCAAATATAATTCAGATAAAGCCAATGGAACAAATACTTATAAACCTGGACCAGGTTTACCAATTTCTATTGTTTATAAAATCAAACCAATCTTTGCAGAACTCAGTGCTGACCAACATTTGGAAAAGTGCTTACATGGTAAGACACAAAATACTAATGAAAGTTTTAATTGTACTATCTGGGAGCGTTTACCTAAAACGAAATTTGTATCATTTAGTCAATTAGAATTTGGAGTTTATGATGCAGTAGCTAATTTTAACATTGGTCGAAAAGCCTCAATTTTAGTTTATGAATCTTTGGACATAATTCCAGGAGTATATACTCTTAAAGGTTGTAAAAATTTAAACTATAAACGACTGTTACATTCTAAGTACAGAAATATTGATAAAAACAAGTTGCGACGAAAAATAATTTGTGGCAAAAAACATAACAAAAATGATAAAGAAAAAGAAAATGAAGGGAAGTTGTATGAAGCAGGAGGTTTCTAATACTTTTTATTAGATATTTTAACTATAGTATGTGTTTTACTTAAAGTTTTAAAGTTTTATGTGCTCATTTTTTTTTCTTTTCGCGTTTTCTCAAAATAGTCTTTTTTCACACGCCGGCCGTTCTATCTCAAGAACCGTTTAACCAATTTTGATGAAATTTTCTGGAGTTGTTTTTATGATTATAAACTGTGGTTTAATACAAACAGTTTTTTAAATTGAGGTTTAAATTTTTTTATTTTTGATATTTTGAATAAAAAATATTTTCGCCATCTTTAAATGTGCACACATCGCTCAGATTTTTAGTTACAGGAAAATGCCGCTATTAAAACACCCTTTGACCTTTTGTGAAGCATTTGGTGAAAGCTTTTTAAGAGATCTTGCATGGTTGTTTAGTTTTTACGGCCGGTGTGAATGCATTTTTTGCCCATTTTTATGTGTTTTTTGTGGTAACTATGGCAACCAAAAACCATTTTGTATTTTTTTTCAAGGATTTTGTTTATTCATATTATATTGATGTTTTATATTCTTGATTTTGTTTAAAATGTTTAATACTTATGTTTAGGGGGGGCTTCCCCCTTAAACCGTCGATTCTCAGGTTATTCCTTCTCGATCTATCTTCAATTTCTCTTAGTTTGCTTTTTACCTTTAATAACTCACTTTTATACCTTAATTTACTATTTATTTCTTTAGTTTTCTTTTTTACTACCTCGAATTTCTCAGTAGCAATTTGATCACTGGTCGTTATGTATTTCTTTAATTCCGTAAAGTCAGCCTCAAGAGAGATTACTTTTTTAGTTGTTATCTCTAAATCATTTTCAATTTTGCTAATCTTTTGAATATTATTTATATTATCTTTTTCATATTCATTCAGCCTTTCTGTGAACATTTTAAAGTTTGCAGCTGTTAAGGATGCAAAACTCTTTTCTTGATTTTTTTAAAAGTTTTTTTGTTTCATCTAAGTTGGAATTTTTATGTTTCTCAAGTAAACCAGCAACAAGTGCTTCAATACTTTTAGTATCCATATCAAAAATTTATTATTAGTAGTAGTTTGTTAAAAAAAAATAAAAAAATAAAAATAAAAAGAATCAAAATAACAAATAATTCCACGCTGCAAAAACACGTCCGATCACTTCAACCATGCGCAAGAATATTGTCTGAGTTGTGTATCTTAGGTAACGCAAAATTTTTTGCTGTTTGAGATCCTACAAGAGAGATTTTATTTTAAATGTCTTTTTCAAAACATTTGAACTTATTAAGTTTTCAAAGATTAGTTTTCAAGTCTTCAAGTCTTATTACTCATAATATTCTGTAAAGATTTGGACCAATTTTAATAAGATCGATTATGCCATTTTCTTTTTCTGGTTGTGATGATAGTATTCTTATCTTTTTTAATATTTTGTGTTTTCTTATACAACTGATGAGGTCTTTTTATATACTAAGTTGCTAACCAAGTTGCTAACCAGATTGGAGAATTCACTTTTAATATTAGGTTTTAAATCGCTGGTTTTTCGTTGAGTGTTTAGAAATTGCAAAAATAAAAACAAATTAAGCAAATACATTTGTATTTTTATTAATGCTAGTGGTAAAGCAAAACCAAGACCGTTGATTAATAAATCATGTTGTAAAGTATATGATGATATATTTTGAATATTTCACAGTTTTCGTTAAATCTGTTGGTAAGCTCACTAAAAATTAATCTTGGACTCCTGATACCATTGATACTGATCTTGGACTCCTGATACCATTGATATATACCCTGCATTAAGTTTGATGCCAACGGTTGTTTCAAATGTTTTCAGAGTATTTCTGACAATTAAGAGAATAATTTATTGAGTTTTCCTCGCCAATGAAGCTTTTAAGACTTTTACAATTTCAATCCTTAGATCTGAAGACCAGCATTATAAACAATTAAAAATAATTTAACTACGTGTAATAAAAAATTTTTTCTTAATAATATGTATGCTATTCAACTTAAAAGCAATTACAGACTGCAAGTAACAACTATGTTGAATAAGTAATGCAGACACTAATGTGTCTGTTGATGTAAATTTGAATGGGTGGGGTTGCTTTGAACAAATATTGTTTATTAAACAAATAAAAAATTTGATTAATTTTATTGCGCAAATTTTTAAAAATTTAGTTAAAAGTTTTTAATAAAAGTTTAAAAGTTTAAATTTTAATTATCTCACTCAATTCATTTATTAAATTTTAAAAGTTTTTTTTCTACAAGCAATTTCCTGGTTACACCCTTAGTGACCTAAAACGTAAATCTGAAGTAAAATAGCTTTGAGGTGGTGATGAAATTGAGCATTTAAATAAAATAAAGTTGACCATTTTGACGGATATAAAGTTAAGAATTGTGACGGAGGTGAGGTTGAGTATTGTAAGATGAAGTTAAGCATTGAGATAGAGATGAAGCTAATCATTATTTGACGTCCGTATGATGTCTATACGACGTTTTATGGACGTCAGAAGTCCGTAGTTACTGTTACTGCTTTATAAGCTTTCATTAATCGTTTTTTTTTTCATTAATCCTTAAGACGTCCTGGGGACGTTCTGTACCTACTGGGAAGATAGAGATAAATTTGAGGTGGGATATTGAAACAACGAAAGAATAAAAACGAATGTATAAAATATAGAAATATAAACAAGATAGAAAAAACGGAAAATTTTTTATTTTGACTATAAAGTGTTGAAAAAATTCAATTAAAAACACTCATCATTTTGCCTCTGCTTAAATTTTGTGTGAATGTGTATTTTGGTTGAAAGTTTTAGGAACGTTATTTTAAAAAGTAGGGGGTGTTAGATACATCCCTTACTTTTCAAAATAAGACACACACAAATATATATATATATATATATATATATATATATATATATATATATATATATATATATACATATATATATGTATATATATATCTATCTATATATATATATATATATATATATATATATATATATATATATATATATATATATATATATATATATATATATATATATATATATATATATATATATATATATATATATATATATATATATATATATATATATATATATATATATATATATATATATATATATATATATATATATATATATATGTATATATATATATATATATATATATATATATATGTATATATATATATATATATATATATATATATGTATATATATATATATATAATATATATATATATATATATATATATATATATATATATATATATATATATATATATATATGTATATATGTATGCATGTATATAGGTATATATCTTCAATTAATAAAAAAAATTCAAAAAAGAACCATGAAAAACAATTACGGGAAGGAGGGGGAGGTGGAGAGAGAGTAGAAAAAAAACGGTTTGAAAAATACAAAGCATATTAGATAACTCTACTCTTGTAATAAAGCCTTCAAGAAATGTTTAGTAGATTTGTATCTACATTTATTTTTTATTTTTCTAAGATCAGTATAAAACAACATTACGTTTTTACGTTTTATTTTTACTTTTCATGAAATCGTTTAGATTGTTGCGTGTACTTGTTACTGCCGTATAAGCTTTCATTAATCGTTTTTTCGGTCTGTTTTTAGCTTTACAATAAATTTATCTTAAATTTTTCATATGTTCTTGACGTTTCTAATTTAATTTGCTGTTAAATTTTTCACTAATACGTGTTAAGTTTGTTTTACATGTTTGTATTTGCTTATTTGGTGTATTTTGTTACTTAGATATTTATCGTAGAAAAATTTGAAAGAAACTTTATTAAAAGTTGCAAAAAAAAAAAAAATTCTTTTTTTAGTGGTTATAGTTATTGGATTTATTGATGCTATTTATATCAACATACCGGTGAGCATTTTTACTTAGGAAAATCATATCGGTTTGCGCGTATGAATTACTTTTACGGCGCGTTTTAAACAAGAAACACGGCGGAGTTGATATATAATTAGTTTTAAAAGCTTGATTTTAAAAAGAAATTGTTGGTTTTTCGTATCTGTTAACAACCCTACAAAAATCTCACTACGTTTGATATTCACCAAAAACATTACCAAGTTTAGCAGGTAGAAAATAGTGAACTTAAATATCTCTTTTTTGGTCTTTGTTCAATGATGTAGCTGCATAGGCACACTTAGAGCAAGGCTATATTAGTCTAAGAGCTCCATTTAAAGTAGCAAAAAAAACAATGCTTAAAGCCTTTTTTATTTTAAAATTCTTAAAAAAAAGTTGAGATTTTTGTTAAGTTTGATTTTAGCCATTTTTATTTCTTATTTCTGCATATAGAGCGGATATTTTTTTTTATTTTTTTTATTTTTTTAATTTTTTTTAATTTAATTTTGCCGTAAAAAGTTACAATTTATAAAATAACATAAATAATAAAACAAATGGCTCGAGCAAGAAGAAGACATCAGTTTGTCTTATCACCGAGCCCCATAGTGACTTCGTTACAGGTCGTTTTTTACAACAAAATATATAAAATCGTGATAAATTGTTTGTGATAAGATATGTAAAAATGTGAAAAACTACGTTTTACAATTGATATAACTGTTTATATATAAATTCGTTTAGTAAAATAAATTTAGAACAAGTAAAAAATAAAAAAAATAAAAGAAATAAATTGTGCTAGTTTATTTTTTTACTAAAAAAGAAAAAGAAAATTTAAGTCCGTAGATAATAAAAAACGCTTTGATTTAGATTTGAACTGTTCAAGTGTATTTCTTTTGATAGTAACAATCTGGGGTAAAATTTTCCACAAATAAGGTCCGCGGTGTTGGATTGAGTATGAATTTAACTTTAATGTAAATTGAGTATGAATTTAACTTTATTTGTAAATATTTAAGGCTTGCACCTTGCGGTATCGACTTTAAATACGCGAGGACTTAAATCTTTAGTAAAACTTTGGAAATATTTAAGTTAAAAAGTTAAAAGCAGCCGTGGCGCAGTGGTAGCGCACTTACCTTAGGAACGTAAGATCCGCGGTTCAAACCCACCTCTGGGCAAGTTTTGCGACATCGGTTAGGAAGGAGGCGTGAACTTCCTATTAAATGCTCTTCCGCGGTGCTCTGTGATAAGACCGTAAGGACTTCTTGGGGCACCTAAATCAACATTAAAAAAAAAAAAAAATAAAATGCGTAGGGTAAGAAAACCTTATAAATAAAATGCGTATGGTAAGAAAACATTAAATTATCTAAATCTTTTGAAGTTAATAGTTAAAAACAAGAACAAATAGAAATGCTTTTGGACATATAGTTTTCTCATTTTATTTGCAAAGCAAGTTATGTTAGTTTTTTATTTTACATTAAGATTTTATCACAATAAGATATTAAAATTTTTTTTTTTTAAATAAATAATAATTTTTAATTTCAGACTGCATTAGAAAGTCAATCAACAGTATTATTCAACATACACTGATGATGGCTGTGCAAATAATAATATGTATAAAATATTTTAAACAAAAACATTTCACCATTTAATCTTAAATAAGAACTCTTCCTTATTTTGCAAGATATTTTCGTAATAAGATTGGTAATAAGAAATTTTTTTCACAATAAAGGTGTACTGTGTGAAATGATTGCAATGATAGCAACCTAAACGTCCATAACAACATAAAAACTGTTGAGCATTAAAAAATGAAGCATGGTTGGATTTTTCCTGGTACAAATAAAATCATACAGAACTTGATAAGATGTAGATATATCTATATCTACATCTTATCAGGTTCGGTATGACTTTATTTGTACCAGGAAAAATCCAACCATGTCAAAGCATTTTATTAAATACGAAGGTCAAGAAAAAGAATCCGTTTATTTCTTAAACTTATTTTTGACCAAATGTAGGGGGAGGAAGGACCCAATTTAAACAAATTACAAAAAATTTCATAGTATTTATGGAAGGAGGCAGGGATGAAGGCAGTGGTAGAGTTCAAAGACACCCTAACTTCAATGATTTACGTTCTTTATTAAACCTTTTATAAAGATAACAACAACAGCAACAACAACAAGTTTATGTTATATATATTATGATCTTTTAGGTTTTCGTTTTATAAGAAAACATGTATTAAGTTGTTTACGTACCAACAGTCTAAAATAACATTATAAGTAATTCTTAATTTTTAATTCAGTTTATGTCAAACTTGTTTTAATCAATTTTTTAGTTTTTAATACCAGGTTAGATTATACATTGCTTATAAACTATCTAAACTATCTAAAGGATATTAGTAGAACAACTATCTAAAGGATATTAGTAGAACAACTATCTAAAGGATATTAGTAGAACAACTATCTAAAGGATATTAGTAGAACAACTATCTAAAGGATTTTAGTAGAACAACTATCTAAAGGATATTAGTAGAAGAACTATCTAAAGGATATTAGTAGAACAACTATCTAAAGGATATTAGTAGAACAACTATCTAAAGGATATTAGTAGAACAACTATCTAAAGGATATTAGTAGAACAACTATCTAAAGGATTTTAGTAGAACAACTATCTAAAGGATATTAGTAGAAGAACTATCTAAAGGATATTAGTAGAACAACTATCTAAAGGATATTAGTAGAACAACTATCTAAAGGATATTAGTAGAACAACTATCTAAAGGATTTTAGTAGAACAACTATCTAAAGGATATTAGTAGAAGAACTATCTAAAGGATTTTAGTAGAACAACTATCTAAAGGATATTAGTAGAACAACTATCTAAAGGATATTAGTAGAACAACTATCTAAAGGATATTAGTAGAACAACTATCTAAAGGATTTTAGTAGAACAACTATCTAAAGGATATTAGTAGAAGAACTATCTAAAGGATATTAGTAGAACAACTATCTAAAGGATATTAGTAGAACAACTATCTAAAGGATATTAGTAGAACAACTATCTAAAGGATTTTAGTAGAACAACTATCTAAAGGATATTAGTAGAACAACTATCTAAAGGATATTAGTAGAACAACTATCTAAAGGATATTAGTAGAACAACTATCTAAAGGATTTTAGTAGAACAACTATCTAAAGGATATTAGTAGAAGAACTATCTAAAGGATATTAGTAGAACAACTATCTAAAGGATATTAGTAGAACAACTATCTAAAGGATATTAGTAGAACAACTATCTAAAGGATATTAGTAGAACAACTATCTAAAGGATATTAGTAGAACAACTATCTAAAGGATATTAGTAGAACAACTATCTAAAAGATATTAGTAGAACAACTATCTAAAGGATATTAGTAGAACAACTATCTAAAGGATATTAGTAGAACAACTATCTAAAGGATATTAGTAGAACAACTATCTAAAGGATATTAGTAGAACAACTATCTAAAGGATATTAGTAGAACAACTATCTAAAGGATATTAGTAGAACAACTATCTAAAGGATATTAGTAGAACAACTATCTAAAGGATATTAGTAGAACAACTATCTAAAGGATATTAGTAGAACAACTATCTAAAGGATATTAGTAGAACAACTAAAGGATAGGTTAATTACCAAATAATAATAAAAATTCAAATGTTCTGAAGTATTAAGAAGTACAACTGAGTGCAGTTTTAAAGTTTTAAAACTTATTCATAATAAAAAAAAACTTATTTTGAAATTTTTTTTGGGTTCTTATTTGTCAGCTTTGTTTCTTTTTAATATGCAATAAATTAAAACAAACTTAATGCGCAGAAGGAAAGTTAGCGTTTTATGAAAACATGAAAAAAGACGCGAGATCTACTACAGGACCAACTGGACAACAAGGCCAACAAAAGTATAACAATTATATATGAAAACAGTTGCAACATGAAAATTAGATGGAATTCTGTACCTACTTTTTTGGTAGATGATAGAATCAAAAACCTATTCCGACGTTTGAAGTTTTGTGTAAATTTTGATTTTTAAACACTTTTTAACAAAAACTATTTTTTTAACTTATTGCCTGCCCAAACCGAAACCCTCAGTCGATGTATGTACACACTCTGCATGTTCTAGCTATTTAGTCAGTCGATGTTTGAATACTTCCTACATATTTTACTTATTTAAGTCAGTTGATTTATGTATATTTCGCGCATGTTTTAGGGGCGACGACACCGGGGGGTTCCCATGTTGTTGTGCCCGCCACTTTTTTTCAAAAGGACCTTTTTTTTCAAAAAAAAAATATAGAAAACTTTTTTTAAGAATTGACGATATGGTCAATATCGTCAATTCTTAAAAAAGTTTTTTTTAAGAATTGACGATATTGACCCCCCCCCCCACTTCGAAACCTGTGTCGTCGCCCCTGTGTTCTACCTATTTAGTCAGTTGATGTATGTACACTACCTGCCTGTTCTACATGTTCAAGTCAGTCTATGTGTGCACACTTCCAAATTTTTGTAATAAATAAAATTTTATAAACAATATAACTTTTTATATATTTAACAATATAACAACCTACTTTATTTTCTTCTAACATTGAAAACATTTGCAGCATTTTGAGATTTGCATGTTGTTTTCCAGCCGTTTTGAAATGCGCAAACTGTGTGCATTTATTATTATTCAAGATAAAATAAACTATTTGTTTTTAAAAAACCGCTGTTTTTTAAATTTATTTATACTTTTTGCAAATTTTATAACATAAAGCGCTCTACATTGAAAATTTCCTTATAAAATTTAACGTCACTTAATGCACTAGTGGGAATGCGTATAGAGAAAATGACTCTTCTATAATGAAAAGTAAAAACAGTTTTTTTTTTTTTATGAAAGTTTATTTAATTAATTCATTTTCTTTTCATTAAATTCCTTCCCTAAATTTGCAGATCCAAAAATGCGTATTTATCACCCACGGTCTGCAGTTGCGTTTCTGCTTCCAGCTGTGTAATTTTTGAAGAACTTTTTGTTAAAAAGTGACATAGTGGGATTAAATATTTAAATGATTTTATTAAGTATTTATTATATCTTTAGAGCATAAATATAAACTCGACGACAGTTTCGTGAATCCGCGTAGAAATGACACAAGAATACGAAAAAACACCCAATCCCGAAAATATTGACGGTAAGTCTTTATAGACATTTTGAATTTAACGGATCTTTTTAAAAGAGCAGTCCTTTAAAATACTAGCCAGTTTTTCTTAGTCAGCGGACTTTTTATCCACAGTTAAAAAAATGTTAACAATATAGAAAAATTATTTTTGTAAAAAATACAATGTTAAATATTTTTGTGAAAAAACCATAATAAATATTTTAACTCGTTTTTTTTTTTTTTGCTTTAATATATGACCGCGTATTTTACTTTGCATTAAAAGCTGTTTTATTTTGTAAAATGTTGTGCACAATAGTTATAAAACTATATTTTTTTTTTCTTAAAAAAATTTATAAAATAGGATTTAGTTAACCCATTCATTGATGTTTGGATTATTACGCGTTTATTTCATTCAAAAAATAACTTGACTTGAGTTTGAACCAAAGTAATCAGCTTTCAATTAGTCTAAACAATTTGTATTTATAACTATTGTCAAATAATCAGATAGGTGAATAAACAAATGGATTAAAAACTATTTAACTATTTAAAAATTACACAGTTGTAATTTTTTCATTTAAAAACAAAAGATTTTTATATTTTAAATAATTATTTTTGATAATTTTAAAAAGTCTTTATACTTCAGTATACTATTCAGAGAGAATTAAAAATTAACCCTTTTTGATTAACTTAGAAATTAAGTTAGATCTCGATTTAATTTAAACTTTTAAACCCAAACACATTAGGAAGATTTAGAGACTTAAACAATAATCAGTTGTATGCTACAAAGCTATACTTAAATTAGTAAACAAAATAAAAAGGATTTTTACAGTTTTTAATAAGATAATATTAATCTGTGACATTTAATGTGATTCAAAGAAGTTTTATTTCATAGTTCCAAATTTACTAACAAGTTCTTTGTTGGTAAGATGTTATCATTTACTGAGTTAAGTAGTACTAATAGTACTACTTAAAAACATAAGATTTATTATAATTTTTATATACGGGTTTCTTATAAAATTTTATTGCAAAAAAAATTAGATATCACGTTGCTTGATATATGCAACTTGATTTATGTAAAGCATTGTTGAAACTTGATTACTCTTATGATAGTGGTTCTTCAAAATATTTAAAAAACTACTTGATTTCAAAGCTTTGCTGGCACTTCAAAATTCAATTAGGTCAATAAAACTGTCTGTAGTAGTGAAAGTATCTAGTTGTGAAAGTTCCTCTATTAACAACTGACTTTCATGATAATGTATGCCTCAAAGTAAACTTTACATTTTTTTAAAATGAAAAATAAAACTGAGTTTAAATGATAACGTGGAACAAATTACAACCTGCCTCATGTCTTGTTTCCTTGTATAATTTACTTTTCTAGACAAAGGGTAGGAGTAGTTAACTCTGAATTAAAATGTCCCGTACTTAGGGTTCTTACTTGGGTAGAGGCTAGAGATGGTATCTTACGAATAGTAAAATATAGATGTAAACTTATGTTACATTGTTTTCTGCCTAGAATTATGAATGCTGGATCTTAGTGACTCTACTCATGGTTTTTTCTAATTGCTTTCTTAGTAGTGGCTAGGCAACTATTTGTATTAACTCCTAGTGAGAGTATAGCACTAACTCAGTTTAATGGTTCTGAGGCCAGGTGGTAGTAAGGTTCCCCAAAATCTGTAGTAGCTTTACAAGAGTCTATTGTTTTAAAATCAAAACTGTGCCTATGTTATGTTGGCATGTGTGGATTGTGTTCTTGTTAGTGTTTCCAGTATGCATTGTCAAGACCATATTTAAAGCTATTTGTTACAGCTTTGAGTTGATCAGTAGCTGCTTTATCTTCAAATCTTAGTGTTAATGGCTCTTATCCTTTGATTTGCAAATACTTGCATGCTTGGCCTAGGCATATTATTACATATTAATTCACCTATTTGTCATAAAATCAGGTTTAAATCTTCTGGCAATTTTTTGATGTAACTTAGCTTTACTTTACTCAATTATCTTTTTTTAGTTATTTATTGTTTTCAATTCTTTATTCAAGTAGTTTTTTTGACACATTTTCCCTGAAACTCTAGTCCCTGACGCTTGTGCTCAGTTTCTTCTTGTTTCTGTTTCTTATTGTACATTTGCATTAGGTTCTAACTATCTATTAGCTCCTGGGATAATTTTTGTGATTTTCTTCATAATAATTTTTGGGTTATTATCTTAATTTCTTTGCCACAAAAGTTCTCCTAAAATAATTTTAATTAGTTTGGTGCTGGACTCTCCTGCGTAAAAACCGGGGCAATGGTCACCTACTTTTAGGGTGCTACAAGTTTTCATCCTTGTTTCTCTGATATTCCTCATCTCATCCTCATTCCTCATCCGTATTAATGATCTTCCAGATAATCATTTGCTTAAATGGAATATTTGCAGATGAAAAAGCTACATACTCCAGTCTTGACATTAAGTCACAACTGCTTAGACAAGGTTGATCTTGAATCTTTTCTCTTTTCAGAAACAGCTTTAGGATTCCAATAGCTTTAACAAAGTAGTTTTAACAAAACTCAGTTTTTTACTGCTAATAATTATTGTAATTATTCTAATATATTATTATTACATTATTCAAATTTGTTATAATTCCTATATCGATGAATGGAAACTATATATTTATAATCCATTGTAAAGCCCTCTTTTAAACAAGATCTTAAATTTTATTGTAAATGGTGTTGACTTGATCTAGCTGCCAAGACTCTGTTTTGTTGTGAGGCTTTAACTTTTTTTCTTCTATAAAAACTACCATAAACTATTAAGTGAGCTGTTTTCATTTATTCCATCAACAAAAACATATCTTGTAATCATGTATAGTTGCATCATTATACTGTTCTTGTTTCCTAATGCTCAATAAAAAAGAATCAAAAAAGAATCAAAGGAAACACATAATCAATTTTATGTATTTTATAGCCAAAGCTATAAAATATGCAGTAATTTGCTCACTTCATCAAAAAAATAGTAATAGCTTACTTAATCAGTATTTTTCATTGTCAATATAGCCTTTTTGTTTAATGTAGACTATATTTTAAAATGCACATTTTTGTTCAATGTAGACTTTTATGCTCCTTAATGTCTTTCTTATGCCTTGTTCATTTATCGTTAATCTAAAAATCAATATTTTTTCTTTTAAGAATTATTTTTTGTAAAAAAACCTAACTCTAAAATTTTTTATAAAAAATTTTAGAGTTTAGTATTGTGGCAAAGTAACCCTAGTTACCTAATTCTTGTGGGCACTAAAACCATCCTTCTCTGAAAAGTTAGGTTAGTAAAAATAACACATTGATTCATTTTCAAATAAAACAGTGCTTTTTGTTGCAGCAAGTTGAAATATGATACTAAATATCAAATTTTAAATTTTTTAGATAAATGAATTGTATTTATGTTACTTAACCACTCACCTATTAACCAGATGTTCAAAAAGTATATATATATATATATATATATATATATATATATATATATATATATATATATATATATATATATATATATATATATATATATATATATATATATATATATATATATATATATATATATATATATATATATATTATATTTATATATTATATATATATATATATATATATATATAATATATCAAATATATATTCATATAATATATATAATATATCGTTTAGAAATATTAGTCCATTTATCTAGTGGCTGCAATGTGAGAAAGATAAACTTATCTAAAACCAGAAAAGTAGTTAGTAAAAAATATCTGGTGCTTGATGAAGATAAAACTGCATTTCGATATAAGCCATCAGTAAAAGGAAGTAATTTTAAAAGTATGCATTTGTATTTTTAATTTTTTATTACAATCATTTAAATAACTAGTAATTATTAGTTATATTATTTTGCTGCAAAGTTGAGTCAAAAAAATTTTTGTTATATGAAAAAATCACATAAACTTATATAAAAACTTTAATTTTCTTTTTTTCTTTTTTCACAATTTTTTTATTTGTGATCTTATCTAGTTTTAAAAATTTATTTAAAAGTAAATTGAAATTATTATTTTCTTTGCATTTTGTTCAGTTTTTTTTTAATTTTATATTTCAATTAGTTTTGATCGCAGACATTACTGACATAAATGTTGCTGAGTCATTTGAAACAAAAATTTGTTTTAAGAAGAAATTGCTTCATCAGTTTATTGTGACTTATAAAGATGATGAAAATAAAACGCATAAGTTAGGATTCTTTGTAGAAGATCAAAATGAAGTGAGATTTTGGAGCTCAGGTTTACAATATTTATCAGGTAATCAATACAGTTTACGGTTTTGATTTATTAATAGTCATTTTATTACTACTATAACCATTGTAAAATTAATAATGAAAAAAACTCTATTATACTTTTTAAGTTATTTTTGTTTATTTGTTTCTAATAAAACTGGCAATCATTTTGGATTTTTTCAAAGATTGATGTTTTTTTGAAGGTTTTACTAATATTGCTATAAAATTGTTAAATAAACATGAATCAAAAATGTTAAAAAATTAATTTTTTACATTGATAATTTTGGTGAAGGCAATATGTATCTGTAAAAAGACATAAGAAATTACACAACAGCAACATAAGATAACATTTTTTGATCTTGTATTTGAATCTTCATCAGATTTCTGGTTAGATAAACTAACTTTTTAAAATGTCATTTTTATTTTTAATATATTTAAATTGTTATTCGAATTGCCCTTAGTCTTTTGAAAAAATTATTATTTTCTCTCTCAAAAACTGATGAAACAATGATTAAAAATTGGAAATTAAAAAACCTTAATTAAAAGTCAGTGTAATAAAATTGAAGTAATGCATTTGTATCAAGTCTATACTCAATATATTTACTAATATTTATGTGTACTTAGCATTGCTAAGCTGCTGGAACTTCAATACAAACATTGAGTGAGGGTTTGGATGTAGGTAGGTATTATCTGGACATAAAGGATTTTTAATACAAAGATTTTTGTTGTTATTTTTTCTGAAAAAATTATCTGGATTAAAA
Source organism: Hydra vulgaris (assembly GCF_022113875.1). Lineage (NCBI taxonomy): Eukaryota > Metazoa > Cnidaria > Hydrozoa > Anthoathecata > Hydridae > Hydra > Hydra vulgaris. Next base: position 21,192,127 of record NC_061169.1, read on the forward strand.
TTGGCTTGTGAAAAAATATAGTTCAAGCTATAAATGCAAAGGTATAATATATATATATATATATATATATATATATATATATATATATATATATATATATATATATTATATATATATATATATATATATATATATATATATATATATATATATATATGTATATATATACATATATATATTATATATATTGTATATATATATTATATATATATATATATATATATATA
>NC_061169.1:21199853-21207353 GCF_022113875.1 Hydra vulgaris
TATATATATATACACATATATATATAATATATATATATATATAATAATTTATATATATATATATATATATATATATATATATACATATATATATATATATATATATATATATATATATATATATATATATATATATATATATATATATATATATATATATATATATATATATATATATATATATATATATATATATATATATATATATATATATAGTGTGTATTTACTTTTTAGATGAGTTAAAAAAACCAGAAGATCCTATTGTAGACGATTGGTTACGTGAAGCATTTGATGCCGCTGATGTCAACAAGAATAGTTTACTAGGTCTTAAAGAAATTTCTCAGCTATTGAACTCTTTAAACATATCCAAGGAAAATTTGGATGTAAAGTTAAAGTTTCAAGTATGCTTGTTTATTACACAGTTTAGTTCAAAAATAATGAACAAATAAATTAATATAATATTATGACATAAAGTGTAAATTTTGTCAATTATTTAATTAATAAAATTAACGCCTGTTGCACTCTATATTTGTTTATCAAGTTTGTAATTTTTCTTTTTAACATCTTTACTTCCAACAACGCTGCAAGCAACCAAACTTTATGAATTTTGTAAAGAAAGATAGTGATTCACAGACAACTTAAAAGATTATAAATTATATAAGTCAGGAAAACATGATGAAGAAAACAAATTCCAAAGAACTGATGTTTAAGGAAAAAAACTAGGCGAATATGAATTTTTGGAGCACTTAGGAACATTTACAGTAAAATGGATGAAACTTAATTGGATGATAAATAACACAAGAATGAATTTTAGTAAATGGCACAAGAGACATTAGCTCTTTAGAGCAGCACCAATTATAGTATTTATAGAAAAGAGAAAGAGAAGCAACATTACGAGGATGTGACAATAGTAAAGATTGGATGCAAGAGCAGGTCGAGCTACACTTATAATGCGTTAAATAACACAATATTGCATCTTGTCTAAAAGAGAAAGATCCTCATTTGAAGATCTAGTCTGTTTATGGCTGCAGTATTCCATACAAGGAAGGATTTAAGATTGATAAAGATAAAGAATAGAATCTGAAGTAAGAAAGTGACAAGCATGATAAAGAGATGCAACCTTAGCAGATGCTAATTTTGTGATTGATTTGATTTATAGTTTCCAAGAAAGATCAAAAAGAAGAAAACTAGAGTTCACCAGCCACTGAGAGTCCTGTAGCAGAAGTGAGATCCTTTTTAAGCTCAAATGGCTCCACTCAAACAATCAGAGAGTGTTGGCTTCTTATCAAAACATGAATAAATGGTAGTATCATTTTTTTGGCGAGTCAGGTCGCTCTTGAAAGTAAAAATAACGGATGTCACTTTCTGGCTTGCTAGAAAACAAGACTCCGATGGGCACTTGTTAAATAGTGTTGAAAGTATAGACGACAGCTCCAAAGAACACTTCTGTCAAACTACAACATGTATGTTGTCCGGACCACAAGCTGTAGAAGAGTCTAGGCAGGAAATCACTTTAGATACAGAAGCTGAAGTAATACGAATGTCAAGCAATGGATCAACCTGTTTGTTGCCAATATCAGGTAGAACGCAACTGGTGGAATCAAGAGATGATATTGATGAAAAGTTCTTAGCAAGCAATTCAGCTTTGTCTTTAGGTGAGGTAACAAAATCTGAACTATGCAAGAGAGGAGGAATAACAGATTTGCTTTTATTATAGACACTGTTAATAATTCTCCAGAAGTCTCTGGAACCTAATTTTTGAGATGATATACAAGATTTTGTGACCTGAAAATAGTGGACTTTGGCTTTAGACAAAACCTTTTTACAATGGTTTCTAGCAATAGTAAACAGAAGTCTGTTTTCTGGAGAATTGTTTTGGGAATAGATAAAGAAGTAATGGTTACAAATGGAAATTGCAGCAGCACAATGTAAGGAAAACTATAAAGAAGAGTGAGGTTTGACTTAGAACTGTCTTGAGGGAATAAAAGATTCCATGCCAGCCTGAATCCAAAAAGTTACATAAGAAGCACATTTGTCAGCAGGAAGAGGAAAGATTTCTACCCAAGGGTTATTACAAAGAAAATCACAGAAAGAGTCCCACTCACCTTTGAGGTAGTTGTAAGAGGTAGATTAATAGGAGGATTCTGATGATGAAGAAGAATGAGATAATAGTTTTAGAGATATCAAAATGTGATTTGAGGTAATAAGGGTGAATCTGGAGAAACTGAGCACTGACTAGAATTAGAAAGAAGAACAAAAAAAAGAAGACATTTAAAAACATTTTAAAACATTTTAAACACTTAGTGACAATGTGTTATTTTCTTGATTTTTTCTTGATTTCTTGATATATATATATATATTTTATTTTAATTCACCTCCTCAAGGCCGAGAAGGCCACTACAGACGAGGAAGCTACTTATTTGTTGCTATAACCCTCTCTCAACTCTATAACTCCGAAACACGAACCTTGACAGACAAGGCCGCTACGCGGAGAAACAAGTTGAGCGCGGTACTACAAGGGACGTGTTGGGGATCGAACTCGGAACCACTCATTTATGAAGCGAGCACTCTGCCACTACACCACTACAGCATATAATATATGCTCTACCACTACACCACATATAATATACCACACTACTAGCGCATATAATATATGCTCTACCACTACACCACATACCACATATGTATATATATATATATATATATATATATATATATATATATATATATATATATATATATATATATATTTATTTATTTATTTATTTATATATGTTAATTTTTTTTTGATCTTTAAAGGAATGCTGCAATGAAGAAAAAAATAATGAAAATGGAAAATTAACACGTAATGGATTTGCAGAATTTTTCAAGTTCTTTTCTTTTGATAAAAATGAAGTTTCTAGCATAATCAAGGAGTATGGAAGGTATTTTAATATGAATTGTATTTATGTTACTAAACCACACACCTGTCAATCAGATGTCCAGAAAGTGATTTTTCTTCAGCAAAAAAAAAGAAAAATTTATTTTTTCAAATATATATTATATACTTCTAAATGTATGAATCTATGTCAGTAATAGAATGTTAGTCATATTAAGAACAATATGTTTTTAATTATCATTTGTTGATGTCAGAGAGCTAAATTTTATACTTAAAAAAGTCTTATTATTTTTTAGAACTATTTTTGGAAAAACTTGTTTAAATGCAGAATCTTTGCAGAAATATTTTAGAGAAGTACAGCAGGTATTATCAGAGATAAATTATTAGGCAATAATTATAAATTACTTTATTTATATCATATTATTAAACAATGTTTCTGAAAGGGATGGAGGATAACTCTCCCTCCTTCACTTAAGTTGAGAAGTTCAACTTTTTAAAGAGGAAATCTAAATTGGCTTTTGTAAATTTTATAAAAAAAGTATAAAATTTAATAAAATTATTAAAAACATTCCAAAAACCCGTTTAGTTTACATAATGCATTTTACTACCCATGTAAAAATTTTCAAAAGAAAACTTCTTTCAAGAAATTTTTAAAACAAAAAAATAAAATTTAAAATAATTTTATGCTTTTTCAGAATCACTTGAAATGAAATGAAATCCAAATGAAATGAAATGAAATCCAAATACTGATAAATCATAAAACCAGAAAACAAGTTTTAAAATTATAAGACTTTTTTGACAAACACCAAATTTTACTTCTTGTACCAGATTTTTAATAAGATTATCAGATAGATTTTTTAATAACTAGCTTAATAAAAGTTGTTTCTTTTTAAAAATCTTGTTTTTTATCAAAGATTTTATGAGCGAAAGTTCCTTTAATGATTAGTTTTGATTTCTTAATTTTATGTATTTTGTTTTAAATGCATTTAATTTTCAATATTTTTTTTTCTTATTCTATGTAATCATTCTTTATTTCTGAATAAAAGCTTAATTTTTCTATCAACTGATGGTGCAAAGTTAATGATCGATAAAAATATAGTATCAAAATTTTCTTTTTATCAAGAAAAAAAGTCATGACTGCATACCTGTACACTGCCGCCTTCACAGAAAAGTGTTAGCTGAAAACTGCATGCCTGATTCGTTTGAAAGAGTCATTTCATTGTTACAAAACTAATAAACTCAATGAAGTCAAAAAAACTTCTAAAGAAAAATGATTTAGTTGAAAACCTCTGATGACTTTTTTGCACAACTGACCTACTTTTGTGATTCGTGTTAAATGTTGTAAACAAGTCATTCCAACAACAAATGTTTCAAGCTACGGAAAAATAAAATCATTTTAAAAAAACAAATGCTTTGGTGCTGGGTTTTTAATTGGGAGAAAGTGCTCTTTTATTATATATCCCCCTCCTCCCTGGTGTTTTGGCTAATAATCCTCCTCTCATTTTATTCCCACTCCCTTCTTGTATAAAGCACACAAGAGTAATTTTATAATTTACTACTAATTCGAAATAAATAAATTCCTTTATACCAACTAATCATTTTTAATCAATATTCATTAAATAATTTTTCATAAATTGTTCTTTGAAGACATAGTAAATATATTATTTCAATATACATATATTTTCGATAAAATAATATATATATATATATGTATATATGTATATGTATATATATATATATATATATATATATATATATATATATATATATATATATATATATATATATATATATATATATTTATGTATGTATATATGCATAAAACTTATATTATTAGCAAAATTTGAGTCTGGAGGAATGCAAGAAAATAATTTCAAAACATGATGAGAATAGAGGTTCTTATCTTTCAGCTGAAGGTTGGTATTTTTTCATTGCATATAAAAATATTTATTATTTATTTTTATTATATATATATATAAATATATATATATATATATATATATATATATATATATATATATATATATATATATATTATATATATATATATATATGTGTGTGTGTTATATATATATATATATATATATATATATATGTGTTATATATATATATATAAATTTATGTATATATGTATGTATATATATATATATATATATGTATGTATATGTATATATATATATATATATATATATATATATATATATATATATATATATATATATATATATATATATATATATATGTAATATATGTGTGTATGTGTGTATATATAAATATACATAAATATATGTATATATATATATGTACACACACATATATATATATATGTATATGTTATATATATATATATAAGTATATGTATATATGTATATATACATATATATATATATATATGTATATATATATATATATATATATATATATATATATATATATATATATATATATATATACATATATGTAATATATATGTGTGTATGTGTGTATATATAAATTTACATAAATATATGTATATATATATATGTACACACTCACACATACACACATGCCCAAACCAAACCCTTAGTCGATGTAGCAGCACTCCCTTGCAAGTCAGGCTATTTGTCAGTCGATGTAGCAGCACTCTGTTGCGAGTCAGGTTATAAGATAGTCGATGTAGCAACACTCCCTTGAAGCAGCAGGCTATAAGATAGTCGATGTAGCAACACTTACGCATGTTTTAAAAATATTTTTTAATAAAACAAAAACAAAAACACCAGTAATTAAAAAAAACTTTCTAGTCATTATTATTGCGGTTTTTTAAAAAACAATAAAATTTAATGTACTTCTGCATTAATTTAATTGCTTTGACATTTCGACGACAATAAAATGCAGCTTAAGAGACAAGGTAAAAAAATTGTAGTCGAAAGAGACTTTTTTTGCCATAAAAGTCTCTTTTGACTACACTATAAGGATATATATATATATATATATATATATATATATATATATATATATATATATATATATATATATATATATATATATATATATATATATATATATATATATATATATATATATATATATATCATATAAAATCTTTTTTTAGGAGTAATAAGAATGTTAATCTCTGAGGAAAACGACATTCTTGATCCAATACATAAAAATATTCATCAAGATATGACACGACCTTTAACTGATTATTTTATTAACTCGTCTCACAACACGTAAGTAAAATATGTTTTTTTGAAAATATATGTTTTAAAAAAAGTATATTTTTCTTATTAGTTGTTGCTTTGAATTTTTGAAACCTTTACAAAGAAATATTTAGCAAGAAGTTTTATTTATTATAGCATTTAAGTATGCAAACAAAGGAAAACAGTCCAAAATTTTTATATATTTTTTGGTATATATAAAGTTTGTTTACATTATGATTTTTTTCAAACTATTTTATTTACCTTTCTTAATAAATATAAATTTTTGAATTTCACAATAATAAATAACAATTAAATCTAACAATAAGAAAACTAAGTTGCCATTTCTTGACAAATAAATTGACATTTCAAAAGGTGCCTAATCTCAGATTTTGCTGAAACCCTTGATACAATACTTTTTGTATATGATTTAGTCAGTACATACATAAAATGTTTTTTAAATAATGGTTTTTTAAAATTGGTAACAGATGCTTTGCATCTGTTACCAATTTTAAAATCAGTAACAGATGCTTTGCATCTGTTACCAATTTTAAAATCGGTAACAGATGCTTTGCATCTGTTACCAATTTTAAAATTGGTAACTGATATTTGCATTAGGAACCAATTAAAAAAAAAAACTTTATCCTGCTTGCTTCAACACTCAGATTAATTTTTAATTTAGCTTTTAAGATCAAGTTTTTTATAATTGCAAAAAATTTTTTTTGCAATTAATAAAGTTAAAATTATTAAAAAAAAAAATTTTTCAATAATTTTAAAACAGAAGTTATAAAAAAAGCTAAAGATTTTTAATATTTTGTTTTTCTAAAGGTATTTGTATTTATTTCTAAAGGTATTCGTATTATTAATATCTTAAAAAAACTCAAATAATTATAAGTTATTAAAAACCAAACTTTTTTGCTTAAACAGAAAAATTTTATGGAAAATTGACCATTATTTAAATAGTTTTTACTCAAGAACCGTATTAGATAATGAAAATTTTCAAAACATGCTTTTCTCATATATATGTACAAAATCAAAAAGTTTTAGTAAAATCAAAGATTGTGCATTTATGGGGTGAGGTACTTTTTGTCCAATTAATATAAGAATAATATCATACTTAAGTTAACTTGAAAATAACATGAATTTAATAATCTTTACAATAATAGAACATAATTTTACTCCAACAATTTTATAATTTCCTTTTATTTTTCATTTAACAAATTCAACTCATTCCCTAATTATTCATTTTCATAAGTTTTTTGTTTGCAATAAAATGCTTAGGTATTCAGTGCCATACTGAGTGTTAGTTTAGGCGCTACCGTTTATACAAATTTTTTCCTCTCCCCAACCTCTTTGATATGGAAGTCTCCATACCAGGCTCCATGGAGGAGGGCTGGTATGGAGGTATTTCATACCAGCAATAAGCTATAAGCTCCCCCATACCAT
>NC_061169.1:21212353-21217353 GCF_022113875.1 Hydra vulgaris
AAAGGTCTGCAAAAAAACTTGATATGGTTTTATCATAAAACATAGAACGAATTTGGTAATTTTTTTCCAACTTTGAACAATTTTAGATCGGCATTGCAGAATGCTGATTCTAATTCCGAGGACTTTCTGGATGAATCTATTATGTAAGATTAAGTCAGGTTAAGTCTGATTTATCTACAGGGTGGGTGAATTGGTGTTCAATAGGTAAAATTTTACACCCCTTTATTTTTTACACCCCGTAATTTTGTTGTTCTTTGACTTGTTTATAGTAATTGAACTATATTTTTAAATTTTTAGTTGCATTGAATTTTCAAACCCCTGGTGAAATGATGGACATTAATGATGGCATGTTTGCTTTAAATGGGAAATGTGGGTATGTTCTTAAACCTGAGTGTTTAAGAAGTGGTAATTATGAGTTTAATTTAATAAATTTTGTATTTACTAATTATGAAAACATATTGTCTTTATAAAGATTTATAAGAAAGATTTTGTTAATTATAATTGCATAGATACTTTATCAAATATATATATATATATATATATATATATATATATATATATATATATACATATATATATATATATATATATATATATATATATATATATATATATTAGGGCTGTACCGGATTTAATTTTTCCAAATCCGGCCGGAGCCGGATTTGCCGGATTTTTTACTAACAGATCCGGCCAGAATCGGAGCCGGAGCCGGATTTTGAAGCAAAACTACAGGAACCAAAATCCTGTATATCCCTACTTGGCGTTGAAAATGGTCAACAATGTTGACTATTTAGATCACCAAGTGACAGTTCCTGACGGGCATTTCTTTTTAAAAGTTACGATCTAAATGTATTTTAAATGTCTTTTAAACGTCTTTTAAACATTAATGTTTAAAAGACATTTAAAAGACATTTAAAACACATTCAGAAAGTAACTTTAAAAAAAAAATGCCCGTCGGGTTGTTTTCTATTAAACATCATTTTTGTTGTTTAAAAGTTTTATAGCAATTTCTATAGAAATTAATAGACATTTTAAATAAATTTTATAGAGTTTCTATAGGCCATATGTTTCAAAAATTTAGAGAAATTCTACAGAACTTTTTTTCCCGGGATGTTGTCACTCCGCCACTGTAGTGAATCAGCGTGTCTAGATATTTCTGATTCTTCCAGATATTGGCTTAGCTGAGTGTCAATGCCTGTTGGTAATTGTTGTTCATGTGCTGTGCCACAAGCGGGCGTAGACTGAATAATTTCATCTATATATATTGCCATTGTAATGATGATAATGTATAAGAATTATCCAGCCGGGATTGTTTTGCTGGGTTTCTTTATTTTTTTCAATCTAAAAAGGTTTCTCCTCAATGCCTTTGAAACGCTCATCTAATGAGTTGATTAAATACAGATACCAAAACAAACATGAAGTTCAAAAATTAAGTATTATGTATACATGTTATCACGGGTAAGAGAGATGTAATAAACATCCAGAAATCCGGCCAATATTATGCCGGATTTGCTAACATTTTGCCGGAGCTGGATTTGGGCCGGATTTGTAAAAATGGCCGGATTTCGGCCGGAGCAGGAGCCGGAGCCGAAATTCGGTACAGCCCTAATATATATATATATATATATATATATATATATATATATATATATATATATATATATATATATATATATATATAATAAAAGTAACTACAGATATAATAAGAGTCACCCTGGAATTTTTTCTTATACTATAAGTATATAGACTTTAAGAAAAATAAACGTGCAAAAGTTAATTATCAATTTAAGTAAATTTGTGATTCATAGAATTTAGAGACAAGGGGCATTTATAATATTGAAACTTAATAATTAGAATAACAAAGTCATAGTTAGCGGTAATTTTTGTTTTCACTGAAAACAAAAATTTTGTTGTTATTTTATACTTTTTATTTTACACTAGAAATAATGTGAACAAAATATTACTTAATGTGAACAAACTATTACTTAATGTGAACAAACTATTACTTAATATAAGTTATCATTTATTATTAGTTACTTATTACTTTTTAATTAACTTATTAGATTCTAAGAATAAATGTATTTGCAGTTTATTTTTGTTTAAATTTTTGATTGATGCAAAAATTATTATTTATTTAAAAAAGTTATTTTTTTTTATTAAATTAATTGGTTTTAAAAGTTATATAAGTTATATACCTTTATATTTATATTATACCTTTATATTTATATTACACCTTTATGTCTAAAACAATAAAAAATTTAAGAACTCGTAATGAAAACAAGATATATGCTGGTTTGCCACCTGACCTTCCAATTAGTGATCTTCCAAATGGTTTAATTTTGCTACTTTATTTTAAAAAATATAAAAAGTGTCAAAAATAATAGTTATCCAAAGATTGTTTCAACAGTTGCCAGTGACCTTTTCAATATGTTGTGTTGGCACAACAGTTGCCAGTGACTTTTCAATACGTGGATTAGAGTAAATCCTAAGCTCTGATATACTAGATATAACCAAAAAACTTCAGTAAAAAGTCAGTAGTCAAAAAACTTTTCATCAAAGTATTGTCTGCAAAAGGCAAATTCAAAAATGCAAATAAAAACAAAGAGTTTTTTGATTGTAATTTTGAGCATTTATTTGATTTGTCGTAATGTAATTGTAGACTTCCAGTAGTAGCTTGCAATATAAGGTAATAATAGGTATTTTTATTTTAATATGTTTTAAGATAATTATCATTATAAAATAAAAATATTATAAAATAATTTCAAGATTTGCAGTAATACTTTTCATTTAAATTTTTTTGGGGGATTATTAAATTATACTTTAAACATTTTTATAGGTTTGTGAAGTGTACCCACCAGATTACAAGACAAGACATTTTGCTTTTCTCTGTGAAGTTAACAAAAAGATAAATAAGTTAGAATTATAAAGGTTAATTTAAATCTATAGTTTGTTAAATATTGAGTAGTCAGAATCAAAAGCATGTCAGAAAAAAAAACATAATTACTTTTCTTTGACTTTGGCAACAGATCATTTTGTTATATTATATAATATTATTAAGAAACATATTGTTGTAATATTACACAATAATATATTATATATGTATTTTTTTATTTGACTTTTACATGTCTTCATAATATATTTATTTTTAATTGACTTGGTGTACAGTAATTGTAAAAGTACAGTTAAACGTGTAACTTTTTTTTCTTAAACATATATTATAACTTTTATGTTTTGCAATTAAAAAAAGTTTTAAATTTTTTAGGTACTACTATCAGATAGAAAATATTAATTAATTTTGTTACTATTGGATAGTTTCAAATTGGTATGATGGATAAAAAAGCAGTTGCCAAAGAAAAAAGGAAGCAAGACTGTGAAATTAATGAGCAGATCATTATATGGGTAGTGATTTAGATAATAAAAATGACACAGAAACAGATCCTGACTAAAAGAAATCAAACTTATCTAACAAACTTGGCAAAAGCCGCTATTAGGTTTGAAATAAGCGATGTTACAAGAGCTGCATTGGAAACAGCTGTATTAATTGACTATGGAATTGTTAAAGAAAGTAATAAAGCGCAAATAATAACAGAAAAAAAAAATTTGGGGTGAAATAAAAGGAATCATAAGCTCTGAACATTTAGCTGTCGTTAAAGAACTAGAGGTTATTGGAGTTGATGGAAAAAAAGACAAATCTACATTAACACATTCTATCAGGTATAACATTAATAGAGATCCAGTCATTGTTGCTGCAATCAAAGAAGAATACCATCTAACATTTACAGCAAAGAGTGGATCCACATCACAAAGTTATTTGAGTCATGTAGTTATACCTAATGGCATTGGTGCAATTATGGCAATTGCTACTGCTTATGTTTTACTTGAATATAACAGTTTAGAGTTTAATAGCGGTTATTTTAGATAATACAAATTCAAATACAGGTTGTGATAATGGTTTCATTGTCAAACTAGAAAAAAATATAAAAACTTACACCTTTTAGGATGTTTGCTGCATCAGAATTAACTGCCACTGCGGCACATATTAGAATTAGATGGAAAGACAGTTAGTCCTAATTCTTTCAAAGGGCCAATTGGGGAGGCTGCATCTAATCTAACTCTTCATGAACAGCTATTGTTTCAATTTGTATCCATAAAGTCAGAGATAGAGTTGTTTATTAACAGAGAGATTAATAGTGATCTTAGTAAAGACCAGCGCAAACTCTATGAGTATTGCGTTGGTATTTCAAAAGGTTTTATTTCTGAAAAGTTTGTTTTAAAAAACTGGACCAGTTTGCCATGCTAGATGGCTAACTTTAGCTCTCAGAATTATGATGTTATATGTAAGGACTAAGGAGCCATCTCTTGAGTTATTAGCAGTAACTAAGTATATTGTGCAAGTTTACTTTGCAATGTGGTTTGCTATCAAGCACTCTGGACAATACAAAGATGCTTGTCTACTCCTATATAAAAATATTCAGTTGGCCAAGCTTCAAGGGAGCAGGATTCAAAGTATCGTTTTAACCAATCTCCATGGAAATTCATACTGTTGTTTGCAGAAAAATTAGGACTAAAGTATGCATATAAGAAATCATACTCTTAACCAAATTCTTATAATGAGAAAATTAAGTTTCAAAACTCAAGCTAAAATTGGTGATAAAATAAATTTTGATGCTGGTTCTTGGGATTTTCTTGTTTCTGTTGATGAGATTCAGATTGAGCCACCAGCAACACATAGTTCAACTTCAGAAAAACTTAGAGGCATTTGAATCTGGACAAAAACTTTGCCTGATTTTCTTAATAATTCTCAATCCGTTGAGAGAGCCGTAAAACTAACCTCCGAAGCTGCTAAGGAGGTTTATGGTCAAAAAAAGAGACACAAATTCATTTTGGAAAAGAACCAAATTCGAAATGAAAATAAGAGAAATGTAAAAAAATGTGATTATTTTATAATGAATATCTAAATTTGTAATTTTCTGTGCAATTTAATTAAATTGCTTGCTATG
>NC_061169.1:21222353-21299853 GCF_022113875.1 Hydra vulgaris
TACAACCGAGGTAGAAGGTTCAGTTAGGCAAACTTCATCTTCAAAATTGGCAAATTCATCTTCAAAATTGTTTGTAATGATGAGAGACAATAAAATAACTAAATGGAGTTTTGGATTACACATTGTTTAATGGGGAACGACTACTACTTACTCCAATGGTATCAAAATTGATCCATAAACAAAAATATATTCCAAGATCATGAGATGCCAGTAATTGATGTTAGTAGTGAAGATGCTGTTTCGCTCTTTATGATATATTAGACTTTATGAAAGTTTTAAAATGAGATTACACAGTTATTTCTAAGTTTATACAGTTGTTTCTAAATGACTGCATGAAATGTTAAAAAAACGTTTAGTGTACAACTCATTATATACTAACCTGCTTTTAATCAAATTCTCATTCAGCTAGAAATTAAAATTTAAAATTTGAATTGTAATGCGAAGTATAATAAAACATATGTATTAAGACATATTATTCCATTAAAAAGAAAATTAGTGACTTTTGAAAATCATTGATTAAAAACAGCATCTTAGCAAATTTGAAATTTTATTCATATTTGTTAATATGCTTAAATCTGTTCTTCGTTTTATTGCATAAATTTGTATTTAATGTAACTCTGGATTTTTACATCTCACTGTGTATAAATTTTTCTGATTCATTTTTACTCTTCTTAAAAAATTGATTTGAAAAATTAAAAGTTTCTGTTAATTCTATTCAGAAAAACAAAGCGAAAAGAATAATGCTGTAGTAGCTTTAATGTATAAAATAATAAAAATAATATAAAATTAATTTTTAACAATGTAACATCAAATAATAATATTAGCAATATTTTGCTGATTTCACAAAATAAAAACAAACAAGTTTATGAATAAATAAATAAACTTTATAAGTTTAACTTTATTTTCAGGTAATTTTGATCCACAAAATATTGATAAATCAATAAATGGTGTTTGTAAAGTTTTTATCAAGGTGAGGTTTCTGTTTTAAATTTAAAAATAGTTATTTAAAACTCAAATATAAACATATGGTATTTACAGAGGCGATTCTACAAATAAAATGAGGGGGTGAATCCTTAAAAAGTACTGACTGACTCCTTAAAGAAAAAAGGTCCTCAAAACTAAAATTTACCCAACTGAAATGTGACAAATACTCGACTAGCCAAAAAGTCTCAAGAAACTGACTATAACTTAAAGATTGCCTTCTTTGGGGAGAAGGGGGTGTCTCACACAACCCCTCTCCTCCCCCTATTCCCTTAAATAGCCTTTGGGTATTTATTCTTCTAAGTTTTTACTGAAAAGGAGGCATATAAGAAATATTTCTATTCAAAAAAAGGCATATAAAAAGTATTTCTAATGAAAAAGAGGCTAATAAAAAATATTTCTATTGAAAATAAGGCATATAAAAAATGTTTCTATTGAAAAAGAGGCCTATAAAAAATGTTTCTCTCTGAATATGTTCTGTATATTTTTAATACCAGCTTTGATATTTTGCTATCAAAATTTTTACCAACATGTTGGTTAGGTGCACAACTCAAGGTACAAGGTTATGTTGAATAATTGTAGACAAAATGGTATTGGCCTGATGCTGAGTTAAAAATGGTATTGGCTTGATACATAGATAAAATGGTTTTTGTTTGATGCAGAGATTGTTAAAAAAAAAAAATTCATTTTTAAAAATGTCAATAAAAATGATAATCAGGTTATAAAGGAATAACTAAAAGTTATATATGTTTTTTATATATTTTTTTTTCTATATAATTTTTCTCTTTTTTAAATATGTTTTTCTCTCTTTTTCATATTGAGTCTCTCAGCAATTTCATATTGAGGTTTTCAGTTTCATACTGAGGCTGTCAGTTAGATCCTACATAATAATGCAGATATTTTCAAAATTGTTAAAATGAGAGAATTTTAGTTAAGAGATTTTCATTAGCACTCGACATTAACTAGGTCGCAAATAATTTTGAAGAAAAAAAAAGAAAGAATGAATGAATAGAAATGAATGAATGAATAGAAATGAGTTTAATAATTAATAGTTAATTAAATGAGTTTAAATGTTTGAATAAAAACGTAATAGAATTAAAAAAAAAATTAATTCTAATGAAAAACTGCTTTGTTGGATTTAAGTGTATACTGGCCTAATTTATTCACTACAAATAAATATACACAAACACACACACACTCACACACACACACACACACACACACACACACACGCACACACACACACACATGCATATACATATATATTTATTGCATATATTTACTATTGCTAGATATATTTAATTTGTTGCTGAAAGATTTTACTTTTTTTTTTTTTTTTTTTTTGTTATTTTAGTATAAGAAGTAATTTTAGAATGAATTTTTATTTGAGTATATTTATGCTTTCTTATTAACTTTCTTGTCTATTTTAAAATAAGTAGTTTATAATTGATCACTTCTAAATAGATTATAAGTGGTCATCTGCTTCCAAAAGCTTCAAAAGATGAAACTGTAAGTTGCATTTTTTTTTTTTTTTGAAAAAAACGAAGAAGTTTTTTCTAAATTTGTTTTTTTCAATAACAATAAATTACATTTTTTTATGAGCATTTAATTAAGAGAATGTCAAAACTCTCTGAATTTTTTTATTTGAAAATTATTTTTATATTAATCAATCAACTGTAGATTCAACTTACTTAACAAATATAAATCAATATTGAATTTAAATTAAAGATCAAATTAAAGTTGTGTTTTATTAATTTGTAGTTTTAATTTAAATTAAGTTTTTTTCATTTTTGACAAAGTGTCACCTGATTTCATATCTTTACTTTATTATAAGTTTTTAATTCTTACAGATTTTTTACAGATCTAAGTGTAGACATAAACTTTTTTTTCAAATCTATTGGCTATACTTGAAATCTATTGGCTATACTTCAAATCTATTGGCTATACTTCGAATCTATTGTAGCTATAGTAACTAAACAGAAGTTAAAGAATGCAACTAATCTTCCTAAACTTAAAATTTATTTCTATTGTACTACAGAAGTACAAATGTTCTTTCAATTGTCGCAATTTTTAACTGGCACTAAGAAGTGTAGCAAATGAGTACCTGGAACCTGTTTTGTTTTTACTTAACCATGTTTGTCATTTTTTTCACTTCTATAATACTTTTAAAAAAATGTAATTGGTTCTTACTATATTCAACCATGATTTTTTTATTATATTAAATTATTTTGGCTTGTAGAAAGATCAGATTCTGGCAATTCATTTTTTTGCATGCTGAAGTTTATTAATAACTTTAGTAAATAATGAGTTGGCATAAGAATTTTTTTTAAATTAATAATAATTATAATAATTAATATACTATATAATAAATAAAATAATTAATATACTAATTATGTAATACTTAAAATGCTACAACTATTATTTAGTATTATTTAATTATTATATGAAATATCATAGCATAAATTGTGTCAAATGGTTCTACAATGTTTAAAAAAGACCTTGATGTTTAACTTTCTAATGATCTAAAGTATAAGAGTCAAGCATAACTTTTTTAACATTTGAGTTGCAAATAATTGGAACCTTTTGCCAGATGAGATTGCCAATGCCACTAATATCAACAATTTTGAGCATAAAGTAGATCAGCAAAATCTCTTGCAAAAGTTTAAAATTAGTTAATTATATTTTAGGTAAATCCATAATTTATTGAAAATGACACAATGACAAATGACAACAACACAAATGATATACACAAAGCTAAGATTTAATTTATGTTTTATACATACACATGTATGTATATAATACAACCCTCTGAATTAGGAAAAATAAGATCAGCAATAACCTGCCGACCTCAAACTGTTAGAGGTTGGCATCAGGTCAGCAAAAAAAAAACGAAACAAAGGGATTATCATAAAACATAAAAAACGAGGTCGACATTGCTGAATGCTGACCCTAATTCTAAGGGCTGATAATATAAATTAAATGTTATACACAAATCACATGTGTATGTAACACAAATCACATGTGTATATAACACAAATCACATGTGTATATAACACAAATCACATGTGTATGTATATAACATAAATTAAATCTTAGCTTCCATGTATGTCATTTTCAATAAATTATTGTTTTACTTTAAAAATACTTAACTAATTATAAACTTTTGCAAAAGACTGTATCAGAGTTCATCAGTTGTCAAAACTGTATTCTGCAGAATACATGGCTGTATTCTGCAATCTTATGTTCATGGATAGCTCAATAATTAGAAATGTTAATTTGAATAGCTGTAGGTTTTGCCACTTATGCGAATGCAAAAAATAAAATATTTTTCAGACTAACAAATAAAGTTTAGATGATTGAAAAAAAAAAATTAATTAATAGATATTTGGGAAACATTTTTGAAGAATCATTCAGTTGAGAAAATACTCCAGCATAGGAAGAAAAAGTAGTTGATCTAATAAGTTTTTTCTATCAATCAAAATCCCTATATGCATTTTCATTATTTTCATTAAATCAATTTTTGTGTGTTTACTTTAGATACCAGATCCTTATATCAGAATAAACATACATGGTATCCCTAAAGATGAAGTTCTGGGAAAATTTATCACAAAAAAAGTAAAAAGAAATGGTAATTTTACTGATATTTTTATTTCAGTTATATTCTTTTTATAAAGCATACACTTCCTCTTAAATTAGTATATACTTTTTTAAGTCTTGTTCAAAAGATATTTTTAAGTGTCAATTTTGGTTGTAGATACTTTAGGCCTACCAACCAAATTTGATAGGGGGTAAAAAACATACAGCTTTCCTCATTATCCAACTTATAAATTTAGCTAATAATCAAAAAATATGTATATATTTTTATCATTTTACATTATTTTACATTTGGGTTTAGGTAATATGATTTTTTTTTTTTGAAGAATGTATTCAATTTATTACATTATTGTTTTTGAGTATTTATATTTAAATTCATTTTTTTAAATATATTTTAATACACTCCTAAAAAGGCTTCAAGGGTAAAAATTTCTCAAAAAACACAAAAAAACACGAATCTGCACCCTATATTACCAAAATTTTTGAAACTTGGCACAAATGTTTATAAACATATGTTAGGAAAGTCATAAAATTCCTTACCGTTAATAATTTACAGCAATTTGAAGTTTCCTTGATTTTGACTAAAAACTGAGGGGGGGAAAGTACCGAAAATCATTCCGTTTACTTTCACCTTAATATGGTGCTTGTAGTGATGCCACAATTCTGAAACTTTATACCAAAAGAGTTTAAAACCTGTTAAATCCGAAAAAAATAGTTTTTATATTTCAAAACAAGGGAATGTAGCTTATTTTAAGATCCATAAAATACACTTTATAACGCCGAGAAAAAAGGGCATTGACAATTATAGCTATAAAAAAATCTGACTGATATAAAAAAAATTTAATTTCGATTTTCTTAAAAATGTGATCAACACCTACTTTTCGAACCAATTTTGTTTTGGCCTTATATTTACTTGAGGAATTATTGATGTTTGATATAGACACAAAATTTTTTAATATTTTTTAAATTAGACACTTAATATAACCCCACCTTTTACCAATCAATCAAATTAGAAACTAAAAATTTAGTGACTTTATTATCTTTTTCATTTTCATATGATATTTACAACAAAATTTAAATGTATATAAATTTTTTTATAAAAATACTAAATTTTAGTGATTTTACATATGCTTTACATTCACATTATTTACAAGTTGGTTCACAAAACATAATATTTAAAAAAAGAATGGATAAGACATAATAGACTCATAAATATAAAAATCTCTACTTCCTTAGGAAAATAATTTTTCTTAAGTCCTCTTTGGCTAAATAGTAGCAAAGTCCTGTTCTTGTTATCGGTACCTCAACTTTGCAAATAATGTGGACATCAGGAATCCAGCATTGACTTTCCTTTGGTAGCCATTTAAACGACCGTGCAGTACCATTAGGACACATAAATTTTACAAGCACATCTTTTTCTTCCAAATTAATATCTTCAATGACTCCTATCCACCACTTTTGCTCATAGGAAACACAGGGTTAATCACCTGGTACTAGGTTTACAGTTGTTATCTGGATATTTCCAAAGTCATGAATTAAAGCAAATTCTTCATCATCACTGCATAGCTTAGTGCCTACCTAAACAAAATAGTAATATATGTAATTATTCCGTTTTACTTATCAAATATGTTTTATTAAATGCATAGATAGCAAATGCAGAGGAAATAAAATAAAATACAAATATTTTTGATAATGATTCTGCAAAAATCTAATATCTATTTGAGTTAATCAATAAAAGTTATGCGTGTATTTTAAAATATGGTAAATGGTGTAATTAAAAAATAATAATTTACCTTTTGATGGCCAAGTGGTACAAACTGCTGATGGTAACTACGTGTTCCAGGTATTGTATTAGCAGTATCCAATCGTTCTTTAAGAGCGGTTCTCACCAAAGTTAAATCTTCTGATGAAATATATATGAAATTTATGCCTTCAATGTTTTCATTACAATATTTATACATTGTTTGTGGAGATAAAATATGATTATCCATATCTCTTTGCAAACTCGCTAGTGTTGCCAGACGTTTGACTGTACCACCTATCCCATCACAAGGTTGCTTAACGTGACTAGTTGCAAAAAAGTTCCATTTAGCAGTAAAACCAAAATCTTCACAATGGAAACAAAGATTTAACATATTTTTGCAATTCTTATATTGACCTGCACACCCATCTGAAAAGTATTCAATATTTTTTATTTGAGGCAAATTTGTTTTTATATCATTGCAAACAACCTTAATAATTTTATAAACCATGTTCACATCATGGATCATATCAACCGAAATAATAAAATAGGATTTGTGCTTGAGAATGCCTTTTTTTTTGAAATAAATAATCACTGGATAAAGTGTACATTCTAAATTTGTCCAATGAAAGCTTTGCACTTCATCCTGAACTACAAATTTATAGTTTTCTGATCACCCAGAAATAATGCTATTACCTCATTCATATCTTCCTTTCTTGATCTTAGGTATAATGCTTGACAGTAATGCACCATTTAGGTTGCAAGGTGCAAAACCTTGAAAATCCTATTTTTATTTCTGGGTTCTTGGTTTTAAAGACAACAAACAATTCCTTTAAATTACATAAGAGCAAACGTTTTTGCATGTGGATATTTTTCTTTATGCTTACATAGTCCTTTTTACCAGGCATTATATGGCTACGTTCATCATCTTCGTAAAAGGTCTTGACCAGTTGAACTGTTAATGGTTAAAATACCTTTTTCTAATGTTAACTTACGTGCAGTTCGAGCTACATAGTTTGTTACATGCAATGTTTCAGATACCTTTTTTATTGACCAGTCTGTTGGAGCAAGTGTCGCAAGTTGTACTTTTTTTGATGTTGATGTAGACTCTGCAATTTTGTTAGTTAACAATACCATCATGTTATCAAACAAGTTTGCTTTTTCCATATACTCATTATTCAAACTTGACTGTTCTTCAAAACTTTCTTCTGATATATTAAGGGAAATGGCTACCTTTTTTTTTAATGGAGGTTGTTAATGCTGTCAATTTTCGTTTACCTTCTCTGATTTTACCTGACTTGTGCAATCCTTTGACCTTAATTGGAGATACTCCGGCAGATGCAAAGTGTGTATCTATACTTTCTTTTTTATTTTGAATGGATCTTTCATTAACAATATCAAAATCTTCATCATTTTTATTTTCACTTATACTTTTTGATAAACATGTCATAACTTTACTTCGACAGGTTGGACACAGTTTTTTTCCAGGTATAAGATTTAAACCTATGGTTTCTGCTTCTAACACAGTATGCATTGTAATCACACGTAGAGGTGCTTAAAAGAAAGTAATTACATTACTTAAATAACATTAATTATGTATATATACATATATATATATATATATATATATATATATATATATATATATATATATATATATATATATATATTATGTAATTATATTACTATACAATTTGTTTTATTAATAACTATGAAACATTGAACAAATCTTATTACCAAAAAAACTTATATGACTTATTAATAATGATATTACCTAATGAAATATAAATATATAAATTTTTACCTCTACACACCTTTTGGTGACTCAGAAATGGATTACAGCAACTTTTCTGATTACCCTCATATCTTACAACTAACATATCATGATGGTGTGTGCATATATTAGTAATTTGTTCTTGTTTCAGATTTGTTTGCTTTTCAAGTAGCTTACGATCATTGCTGTCAATATCTTCAATCAGATTTCTTTCTTGAGTATATGATTGTTCAAGAAAAGTACACTTGAACACAAACAATATCATATCAATATGTATTTATAAAGAACATATTGCTTGAACAAGTAGCTATAGTAGTTTAATAGACATATTTTAAATGCCTAACTATCTACTAATTATTGTAAATTCTCCATTAACTTCTTACAAAAAAATGTGTTAAAGTAAAAGATAACTAAATATAATTTTATTTAGTTATGTAACTTAACATGGTATTGTTAATTAAACATTATATCATTTTATTACTTTTTTTATTGGTGATAATAAATGTTTTATTACAACAAAACAAACAACAACAAAAGTTACATAATATTGTTAAATTTAATGACATGATATTATGTAATGAAAATAACATTATTATTATGTAATGAAAGTAAAAAGAAACAAATTTATAAAATGTTCAACTATGTTTTGTAATAACTTTGTAAATTTTTTACAAAGCTATTACAAAACAAAAATAATTGTATTTGTATTCAAAATTTTTTTTGCAAAATATCTTTAAAAAAATTGAAAAACTAAAACATCAATAACTCCTTGATAAAACATAAGGCCAAATAAAAATTGGTTCACAAAGTAGATATATGTTTAATATTTAAAATAATGAAAACCAAAACTTTTTTTCATCAATCAGATTTTTTCTAGAACTATAATTGTCAATGGCCTTTTTTATTGTCATTAACAAGTGCATCTTGTGGATCTAAAAATAAACTATATTTTATTGTTTTGAGCAATATAAGTTTATGATTTTCAGATTCAGCAGGTTTTAAACTCCTTTGGTACCAAGTTTTAGCTTTGCAATATTACTACAAGTTTGTTATAAGGGTAATGGTAAATTGACATATTTCCTGCCTTATCCCCCCTCTTTTTTCAGTCAAAAAATAACTAACTTCAAGTTGCTGTAAATCTTAAAGATTTAAGAATTTTTTGAAAAAATTTTACAGTCTTTCCTAACTTATATCTTTAAACATTAGTGCCAAATTTCAGCGAATTTGGTGATGCAACCCCTTGTTTTTTGAGAAATTTTTACCCTCAAGCAATCACTATTAGTTTGAAAGTTATTTGAAAATAAAGAATTTTTTAAAACAAGTAAACCGTTGGCAGTAGACTTGAAAAGTTGTAGATTGAATGAGTCAGGAAAATGTGAAGATAGGGAGATTTTATTATTATTATTATTATTGCAGCTGTGGCACAGTGGTTCAACTAAGGATCTGTGGTTTAAACCCTACCTCTGGGCAAGTTTTGCAACATTGGTTAGTAAGGAGGTGTGAATTCTAATTAAATGCTTATCTGTGGTGCTCTGTAAGGACTTCTTGGGGCACCTAAATAAAATTAAAAAAAAAGATTAATAAGTTTTTAGAGCATGTAGGGATAGATACAGTAAATAGATGTGATTTAGCTGAATGATGAGTCAAGCAAGAATGAGTTTTTGATGATGGAACAGATGGATGAGGTAACGATTTTTTTGAGCAGCAACCATGATGGCATTTGTTGAAAAGAGAAAGAGATACAGCTATAAGACAATAAGAGAGACTCAAGTTAGGCAGATAAAGCAGGTCTAACTACCTTTACAATGTATTTCTGGGCCTTGTTTAAAAGAGAAAGAGCATCATCAGATGAACCAGCCAAAATATGACAGTATTCAGTATTCCATACATGGAGGATTTGTAGAGTAGAGAATGGAATCAGAAGTAAGATAATAGCAAGCATGATAAAGAGAAGCAACCTTAGCAGATTCTAACTAATCATATGTATATATGGTTTCCATGAGAGGTCAGTAGTGAACAATAATCTAAGAAGACGTAAAGAAGAGGACTCAGTGAGAAGTTGTTGACAGTATTGCGATAATTATTTGCTTAAATAACTGAGTTTTGTTGAAGTTAATAATTGCAAGTTGTAACAAGCCCCAATCTGTAACAGAAGTGAGATCAGATTCAAGATCAGCTGCCTGTTTTAAGAAATTGAAAAGAGATGACTTTTTGTCAAGATAGGAGTATAAAGTTGAGTCATCACCACTTTACTCATAAGGTTGTTAGGAAGATCAATGTAGATAAGAAACAAAACAGGACCAAGGATAGAAATTTGAGGTACCCCAGAAGTTACTGGAAATGATGAATAGTGTTGGCCATCAAAAATGAATAGAAAAGAAATGATTTGACAATTCCAAAAACTCTTCTTTCATATAAAGCAAGCTTATAGAAAAGACTAGCATGCTAAACTTTGTTAAAAGGTTCAAATACGTCAGGAGCAATAGCCCTAGCCTTGTTGCCTCCATCTAAAACTATATTGATTGCCTAATAGTAAGTTATTTGACTCAAGATGGGATGTCAGAAATGTGTTAATCAAAGACTCAAAGTCCTTGCTAATAAAAAAGAGAAAACTGATCAGACGCTAGTAGGAGGGGTCAGAACGTTCACCAAAGTTATTAAAAATTGGAACCTCAGATGCCATTTTCCAGCAGACAGGAAAATAAGATTCAGTTAACCCAAAGTCATAACTTAAGGTTCCTTATTTTGCCTTGACAATGCACACCAAAAACATTAACAGTGATACCATCCATGTCCAACATAGCACAGTAAGTACTTTGTATATTTTACAGCTGTTGATGGAATCAACATTTTATTAAAACACTATATCTAGCCTTTACTCAATCAAAAGCCCTAATGCAGGAGAATCTTAACTGGATGCAGGTAACATGCGAGGATTGTTTTTCCCTATGTACATAAATGGCACTTTTTACCGTTAGACTTTTTTGATCATTCAAATACTAAATGTTATTATATTGATAATTTGATTAATGACTTTTTTTGGTCATCATTAGCATCATCTTCATCATCAGCAGCAGCAAATTATTGTGTTGTATCATAATTAATAATTTTTGCTAAGCCTTGTGGTAAGACCTTGTGGAACCATTAAACAGAACTTTGTGAAATACCATTAAAAACATTTTTCCAATTTAATTCAGTTTGACTCATTAATAATCCTTTTTAAATAATGTAATTCATGAGACAAAGTGATTATTGATACCATGATTTTGTAATTTAATCAAGTCTTTTACGAGGAACTGTGTCAAATACTTTGGCAAAGTCAAGGTAAATAACATTAGTTTTATTTTATTTTTTTTTCATCCAAATGTATATAAGTTTAATAGGCTCTGACATTTTTTAACTAAGAATCCATGTTGTTGCACATAAATCAGACTATTTGTTATTAGGTGTTCTATAATCTCTGTGTTTATAATTATAAACATTTTCATTAATTTGTCATTATGTCATTAATTGTCATTAATTTGTCATTAATTTGTCATGAATGTCATTAATTATAATTAATGACATTCTTTAAGTATTCTTGGATGAACCTTGGCACTGCTAATATATTTATTTGTATTTGCATTGTTCAAAAGTTTCAATATTTCATAATATTTAAATATTATTTTACCCTTATTCATAGGTTTAGAAATGGAAGTACTTCTATTAGCATATTTATGTTCTTTTTAGATTTAAAATGGTAGTAAAAAGTAAAAATGACAGTTACGAAAAAGAAAGAAAAAAAATGAAAAAAATAGGAAAAACATTTTATGTAACCTGTGCTTTTAATTTTAGCTAAATTTTTCTACAAATTAAAGTATTTAAAAATATCAAACACAGGGTATCTTTCAATCTATGAGATCGGAAGATATCCTATGCTTGATTTTGTATAAAATATGAGATTCTCACGATCTATTATTTCGTGGTTTATATTGTTTGTAAGAATTCAATTTAATTGATCTTTCTGACTTTTTTTTTTTGTCTGACTTTGTTTTTTTAGTTCTGAAACATCATTTTTTCAATTAGTTTTCAAATTTTTAGGTTTCAATCCTCAATGGAATGAAGATTTTCAATTTGACTTGTATGCACCTGAACTAGCGCATATTAGATTTGCACTCTGTGATAGTGACATGGGAGTTGATGATTTTATTGGCCAGTACTCTATACCTTTTTCAGCCATAAGAACAGGTATTTAATTATACATTTATAATATATATATATATATATATATATATATATATATATATATATATATATATATATATATATATATATATATATATATATATATATATATATATTAGGGTGTGTCGATTTTTTTTTTTTTTTCCAATTTCAAAAACGGCAAGGTTACTTTTGGTGAAGAATTTTATGGAGATTCTGAATCTGCAAAAAAAAAATTTTTTTAATAATGTCTTGCTGGGTGGGTCAGCCTTGTTTTGAACGGGAAAATGACTAAAATATGACTAATTAACAGGGGGAAACTATAATTAAAAAAACAAAACTTTTTCGAAAATTTTTGATTAACTTAATAATTTTTATGTTGAATTTTAGGAAAATTTAATATTTGGTTCAAAAAGTCATAAAAAGAAACACAGAAAAGGAGTTTTTGTGAAGTGTATTTTTACATATATCACGCACTTTTTTTCATATTTTAGACAAAGAATGTTACAGTAAAAGTGTATTGTTTTTTTCCTGTTTTTATCAAACTACAATAAACTTAAAAATAAGTTTATTACTCATAATAAGTATTAAGCTTATTTTAAATAAACTTAATACCCAATATGCTGAATTTTAATAAAACTTTTCATTTAGTTAATTAAAAATCGTCAAAACGTTTTATTTTAAGTCGATTTTAGAAAATTGTATTTTCTTTTAACAACAGCTGTTAAAGTTGTAAATTGGAATTACATTACTTTTATTATATAATAACTTTTCACATCTACTTATAAATAAGTGACAAGTATGTCAATGAAATATATTTTTGATTATAAAAGTGATTAAATAAGATTATATGAAGAAAATTTGATTATATATAAACTAAAATAAATACTGAAAATTGTGGAACAAATTATGGCAACCATTAACAAAAAGTTATTGATAAAGACAAGAAACATGAAAAAAACCTCCTTAACTGAATTCATTGGTACTGGAAAGGAGTTGTTACTCTCTGAACTTCCAACATATAGAGACAGTTCTATGCAGTTCTATTAAGTTCTATGCAGTTCTATTAAGAGAACAGTGTGATAAAAACTCCAGAACAGAATTAGAGGTGTAGGAGATGATAACACCCAGTTTGGAGATAATTCAGTAAGAATTCGCAAAACCCCATGCATAAATACTGATGCTGATAATTTGACCAATCTAATTAAGTAGAAAGATTCAATATACAAACCACTACTTACCACAAGCCTCACAACCCATGAAGTCAGAAAATTTTTTCACAAGCCTATGGTTGTTCCAGAATGGCCATGCCATTCCCAATCTGTCGAACGTTGTGTTAAACAGGTTTCTATTTTATACAATTACGAGACTGTAATAACTCATTTAAAATCTTTTAATAACTAAACTGTTTAAATGTTTAATAAAGGTTACAGAGGCTTGTGCCAAAACATATTCCCACGAGAAGCGAGAAGGATATATACGAGCACAAGAAATCAGTAGGGGTTTTATGAGCAAAAACAATGCTAAATATAACTTAGTTGGACTCACAAATTTTAAATAAAATTTATAAATTATTAATTGTTAACTATATTTAATTTTTAATAAAGCACATTTGCATTATATAATATATATTATAAATATATTAGTATATAATATACTGTTTATTATAACAAAATTGTTTGACTTATTATTAGTTTAAGAAAAGTCAGCGCACCCCCTACGGTAACATTCTCTGTCTAAAACACGAAAATATTGAAACTTTTTCTTAAAATAACCTTCATAAAAGTCCCCATTATATGTTTATTTTTTTGACTTTTTAACAAAGTATGACATTTTTATATAGCTCAACATAATTTGTATTGAGTTTATCAAATATTTAAAAAGAGTTTTTTCTTTTTTATTTATAATTTTTTTTTTCATATTTAAGTCATTTTCTCGTTGAAAACTAAACGTTCCCTCCAGCAAGACATTTTTTATTTTTTTTATTTTTTTTTCAGATTCAGATTCCCCATAAAATTCCTCACAAAATAGAACTCCCCTTACTTTTAAAGTTTGATAAAAACAAGGAAAAAGCAATACACTTTACCGTAACATTCTTTGTCTAAAATATGAAAAAAGTGCGTGATATATGTAAAAATACACTTCACAAAAACTCCTTTTCTGTGTTTCTTTTTATGACTTTTTAAACCAAATATTAAATTTTCCTAAAATTCAACATAAAAATTGTTAAGTTAATCAAAAATTTTCGAAAAAGTTTTTTTTTTTAATTATAGTTTCCCCTGTTAATTAGTCATATTTTAGTCATTTTCCCGTTCAAAACAACGCTGACCCACCCAGAAAGACATTATTTAAAATTTTTTTTTTTTGCAGATTCAGAATCTCCATAAAATTCTTCACCAAAAGTAACCTTGCCGTTTTTGAAATTGAAAAAAAAAAAAAAAATCGACACACCCTATATATATATATATATATATATATATATATATATATATATATATATATATATATATATATATATATATATATATATATATATATATATATATATATATATATATATATATATATATATATATGTATATATATACATATAGAAATATATATATATATATATTTTTTTTCGATATTTCGCTGATCTATTGTGATCAGCGTCATCAGGTGTAATAAATAAAAATCGTTACAAAGAAAATTGTGCCAAATTTCAGCGAATTTGGTGATGCAACCCCTTGTTTTTTGAGAAATTTTTACCCTCAAGCAATCACTATTAGTTTGAAAGTTATTTGAAAATAAAGAATTTTTAAAAACATTATTAGAAAGGTGGTAAATAAATTAGAAAGGTTAAATTGATTTTATGTTTTACTATGTATATTATATGTTTTACTTTGATACTAGGTTATCGAAGGGTGCCACTACTTAAGCGATCAGGTCATCCAATTAAAAATGCTTCGTTTTTGGTTTTTATCCAAAAAAGTCTTGCAAAATAGTAATGCGTAGCAAAGACTATAAAATGCTGTTTCACATTAGATTTATTTGAAGTACATATATAAAGTATGTATTTGGAGTACGTAAATGAAATATGTATTTGACGTATATGTGAAGTATGTATTTCGCATAAGGTGTGCTTGAAGCATTAAATTTATGACCTTTTTTATAAAAAATAGTATATATTTCAGGTTTATTATAAATTTTATTAGCTAGAATAACTAATTTCTTATTCTTCGTTTTTTAAAAAACAATTTCACATAATACAGAAAGATTACGTAATATATTTGTTTAAAATGGTGATTCCAATGTTGCTTTTTAGAAAGAAATTTTAGTTTTCGGTGAATTTTTAACATTTTAGTTTTTTATTTTAGATGTTATTATTTTTAATAACATTTAAAATAGTATAAAGTTCAAATATTATTTTTAGTTATTTTACTTATAGTACATTATTTAAATAAATTGCTGTGAATATTTTGTATATAATGATTTTAAGTAATAAATTTTAATGGTTAAATACAATTAGTATTTATAAAAAAAGCCTGTGTTGTGTGTGTATTATTTTTATTGTTGTTGTTGCTATTATTATTATTAATTATAATAGTTATAATGGTTAAGTGATAATTAACATTATAATAGTGTAATTAAATATTAAAGCTGTATATATACATTAACAACACAAGTAAAAACAGCTTGTACAATTACTTTGGTCCAACATTTGTAAAATCATTGCAAAATTTGGTTGTTTTTATGATTTAAACCCGACGTTGATACAGTATGTATGATCCAACGTTAAATCAATGTTCATATACGTTGATTTAACGATGGACAATGACAATAATCAAATGTTTAAAACTTAACATTGATTCGATGAATATGAATCAACGTTGATTCAGTGTATACAACCGAACATTCCGAGTGCATAATTTCAACTCGGAACTTTTTAACTCTTTAACTCTAAATTTAACTCGGGAACAAAATTTCTGGAAATTTCTGGAAATTTTTGAAATTTAAAAAAAAGATTAGTTATTTAGGTAGTTGCTATGGACAATTGTATGGTAAAAAAGATTAAAGAAATTTTAAAAAGCCTTCTTTAAAAACCATATTTCTCAGTATTTTGTTCAGTTTTTTTATTATAATTGTAAGTAGCAACTATGATAAATTGGCCTACAAGTTACTAAAAACTGTAAAATTATTTTATATAAAATTTTATATTTATATAAAATATTTTATATAAAATTTATATTAAAAAAAAATGATTGAATATTTACAGTATTTTACAATTTTTTCTAAAACTTTTACTCAAAAATATAGTTTATTATTTAAATAAAAAACTAATGATTTCAAGGTCATAAATTCTACCACTATGTATATAAGTGAGGTTGAATGCTTGAAAAGTACCGACTAGTTTTTTAAAAAAAATAAAAGTCTTAAAACTAAAAATCTAAAGACTAAATTTCACCCGACTGAATTGTGTCAAATACCCAACTAGCCGACTAAATTCTTCAAAAAACCGACTATAACTCGAAAATCGCCTTTTTTGTGGGGGTGGAACACTCCGCTACCAAACCCCCTAAAATTGCCTTTTTTGTGGGGGTGGAACAGTCGGCCAACAAACCCCTAAAATCGCCTTTTTAAGCAATCTTTACACATAAAAAATGTTTCTTTAAAACACTCTACAAAATAATACAGAATAAAACTTGTTAATCTAAAAAGGTGTTATTCTTTGTATTTTGTAAATGTGTTACATCGTAGTTAAGAGAAGTAAAAACTAAAAATAGGTTATACAATATACTTTTTGTTGTTTCACAAAAGTAATGCAAGTAAAAGTAGCATTTAACAACTTGAACGTTTTAACGCTTTTCTTTTTTTTTTTTTTTTTTTATTACAAAATAATAAATATTTACAAATTTTATAAACTATTTCTGCGTTATAAATAAATATATCCTTGTTACAATTAAAGAAATATTTCCGTTTATATATATATATATATATATATATATATATATATATATATATATATATATATATATATATATATTATATATATATATATATATTTTTATATATATATATATATATATATATATATATATATATATAATCAATAAATACAAAAAAATATAAAATCAAAAAACACGGAAAAAAAAATTTACAAAACAAAAATATATTATATATATATATATATATATATATATATATATATATATATATATATATATATATATATTATATATATATATATATATATATAGTCAAAAAGATATTTTAAAGGAAAAATAGGCATATATATTCTAAAATATATTCTATAAAATCAATGTTAAAACCTATGTAAAAAACTTTTTTTTTTATTATTATGAACGAAAAATATATATATATATATATATATATATATATATATATTTCGTTTCATTGATTTTATAGAATATATTTTATAATATATATGCCTATTTTTCCTTTAAAATATCTTTTTGACTATATATATATACATATATATATATATATATATTTTTTTTTGTTTTATAAGTTTTTCATTTTTTCCGTGTTTTTTGATTTTATATTTTTTTGTATTTATTGATTTTATATATATATATATATATATATATATATATATATATATATATATATATATATATATATATATATATATACATATATATATATATATATATATATATATATATATATATATATATATATATATATATATATATATTTTAATGCCTTTGTGCGGAGAGAAATCGAGAATAAGAAAAAGGTTTTAGAAGAAATTGATTAAGTTGAATTAATTATTTTAAGTGAAGAAAATTTTTTTTAAGTAAAATAATAATAAGGTACAGGACTTTAACACATTTACCTTGTTACTAAAAGCTACAAAGAAACATGCAAATAATACTTTATATAAGGGCCGGCAGTGTTTGTCTAATCATAAATAACAATATTTTTGTAGTTATTATAGAAACTATATTTGTAGAAAACAGGAAACATTTAACTAAACATTTAGTTCTTGTTATGAGCCAGTGTATTTGTTCAGCTCATATGTTTAGTTTTAGGTTCCCATTTTCTATTTGACAAATAACGTTATTAATACAAAAAGTTTGACAGAAAATGTCCGTAGTGTTTCTACGGACATGGTAATTAATCTTAAAGTAATAATGTCTCTGATATTTCTGATAATTATCCTGATCACTGCCATTAGGTCAATTTTTGAATTGTTAAACAAATGGTGGCATTTGCTGTTCCATATTTCACTCATGATGGTTTGAGTGATTGTCAAAAGCAGCTGCGAGTTAGGGTTTTTCTCCGATAAATTCGCAGTTTCAATCGAAAATATCGAATTTTTTGGAGAAAAGTTGTTTTGGGATGTCAAGGAGTTATATACATGTTTAAAGTATTCCCATATTGTAACAGAGGGAGGACAGTAGGCAAAGATGTGCAGATTGTCCTCAATTTTTCCGCAAGTTTTACATTTGTTGTTTTTAACGATCTGTTGCCTTGTGCTTTTGGCAAGCAAGGCAGCGGAAGGTAAGCTGTTGTGAAGAAATCGAAAGAGGATGTTTTGTCTTGGTCCGTACGCGTGGGAAGTAAAGTTTTTTTTCCAAATCTGGGTCCACGGCATTGTTATTTTTGTTGAACTGTTCCAGAATAGTTCAGCTGGCACGACTGTCTTTTTGGTTTTTGCCACTTCTAAATAAATATTTTTTGTTGTTTTTAGGGGGATGTTAAACAGGGACCCGTATTTGCTTAAAAATTCAATTGTGGTTTTGTAGTACTGAGACATTTTGTTGTCCCAATGTTTTGGAAAAGCGTTTTGTCTTAAAAATTTCCAGCTTTGGTTTTGTTTAGTAAATTTTACAAGTGAACTTCCCAACCAATACTTTGAAAAGTAGTAAGAATCGTGAGTTTTGCCCTCTTCACACTCTTTTATTTGGAAGAGCGTTTTGAGGCGGAGCGCAAGACTTTGCTCCTTCGGTGATAATAATCCGAGACTCCCGCTTTTGACGGGTAGGAAAAGTGTCTCTCGTTTGACCGGGTTATAATTAATCTTTTGACACAGATTTTAGAAAATGGCTCTATGCAAACGCTCTATTACCCAATCAGGAGTGGGCAACACGTTTGCTAGAAACCACACTTTTGACATTGCTAGTGTATTTATCAAATTAGCCTTTCCTCTAAGTGACAAAGTACACAGTTTCAGAAACTTGAGCTTTTTCTCTATTTTCTTAAGAACTAGTTGCCAGTTAAAATTGGTAGTATTGCTCAATCTGGTATAAAGGGTAACACCTAAAATTTTAAAACCGGTGTCGTCGTTCTACTCTATGTTATCCAACTCTCTATAAATTTCGGGATCAAAACCCCCAAGAGCAAGACCCTTGATTTTTACGTTTTCAAAGAAATAACGGACACATTTTACGTCCTTGGGAAAAAAGTTCGAATCATCTGCGTACTGCTGTAGATTTAGAGGTTTCGGTGCTCTTGGTATAGGAAAACCCTTTATTCTGCTGTCCGCTCGTATCACCAAAGCCAAAGATTCGGCAAAAAAAACGTACAACAAAAGAGAGAGAGGGTCGCCTTGTCTAACACCCCTTTCTATAAGAAAGGAGGTCGACAGGAAGCCG
Organism: Hydra vulgaris; assembly: GCF_022113875.1. Classification (NCBI taxonomy): domain Eukaryota; kingdom Metazoa; phylum Cnidaria; class Hydrozoa; order Anthoathecata; family Hydridae; genus Hydra; species Hydra vulgaris. The sequence continues at coordinate 21,242,248 of NC_061169.1, forward strand.
CAATTCAGAACTGTTGCCGAAACTTCTCGGAGAGAAGTTTCGGCAACAGTTTTCTCCGAGATTAAATTTTTGGAGAATTTGCAGCAGAAACGCGCGATCGACTTTGTCAAACGCCTTTTCTTGATCTATGGTCAAAATGAAACTAGGTAGTTTTTTAAATTCAGCGTAATCTATAAGATCACGTACTAGATGTAAATTTGAAAAAATGTTTATACCTGGAGTTCCGCAAGTCTGATTTGGTTCTATAATTTTTCCCATTACTTTTGCAAGTTTTAGGGCCAGCGCTTTTGTGATTATTTTGTAATCAGCGCCGATTAAAGATATGGGCCTCCAATTTTTGCATTTAGTAAGATTTCCTTGTTTGGGAATCAGTGAAAATATTGATTTTTTCATAGAGTGGCTAGTATTTTTTTCTACAAAAAGAATTTCGTAGGCAAGTTCTTCAAAATTTTTTTCTAAAATGTGCCAAAAAGTTTTGTAAAATTCAACTGGAAATCCGTTATAGCCCGGTGATTTTCCGTTTTCAAATTTAAAAAGGGCTTCTTTTAGTTCCGCGCCGGTTAGGCGGGTGTTTAAAAACTGGTTTTCATCATCACTCAAACGTTTAGTGATGTGTGACAAGACATAGTTTTGGCTGTCTTTGCATAAATTTGTTTTGGTGTAAATGTTTTTATAATACGTTGACAGGGTGTTTAGTATTTCACCAGGTTCACTCGTCAATGTGCCGTCATTCTTGCGAATTTCGGTAATTGACTTGTTCCGCTGTTGAAATTTTTCCAAATTATACAAAAATTTTGAAGGATTTTCTCCTTCTTGGATTAGTTTTTGCTTTGTGCGAATAAACGCTCCTGGAAACTGGAGCAAGAAAAGAGCATCGCGTTTTTCTTTGATGCTATCTAAATTCGGGTTAGCGTTTTGTCGCTCCCGTTGGATTTCGTTTTCAATCCTTTTGATGTGTTTTTTATTTTTCGCACTTTCCTGTATCGAAATGTGTTGTAATTCAGCCCTAATAAAAAATTTGCAGTCGTCCCACCATTTTAAAATAGACTCGTAGGGCCTTTTTTTTGTTTGCCAATCTTGAATTAAGAGTTCAATTTTTTGCCTATGCACTTCTATTTCCTATAGAGAGAAATTTAATTTCCAGTATCCTGGTCCTCTCCTAGTTTAATTAACAGTTGTTGACACGAACTCGTGGTCGGAAAAGGGGTTGGTGAGAATTTTGGTGTATGTTGCTTTTTTGGTGACTTCATCAGGGCAGTAGATTCTGTCAAGTCTACATTTAACCGTCTGATTGCGCCATGTGAATTCTCTTTTGTTGGGAGACTTATAACGAAAAACATCTACTAGGTTATACTTACCTTAGAAGACCCCAAGTTCAGCAATGCCGTAGGTGTGATATTTTGCATTGTTCGAGCCTTCTGTGTCAAGAGGCAGGCTTTCGACCATGTTGAAATCCCCGGCCATCAAGACGGGTAGTCCTGTGTCCTGCGAGAAATCTCCAAGGTCGCCAAAGAAATGACGTCTTTCTCTCGGCACATTAGGCGCGTAAATGTTCAGCACTTGCATTTCGTGTTCATCAATTTTTATCATGGCGTTTAATATTCTCCCGTTAGTGTCCCGTTTTAGTTCGGTTACAGAAATGTTGGGTTTAGAGAGAATCGCCAACCCGTAACAACTGTGACTTGGACCAGAGTTCCAAATGGACTCGCCAGTCCATTCATCACCCCACTGCTTTACAGTGGACGGTCCAGATTTTGTTTCCTGAAGGAGGATAGGATTGAAGGAGGACTTTTTAAGAAAACCAAAAAAATTGTCGCGTTTGGTTTGGTCGTTTAGACCTTTTATGTTCCATGTTAAAATATTAATAGCCATGATGGAAAGGATCAGTTTTCTTAATTTGAAAACTCGTGTAACTTAAACATAAATATAATAAGTTTACAACCTGACATATAAAACACAAACATTTAAACCTTAATCTTAGAGCACGAGTTTTCGATTTAACTGACGTAATACGAACAGGACTATACAGGATGCACTGGACTATACAGTTTTACACAAGAGCGCGAACTACAACAATACAAAAAACCACAGATTAAGTGCTTATTCAAAAATGTTTTATGCATAATTAATGAGAAAGATAAAATTAGAACAGAAAAAACTCGAAAGAAAGACTTTTTTATATAAAGAAAAATATTAAGTTTAAGAATAAAAAAGTTTGAAAAAAAAAATTTGATTTGAAAAAGAAAAAATTTAAAAAAATTACGAGATAAAAGGAAAAATCTTACGATTTCTTTTCCGCACATAATTGACATCATATCACATCATATTCCTCATCTATAATTAGATTGTCGGCCTCGTCGTCTTGAAAAATCATGTCTTTTTCTCGACGTATAATATCTTCTTCTTTTGCCATCGCATTTTTGTCATTTAAATCTGTTGTGTTAATAACCTTTTTAGGGGTTTCGCCTTCTGATTGCCCGAGACGTTTTCTTGTTCATTGGGTGATTTTTGGTTTAATTTTTAAATGAGCTTCGTTATTCTTATGTTCTGCATCAACATTGATGTCGACACTGTCACCGCCGCCATCAATGTCTTCACTTGCATTGTCAATGCTGATTTCGTTTTTATCGCTGTTGTTAGTTGATTCATCTGTTTTTGTTTTTAAGGGTATATTGTTTGGGTTGAGTTTTTGTAAGTTGGTTTCTTGTTGTCCTTAGTGTTTATAGCGAAGTGTTAGCCCATCCACATTTTGGTATCAAATTCTTTATTATAATAACAACATTTCCAGTATGTATATCTTCGCCCTGAACTTTAACCTTTTGCAAATAAAACGATTCAAATTCTCTTCTACCATTCGCAAGGTGTTTGCCTAGCAAAATGACAGCACCCTGGCATCCATTTCTAAGTACTCCGATAGGTATATTTTGGACGAGTACGTGAACTTTTCGAACATGATAACGTCATGAGAAAATCATTTACACTAAAATTAATGTCACCATACCTACAAATCAAAACATTACTATTATCATATGAAAGGTTAGATTTAAATATTCCAAGATTAATCTTTGCATAAGAATCGTTTGATGAAGATGCAGAAGAAGATAGAACACCAGCTTAACTTTTCGCCATTATTCGACCTTTCGTGAGGTATACCTTATTAACACAAACTTAATGTAGAGTTTTTTTTGTGTAATTTCCGTCCGTCCGTTTTAACGCTTTCTTAAAAAATGCGCAATGCATTGTAGTGATAACAATAGTTTAAGTCAAAGGTGTATTTTACGGTGCTATTTTACGCTTGTATTTTAGGCTTGTGGGTTTTTATTATTTATATTTTTTGTTGAAATATATAAATAATACCCAAATACGACGATGATAAAACACATATTTTTGAAACAAAGAAATGAGTTTTATATATTAAAAGTATATATTAACTACGCGTGCCGTCGACGTTGGCTATTGAGTAATTGTGTGTCAACTTGTTAGAAGCGCGGCCAACGTGCATTACTTTGCATTTCTCAATGTTGAAATTCATAAGCCAAATAATTGACCATTCCACTGCTCTGTCAATGTCAGCTTGGAGAGTGATGCTATCCGACTCGTTTTTAATTATGCCAATAATTTTACTGTCGTCAGCATACAGTTTCATATGATGACTAATTCTGTCCGGCAGGTCAATAATGAAGATTACAAAGAGCAATGGGCCCAAGACCGAGCCTTTAGGAACGCCATGCCGTTGATGACTTCGGTCGTGTAACCAAGCTGAGATCTAGTCTAAAAGCGTGCCTTGAATACGGTAGGTTCTTAGTTTGTGAAGAAGATGTTTGTGCAGCACTTTGTCAAACGCCTTCGGGCCTTCGGGCTACAAAACAAAAACCGAATGAAAATAGTTATTCAATAATAAGCATATATCGCGGTATCGGTAGTAATGTTGCTATAAGCTGTTTCTAGCAATGTAATAGTGTTTCTAACGCTCTGTTTGCTTTATACATGTGCATGTAAGCGTTTAGGGTTGTTTTTGCACTCACTGGCAAGTTTTTCTTCGTAATTAAGCCTGGCAGATTTGGAAATTTTAGTAATGCTTTTGCATGCGGTGCGATGTGATTCTTTGAGTAATTGTTGCGCATCGCGACCTGCATTAATGTACTTGGCCCAAGAGGCGCGTTTAGCTTTGACCGCCTTAATAAGATCTGGTGTTACCCATTGCTTTAGTTTTTCAGTGAAGGAATATATATATATATATATATATATATATATATATATGTATATATATATATATATATATATATATATATATATATATATATATATATATATATATATATATATATATATATATATATATATGTATATATGTATATATATATATATATATGTATATATATATATATATATATATATATATATATATATATATATATATATATATATATATATATATATATATATATATATATATATATTAAAACTTATTGTATGTGGTTCACAATTACCGCATACATATTGACACTTATCGTATATTTCAAAAACTGCTTAGGGATCGTCTATAAATTACGCAACGCAAAAAATATTTTAAGAACAGAAGTAGGAAATATTAGGCTCTTTTACGCGGCGATTTTCATTTAACTTAATTTCCTATTTTGATTATTTATTTAAATTAAGACTGCGAGGGAAAAATTTTGATTTTTTTTTGTTTTGTTTATTGTGAAATTTTGCGTTACGTAATTTATGGACGATCCCTTAAGTGTCTCTGTTATAACGCAATCGCGATTTAAAATAAAAGATTAATGCGTTTGTAACATTTTGATGAAACGTTTTTAGCTGTATAACTAAAAAATAAGGACTATTAAATAAAAATTAAATAGATATTAGTAATAATTTAAAGACTTTAATGAATTAAAATTAAAGATTAATGTGTTTCTATCATTTTATTACTTCTAAATTTCTAAAATTAAAAAATTAAAAATTTCTATCATTTTACTTCTTTAGGTTCTTAAACTAATAATGAAGAGTTTTGTCTCTGTTTTTTAAATTGAGTCATAATCTAATTGTCTACATTAGAGTGCAACTCGATTTCGGACTAATTTTCATAACTTTCTCTTTCTTTTTTTATTTTCTATTTCTCGTTTCTTCCTTAATTTTTCTTCCTCTATTTTTGACTTTTCTTGTTTTTTTGTCTTATAAATTTGCTGCCACTTTTAAATGCCACAACCAAAAGTAAAAATTCCATTTTGTGCTTGGACGTAAAAACTGTTTGTAATTGCCGTATTAAAATGTTTTCGATTGGTTTTACGATTTTGGCTGCTATTTTTAAATCGAATAAAGCTGGTTCTAGTTCTTATACCTCTGCATTATTATAATCAGTCATTTCCATATAAGCTATAATATGCACATTTTCTGCAGGTTGGTTCTTTTCATTGTTTTGTTGTCATTTTTTGTACGTCATCAAGCAAAATTATGTTTGCGTCAAATAAGGCTCTTTATACGAAAATGGTATTCAAGATCGCTATTCCTATTTAGATAATTGTCAGCTATTGAACTGATCTAAAATAATAGAATAAATGCACAATTTTATAAAGGTAATGTAAAGAAGTGATAAAGTCACATTTGAATGGTTCTTTTCTAATTAAGCAGTTCGAGTGTCAATTGCAGTTAATTCATATAATTTTGAACAATTTCAACACTAATGTCAACACTAATGGCATCGAATGGAAAAATTTGGGTGTTTTTAAAACCACTTTTAATCTTATTTGCTATAGGAGGATCGATTACAAATAGACTAATGCCTCTGTTATATTTTCCTTTATATCCTGTTTATTTCTGTTTATATCCTGTTTATATCTTTATTTCCGTTTATATCCTGTACTTTATGGTCAATGCGCCTTTGTCGCGAAAAAAGATTTTCACTTTGGTTTAATTGGCCCCATTAAACTCCATAATACGTAAAAAAAATTTTCCATTTAGTGTGCAAAACTAATAAAGTTCGATAAAAGGTGTGACACATGACTATCACAAAAATCAATAAGTGATAATGAGATTACTTCTTTTATGAAAGTTGTATGAAAAACGCTTGTAATATGCTCAAAAAAACATTCTACCATTAATCAATCATCTTCGATTTTTCCATTGGTCCATCCTGATGAAGCAGCATTCATAATTCTGTTTGAAAGATAAACATACCTAAAAATTGTTTACTGCGGAGCAAAAGTTACACTTGCATTAACTGCAAATAAATTGTTAATGTTTTTTTTTATTACTTATAGCACTTTCTTCATATGTATTTTCCCTCGTTCAACCTTTAGCTCGTTTTATAGGTCAACATATTTCTGAGATAACTGTTCTGAGATAACTGTTCATGACGGCGAAGAAACACATAAAAGCAACTTTTTACAGGAGTTATTATTTGTAATTAATAATTAATATTTCTAATTATCATTAGTCATTATTAATTTGTGTTTTCATATTGTTAGAATTCAAGTATTTTAGTACAGTATCTAAAAGTTATACCCCAAACAAGAAGAACCTCATTCTAGTGCATGTTAGTAACTATTTAACTAACTTGTCAATTTTTTCACCAGTAACGACTATCTGTATACAAAAAACTTTGTTACCAGTTTACCAGCTTTTTAGGTTTTTGTCTTGTCATTGTAAAAGAATCTAATTAAAACAATGTTTGTTTTTATGTTAAAAATATTAAACTAAATAAACAGATCATCCATTGACATAGGATATGTTTGGAATTAAATAATTTTTAGTTCATATTTATCGTACAGTTAAAAATACTACATTAATACTATAATGATGTGTTTTTAATGTTTTTTAATAATGGTTATAGCTATTCATGTTTTATTTACCCGATTAAGTTAGAAAGAAAGTTTTAAAATTTAAATTCTCTTGTTTTCGTTGAAACGCTTTTAATAGCTGCTACTTAAAAAAATGTTTTTCCATGTGGTGGCGTAACAAGCCCGGTGAATTCGTAAAAGTAACTACGTAGGGGCAATCCATAAATGGTTTCAGTGAGGAGGGGTTTGGGTTGAGAAATGGTGCTGAAAGTACGGGGAGGGGGGAACGGGTGCTGAAAAGTTTGACAATAATTGACAATGGAGAGGGGTTGTTGAGAACAAAATGATGTCAGTTTATATATATATATATATATATATATATATATATATATATATATATATATATATATATATATATATATATATATATATATATATATATATATATATATATATATATATATATATATATATATATATATACATATATATATATATATATATATATATATATATATATATATATATATATATATATATACATATATATATATGTATATATATATATATATATATATATATATATATATATATATATATATATATATATATGTATATATATATATATATATATATATATATATATATATATATATATATATATATATACACAGTTTCTTCAAATTATAGACCAATATCAGTTTTACCATGCTTTTCTAAGTTACTCGAGCGTATAATGTATAATAGGCTAAACAGCTACTTAACAGTAAATAACATGTTGTACAACAAGCAATTTGGCTTTAAAAAAAATCATTCAACTGATCACGCTTTGACCGAGTTAGTAACTCATGTAACCAATGCCTTTAATGATGACCGTTTTACATTAGGAGTTTTTATTGATCTGTCTAAAGCCTTTGACACAGTCAACCATGTCATTCTTTTAAAAAAACTTGAACATTATGGAATAAAAAACAATAATTTACTATGGTTTAAAGATTACTTATCAAACAGACAGCAATACATTCAATATGAAAATGTTAAAACGACAAAAAGTATAATAAAATGTGGAGTTCCTCAAGGCTCAATCTTAGGACCGTTACTGTTTTCTCTTTATATAAATGATCTATCTCTTACCTCGAACATACTAAACTTTATTTTGTTTGCTGATGACTCCAATTTGTTTTATTCTCATAGGGATATTAAAACCCTCTTTAAAGTAGTTAATGAAGAAGTAAACAAAGTAAATGAATGGTTTATTTGTAATAAGCTTTCACTTAAAGCTAACAAAACTAAATTTATTCTATTTCACAAACCAACCAAAACAGGAAACCTTCCTTTAAAATTACCCAATCTTAAAATCAATAATATAAATATCACTAGGCAAACAACTGTAAACTTTTTAGGTATTATTTTAGACGAAAATTTAACATGGAGGAAACATATAAACACTCTTGAAAGAAAACTTTCAATAAACATTGCAATGATGTATAAAGCAAAACCATTTTTGGATATAAGATCTCTAAAAAGTTTATATTTTTCCTTCATACATAGCTATCTAACTTACGGCAATATCGTATGGGCAAGCAACAGCTACGCTAAGTTAAAGAAAATTTATATTAAACAAAAACACGCATGTAGAATTGTATTTGGAGTAAAATGAACTGTGCCTTGTGAGCCACTTTTACGTAAACTCAAAGCATTAAATGTGTTTAAAATTAACATATTCCTCGTCATACAGTTAATGTATCAAATAAAACATGGGCTGTCTCCAGCGATATTCTATCCTTATATATATATATATATATATATATATATATATATATATATATATATATATATATATATATATATATATATATATATATATATATATATATATATATATATATATATATATATATATATATGTATATATACATATATATTTAAAGTTTATAATTACGCCATCTATGTACAGATTATAAAGATATTTTCACCTACAATGTGGCGTAAAAAAATTAAAATCTGAAAAAACAATCATGTTTTGTCATGTCATGTTTTTCTACGTCAATTCAGTAGTTTTGAGAATAAATGTATACAAACTTAGATATTATTTTTCAAGAAATGCAAAAAAGATTATAACTAAATAAAAAAAATTTATTTTGCTTTAATATTTATTAATTTAATATTTAATTCATAAACACAATTCTAGTTTATAGTCTTTTTAGCTAATCATAATTTGTGCTTTTTGTATTTAAAAAATCAGATTTGCGTGTCTAGTTTCTTTGATTGGTTTACATAGAGACTCAACAGTAAAATTATTTTAATTACATTTTTTTAAAATCTGAGCTTTAAGTAGGTTTGATGAAGCCTTTTTAGAAGATCTGGTTAGTTTTAACCTGGTCAGCCCTTTAAGAAGCCAATTCTTCAAACACACTCTTTAAGAGGCAAAGTACACAACACGACATAAACCTCAAACAATGCAAATTTACTTTTTCAAGTTTTTATATTTTTTTTTAGTCATATTTTCGCAGTTTATTGACTCAAATACTTCTTACCACACTTGAAATTTTCTTTTTAATTTAAACGTCACTACTATTTTTCAAACCTTGTTTTGAAATGGTAACTTTTTTGTTGTTAAATGTTCATTAAAAATGTTAAAAGTTATAAAGTAAACTCTAAGAAGGTCTATCAGTTTTATCTCGAAGCACCACCACATAAGGATTCAATAAGTTAGCACCCTCATTTTCAACCTAAACAAGAACGCTATAGTGCTTTAAGAGGGGTTCGAAGTAAAGAAAACTTGGATATGATTCCACTCAAATTTTACATATTACCCTTTTTGCTAAAGTGCGCCTGCCCCCATCGCTAATTTTAAATATCACGCATTATTCATAGTAACTTGTTTAAATTTGTTTTCAAATAAATAATAATAGTATTAATAATAATAGCAATAATTATAATAATAATAATAATAATAATAATAATAATAATAATAATAATAACTAATATATAAAATTAAAAAGTGACAATAATTGATTTAATTACTTTTATTGAAATAATTATTACTATTGCTATTATCGTCATTGTTTATATTTCTATGTTTTGTATGTTGTATCTTCAGGTATTTACTTTATATTATTGTAATTGACTTGTATTATTGTAAATTTCTTTTAAATGTTAAAACTAATTTCGAAATGTATTTGATTTAATTTTAGTTATTTTTATCATTGATTATTGTTTTATTTCTTTTTAATCTTTGTATATTGTTTTGATTCTACTAAAATTCAGATTTGAGATCCATAGATTAAAGAATTTATTAAAGAAATTCATCAGATTTAAGGTCATTAGATGGATTAAAGAATTATGTGTTTCGCGTATTAAGTTTCGTCTTGTGGCGCCAAAAAGGCTTGCGGCTTGCCTGTATATGTTTATGCAACGTATAACGTAATATGAATCATAGCATTAAACATCTCACCAATCACAGTATATATTATAATGCATTTAACTTATTAATAGATCGTGTAAGACGGGAACAAGATAACCTGAACGTTAAGACAAACATTTTACCTCGAAACTACAATGCATTACGTTTCATTATAAATTATAGTCATATAAGGATATGACTATAAATATATAAATGTGTGTATTTAATGTATGACTATGAGTATATAAATGTGTGCATTTAATGTATGACTATGAGTATATAAATGTGTGCATTTAATGTATGACTATAAGTATATAAATGTGTGCATTTAATGTATGACTATAAGTATATAAATGTGTGCATTTAATGTATGGCTATAAGTATATAAATGTGTGCATTTAATGTATGACTATGAGTATATAAATGTGTGCATTTAATGTATGACTATGAGTATATAAATGTGTGTATTTAATGTATGACTATAAGTATATTAAGGTGGCTCAACCCTCTTAAAAATGTAAAAAAAAAAAAAAAATCACATTTTTTTTTATTGCTTCTTTATCTAGTTTAAGCATTGCAGATTCCAAAAATATGTTATTTGAGATAAGTTATACGTTCCATCATAAAGAAATTTACATTTTTATGGTGTAGGGTTAAAAATGTTATCCATAGCAACACCTTAGCAACCGTGTCAGCTTTGTTTTATCTGCCCATTTTTCGACAAAAAACTTATAATTTTGAACAACAAAATGCATTTTTTACTTTGTTTACTTTGTTTTACGGCATTCTGTTATTTACAAGTTATAGTTTTCATTTTAATGATGACATTTAATTAACAAGAAGTAATGTTGTGTATGTTGTGTTGAAGTCAACACAGTGGCTTCATCCAATATTTTTTATCTATCTTAATAATACAGATAACTGCACTTGTTCTTTATATGTTCATAGAGTGATTAAATATGGGTAATAATAAAAATAAAATAAGATTAATCAGAAAAAGATTTTCATCTAACAGATATACATGTGCTACAATAAATCAAATTGATAAACCAATAGTAAAGGAAGCTGTTTCATCATCAAAAATTAGTTTAGATAATTCACTTTTAACTGTTGAAAAAGAAGATTCTAACTTCTTTATAATAATTCACTTTGGAGTACTGCAAAGTTGTCTTCAACTTTTGAGTAGATGCCTAGAATGTGGCGACAAAATCACTGTCAGTCTTGACCAAATAAAAAAATTAGGACTTTCGCATAACATTAAACTAGAATGTATATCTTGTGATTGGAGTTATAATTTTTACTCATCTCCTGCAATAAAAAATAAACACATTCAAGAAGTCAATGTACGTGCTGTAATGAGTTTTCGCGAAATTGGTTGTGGACATGAAGCTTTAAAGACATTTGCTGGATGTATGAATATGCCACCTCCAATGACTTTTAATTCATATAAAAACATTAATAGTCTTTTACATAATGTTTATGACTCTGCTTCATCTAAATGTAGGAAAAAACCGCAGACGAGATTAGAACTTCTGCAAATACTGGTGCTTCAATACATCAACTTCCAGTTGATTGTGATATCAGCTTAGATAGAACATGGCAGAAGCGAGGATATTCTTCTTTAAATGGTGTTGTTTCAGCTATCTCCAAAGACAATAAAAAAGTTTTAGATTTTCATGTTATGTCTAAGTTCTGTAAGAGTTGTGCTGTCTGGAAGAAAAAAAAAATACTCTTGAATATGAGCATTGGAAAGCAAATCACCGTTGTGATATTAACCACTCAAAATCGTCCGGAGCAATGGAATCCGCGGGAGCTAGAAATATTTCACTCATCAGTTGAAAAATATGGTTTAAGATACGCACACTACATAGGTGATGGAGATACTGCCTCATTAAATGATGTAGTACAGTCTAAACCATATGGGGATGAGTTGATTCCCATTAAATGGGAATGTATTGGCCACATTCAAAAGCGCCTTGGGGCACGCCTGAAAAAAGAAAAGAGTTAAAAGGTAAATTGCTCTCTGATGGAAAAAAAATTAATGGTAGGGGTAGGTTAACAGATTTAGCAATTAACACTTTACAAAACTTTTATGGGATGGCCATAAGGCAGAATAAAGAACTACCCCAAATGAGGCGTGCAGTTGGTGCAGTTTTATATCATTGTTCTGACATAAATTCTGAAAGTCGCCATTTGTTTTGCCCTCGAACAACAAAGAGCTGGTGTAAATGGCAAAAAGATAAACTTGAAGGTACAAATACCTACAAAGCACATTTAAATTTGCCTCTGGCTATAAAAAAAGAAATTGAAGGCATCTTTAAAGATCTTGGCTCTGAAGATCTTCTGAAAAAGTGTTTGCATGGGTTTACCCAAAACCCAAATGAAGCTTTAAACCAATTAATTTGGAATAAGTGCCCAAAGTCTCGTTTTGTGTCAAGAACTGTTTTAGAGATAGGAGTATATTCTGCTATCATAAATTATAATGAAGGTGTTATAGGACTTAATCGTGTATTTAAACTATTAAATTTGACTCCTGGGAAATACCTTTTTTTTTTATGCAACAAAAAAGGACAGTACTCGTATCAAACAAGTTAATAGTAAAATGAGCGAAAAAAGAAAAAACAGAGGAAAAGTATGAGTGCATTTAAAAAAGGATTCTTTGACAAAGAAAAAGAGACAGAGGGTGAAACTTATAGTTCTGGGGCACACTAGTTTCATGTTTGTATACTATTTATTTCATTTTTAATTTTGTTTTTCATTTTTCTCAGAAATAAGTTTTTGTTACGCTCACTTAAATTCAAACAACAGTTTTTAGTACTTCTGTTTAACTGATTGACTTGAAATTTTCACAGACTTTTCTTTAATATTGGAACTAGGTTCTGAACTGAAAACAACTATTTAGAACAAATGGATCTCGTATAATCGCACTTTGATTTGCTAAAATGACCTTATTTTTCAATGCTCAAAAATAATTGTCAGCCATTATGGATTGGTACATTTTCAAATATTGATTTTAGTTCAGAACCTTCTTTACTACTTTACTTTTATGCTGTCAAAATTTGGTTCAAATATTATTTACAGATTTTGAGAAACTAATGTTTAAAATTTGATACTTTTTAAATAATTTTTGCCGACACAGCTTTTTTTTTTCAGCATTTTTAAAAACTTTTTGTCAAATTTTTTTCTTCATTAAATATATCAACAGTAAACTTAGTGCAAAAACATTTTTTTAATTTTTAAAGAATTTAGAAAAAAAGGGGTAGAGCCACTTTAATGTGTGCATTTAATGTATGACTATAAGTATATAAATGTGTGCATTTAATGTATGACTATGAGTATATAAATGTGTGCATTTAATGTATGACTATAAGTATATAAATGTGTGCATTTAATGTATGACTATGAGTATATAAATGTGTGCATTTAATGTATGACTATAAGTATATAAACGTGTGCATTTAATGTATGACTATGAGTATATAAATGTGAGCATTTAATGTATGACTATGAGTATATAAATGTGTGCATTTAATGTATGACTATAAGTATATAAATGTGTGCATTTAATGTATGACTATAAGTATATAAATGTGTGCATTTAATGTATGACTATGAGTATATATTATTATTATTATTATTATATTTTCTTTGCCGTATAATTAAATTTACAATGAGAAAAAACCATTCATGTATAAAAATTGGCCGGAGCAAGAAGAAGACATAAACTGTCTTATCGCCAAGCCCCGTTTACATTAACGTCACAAAGTTACAAGTTAAAAACTAAAAGGTTAAAAATTGAAGTACAATACAATATTAGTTCGACAAATATAAGACACAAGTAATAAATCGAATAAATGTTATTTGTCTGTTCAAAATTAATAGTATATATATTTTTATTTTAATAAGAAATAAACAAGATACACAAGACAATAGTAAATGAGTAGTGATGACTTTTTCAGGTTTAATTATTTTAGGTGATTTTAGAAGAAATCTTTAAAATCTAAAGTTTTTTCTAATAGAAAACGTTTAGATTCTCTTTTGAATTGTTCTAAGGAGATGCCTCGAAGAATTTTATTTTAATTATATTTTTTAAAAAACCTTTCCATATAAATGGTCCCCGGTATTGAATTTGAAATGAATTGAGTTTTAAATAAGATCTTGGAATAACAAAATTATCAGATGAAAATTTAGTGGGATATTTATGAGATATTTCGGTAAAGTAAGACTGGAATATATTAGGAGATAACGCATGTTTTGTTTTAAACGTAAATAGCATAACTTGGTATATATTAAGTTTGTAAATATTAAGCACATTAAGTTTCTTTAAAAGAGATTCACCATCAACAGTTCTGTTAACGCCAAAAATAATTTTACAAGCATGTTTTTGTTTGCTATAAATTTTTTTGAGCTTCCCATAATTGGTACTTGCCCATGCAAGATTACAATAGGAAAGATAACTATGAATAAATGAGAAATATATAATTTTTAAAGATTCCGTATTAAGAAAAGGTTTAACTTTATATAGCATTGAAATATTTTTGGAGATCTAATATGATATTTCCATGATATATTTTCATCTAATATCACTCCTAGAAAGTTAATAGTTGACTCTCTTTTAATAACTTTTTTGTTCATAAAGAGATCAGGTAGTTTTAAAAAAAGGTTATCACCTTTACTAGGTTTGTGGAACAACATAAATTTAGTTTTACAACATTTAATGAAAGTTTATTATTCGTAATCCATTCATTTATTTTTAATAACTCTTCATTAAAAATTCTAAACAGATCTTTAATATTTCTGTTAGAGTAAAAAAGATTTGAGTCATCAGCAAACAAAATAACGTTTAGAATTTTGGATGCTAAATACAAATCATTAATGAACAGTATGAATAATAAGGGCCCTAAGATTGATCCCTGGGGAACACCATATAAATGTGTGCATTTAATGTATGACTATAAGTATATAAATGTGTGCATTTAATGTATGACTATGAGTATATAAATGTGTGCATTTAATGTATGACTATGAGTATATAAATGTGTGCATTTAATGTATGACTATGAGTATATAAATGTGTGCATTTAATGTATGACTATGAGTGTATAAATGTGTGCATTTAATGTATGACTATAAGTATATAAATGTGTGCATTTAATGTATGACTATAAGTATATAAATGTGTGCATTTAATGGATGGCTATGAGTATATAAATGTGTGTATTTAATGTATGACTATAATTATATAAATGTGTGCATTTAATATATGACTATGAGTACATAAATGTGTGTGTATAATGTTTGTCGGAACATACACTTACACAGACACCTTGCAATCTTTTTAATATTCATGCTAACAATATAAAAATAAAGTTAAATTTTTTGTATTGTATTTGTACTTTAATGTTAAATATATTGACATTTTAATTGTTTACTATTATGTTAATTTTGGTCGAAATGGTTTTCAACTTAGTTAGAACTGCAACTAAAGGTACCAATTCAAAACTGGTCGCATAATATGCAAAATATGGTTTTATTAATGAAAATTTCTAATGTTGCAATAAAAAAGTCTAAACTATAGAGCTGTAAATGCAACACAAAGATAAGAACCTAAAAATGCTTTTGATCAGTTTCAATAATAAAGTTAAAGGATTTTTTCTATATAAAAAAAAATTCACTTAAAAAATATTTTGTAAACAATATGAGTAAAACATTTTTTGGTAACAACGTTGCTCAGAAATTTTGCATTTGAATTGGCAGTAATGAATATTATTTATTATAACATAGTTGTTATAAAAATAAACAACATAACAGTGAATTAAAAACTGATAATCTTGATTGGTCAAATTTTTGAAAGTTCAAAAGAAACTTTTATTGTGAAAATGGTTTTGTCTTCACTAAAAATCACTGGTTCCATTGCTCTAAGAAAAATATTGTCTGTCGTGTTTTAATAGTTCAATGGTTTTTTAATGACGGACTTCTACCTTGTTTTAATATAAATTAATTACTTTTAAAGGAATAAGCTATTTTAAGTCTAGCAAGAATCCAGACGAGATTGTAGAGATCTTATAAAAACAATAAATTGACCTTATTAGAAAATGTGAGGGGTGTTTAAACCAATTACTAGATAAATAAATTAACATCTGTAATTTAAACTCCTATTAAAAACAGAATTTATATATGCAAAAACATTTTAGACTGGTTTAAAAAGTATTGCAAAATAAGGTAATGTTCAAGTTATTTTTTTATAATTTTATATATTCAAAGCATTAAATTTTAATATGTTTTGAAAACATTTAGTTTCATTCTATTAAAAAATTTATAATGAAATAATAAATGACAATATATAAACATTTATATATATATGAAAATATGTATATATATATATGAAAATATGAGGGTTACTTTATCTTGTAACTCTTTTTTTCTTTTATCAATAAAAATCTTTTATTAATTAAAATTTTATTAATAAGATATTGAAGCCAATTTTAAACAAACTTTACTAGGTTATAAGTTTGATCTAAACTTTGAGTAAAAACAGAACAGCTATGATATGATCACAGGACAGTTATGATGTGATTATGGGACAGTTATGATGTGATTATGTGACAGTTATGATGTGATTATGGGACAGTTATGATGTGATCACTGGGCAGTAATGATGTGATCATAGGACATATTTTTGCTGGATGATTAAAGTATTTTATTTTAATGTTAAAAGTATTAAAAAAAAATTTTTTTTATTGGCGTAGGAAGCTATGGTATACGCTGTTGAATGTTTTTCGTCTTATTTAAGATAGTATGCTTAAGATGTATAGGCGGCTAAATTGAAATTATAAATGCAAACTATACTTAAACTTATAAATAAATAAAGGCATTATCTTTAGAAACACTCTTTAGAGCTCAGGGGATAATAGTTTACATTAAAAGACTTGAAAACATTGTTCTTTATTTTATCATTACTCATCGGTGAACATCATTTTATTGCAGAAACTATTATAAATTCTATGCAGAAGTTGCGATAAAAATGGCGATGTTATATTTTTAGAGGTTGCACAAGATCCTTAAACATTTAAACAGCCGTGGTGCAGTGGTTAGAGTTCTGGCTCAGAACTAAATGGTCCGAGGTTCAACGCCAACTAGCTAGCCCATTTATCGACAATGGTAAGAATGGAGGTACGAACTTTCTAGATAAACACTCTTCCACAGTGCTCTGTGATAAGACTGTATGGACTTCTGGGAGCACCTTAATAACACAAACGAAGTGATTTCATATTGCTTGGCTCGTTTATCTTAATATTTAATTTTATGCTTTTATTTTATTTTTTGTTTTTCATTTTATCATTTCTTATCATACTTCTTTAAACTTACTTTTCTTATTATACTTCATTAAACTTTGTGTTACCTCATTCATTCTATGCGTTACCTCATTCATTCATCTCATTCATTCATCTTTTTCACTCTTTCTATTTTTTTCTGTTACTAGTCTTGCTTTTTAAAATACTATCGTTTTTCATTTTATTGATTTATATATTAAAGTACAAGATCAATTTTTCCATAAAATTAAAAAACTTCTATGTTCTGAACAATGTCTTGCATTTTTTGACATCCAAAACCTGTGATGTTACAAGTAGACGCATACAAACGTGGTGTTGGAGCAGTCCTACCTCAAAATGAAAAACCAATTACATTTGCATCAAAATCAATGACACCAGCTCAGTTAAACTAGGCATTCATTAAAAAAGAATTTCTCTTTCTATTTTTTGGATGTGAACGATTTCACCAATATATATGGAAAAAAAGAAAATTGTATGACAATATTATGAAGACAGCATTAGCAAACACACTTTCGCGTCTTCAGAGGATGTTACAAAGATGAGGTTAAAAAAGTATGATATTATTTTAATTGATAAAGCTAATAAAGAAATGATTCTGGTAGATACGTTATCCAGAGCTTATACCAATGAAACGGAAAAAGAAATTCCTCAAGATGAAATTATCGCTTAAGTATGGTCTTTGCAAACTGTTCATCATCAGGAGAAAATCTTAAAAAAATAAAAACAACTACACTCAAAGATATTACGTTAAATTTAGTTGCGAATTACATAAAAAAGGTAGCAGGATAAAAGAATAGCAACAATACAAAAGCAACAAAAACTACATCTAGCACACATGGAGATTGAAAAGAATAAAGTGAGGGTATGAAAAACTGTATTTTGGCCTGACATTAGCAAACAAATCAAAGATTTAGTCAAGTCATGTGGAACAAGCCTAGAATACTCAAAAAAAAAATAAAAGGAATTAATATTATCAATTGAAATACCAAATCATTTATTTCAAACCGTAGAAACTGATTTATTTCACTAGAATAATCAGAAATTTATAATAGTGGTTGACTATTAAAATTGTTATGGGGAAATCAAAAGATTACATAACATCCAATCGCAACCAATAATAAAGAAACTAAAAATGATCTTTCCCAGAATTGGCATACTGCAGATAGTAATATACAATAAACTGTATAAATATCTAACAAATAACAAAATCCTAAATGAAAAACAATTTGGATTCCAGAAACAACATTCAACCAAACACGCTATTCTTGATCTTATAAATAATATATTTAATAATATAAAATAAAACAAATAATACGTCCTTGCAGTCTTTGTTGATTTATCTAAGGCGTTTGACACAGTAGATCACGCTGTCTTAATTAGGAAAATGGAAAAATATGGGATGAAAGGTGTTGCGCTAAAATGGTTCAAAAACTTTTTACTAGACAGAAGACAATGCGTTATTGCTGATAAAAAAAAATATTCAAAATTACTCAAAATAAAATGCGATGTCCCACAAGTTTCCATTCTTGCACCTCTTTTGTTTTTAATATACATAAACGATCTTCCTAAAGCCTAAAGTAAATTGGGTATCATAATCTTCGCAGACGACACTAATTTATTTTATGGATCCTCATCTATTACAGAGCTGTATGATACTACAAATACTGAACTTGAAAAATCAAACATTTGGTTAAAATCTAACAAATTATTGCTAAACACAGAAAAAACCAAATACATTCTTTTTCATTCTAACTATATAAAAATACCTCCCGATTTATTTTTGCTAAATATAGATACTAAAGAATTAGAGAGAACCCAAGCAACTAAATTTCTAGGGATACTTATTGATGAGAACATTTCATGGAAATCACATATAGATATATTAAATACCAAAATATCAAAAAACATAGATATCCTTTACAAAGCTAGTTCTATACTGTCTCCTGATAATTTAAAGTTCCTTTAAATAATAATAAAATTAAGGAAAGTCCTCATTCACTTTGAAGGCTTCCAAGTGTGACTTTAGATGAACTGAATCAGCATTTCTATGCAGAATAAAAACCTTATAATTTAAAACAAATTAAAATTTTTTTTAAAATAAAATGGAAAAAAAAACTTAATTTTTATTATGTAACAAATTCATATTCATTATTGTGTGGGATTACCGCAAATAGAACAAAGTTTAGTTTCAACATTTGACCTATAAACCGTAGTAATCTCACTTTAAAGAAGATTAAAGATACATTGCTACTATTTTAAATTGTGTGTATGTTTAATTTTTTTAAATTTTATTTAACCATATTAATAAAAATTTACAAATTTTCATCGTAAATTTACAGAAATTAGTTAGATGTCACTTATATAGATACAAACTAGTCAAAGGAGTGAAACATAAAAAACATAAGGTTCTCAACAACAAAAAAGGAAGAAAAGCAAATGAAATATAAATGAGAAGAATAAAAAAAGAAAAAAAAAGTCAACTAAAACTAGATAAATTAAAAGAAAAAGAAAAACAATGATAATAATTATCCTTGCTCTTTTATTAACATTATGAATACTTCTAAATTGAATTTAGATATTAAATATGTAAACCTATATTCTGGTTTCTTCTTATGATATTATGAAGACTTTTAAATTTTATTTAAAATAAATTAAAGGTTGAAGCTTTGATTACTTTAAGCTCTTATATTTATCATCAAAATTTATTTAAATTAAATAATCAATTTAAATCAAATAAATATCAGCCTGCTCAGTCCCTGTTTATTCATAAATATAAAGTAAATAATAATATAATTATATATGAAAAATTTATAAAGTATTCTATTTATTATTTTATTTAAAACTCACTCAACAGAGTTGTTAGATTACTATGGAAGCTTTTATCACAGATAGTTAATACTTGATTTCAGATACTGATGCAGATTTATCCATTACAGAGACAGAAGAAGAATGAATAGTAAGATTTCAGAGTGTAAAAGATTAAAAGAAGCTAAAGAAATGTTATGTAGTGTAAAGTTAAAAATAATCAAAAAAAAAAAAAACTTAAAAGTGTGTAAAAATGAAGTCAGAGAGAAATCTATCATTTGTACTTTTTTTTAGCAGCAGGTTCACAACAGTTATAGTGGAATAAAAAATGGTCTTAATTTGGTTTTTTTTTGGTTTGGAAATTGTTCGTTTAATGAATACAGAGAAGTAAAAAAAAGATATTGAAATAAATAGCAATTAAAAGATAAAGTGTGTTTGTAAGATTTTTATGTTGTAGATACAACTAGATCAGCTAAGAGTGTTTATTTAAAGAAAGAGTGATCAAGTGCAAAAGATAAATTTACTCTAGTAATGTTCAGAGATTTTTATCCACTTCTATTAACAAAAGGTGCATTAAAAATAAAAATAAAATATACAGTAGATGAAAAGATGCTATATAACATTAATATGGTTTGCACACAGTAAAAATAGAACTAGAAGTAGGAAAATTTGGGGAGAATGTTTCAAAAAAGCTTAAGTTTAAAAAAAAAACGCTCGGTGCAGTCAATTATCAGAAACGAGATAATGAGAAACTTTCAAACAGAGGCGCTGAGAACTTTTGCCCTGCCTGGGACAGCAACCCTGACTGGCGTCTTCATTTTTATACGATTTTTCTATATTAATAGTCAAGGACCTCAGTTTTGGTACCTTTTTTGTTTTACATCCCTGCTGATCTAAATGCTGATTAAATTTTAGGCATATATAGTGCCGAAGCTTCGGCAAAGTGGCTTCGGCCGAAGCTTCGGCTTCGGCAAAATTTTAGCTTCGGTACATCTCTACTTTTTTTAATACTTTTGATTAATTTACAAATTTTTGTGTAATGAACTTTGTGATGAATAAAACTTGAAGAACATTGTCTCTAAACAGTTGCATAGTTATTTCTCTAAATTGAAAAAATGCAGCACTTTTGTATAAAGAAACTAAATTAGCATTATTTAGTTGCACTTGTTTTGTCCGATACTGTACATTTTTTAGCATCCATAATGTGGATATATGTACTGAGTTATTTACATATTAGAATATATAATAAAGAAATGACACAAAGTTTAGATTTTGATTGACCTATGATTGTTTTGTATCTGCTTAGTTTGTGTTTAATTTGATAAACTTGTTTTTTTTTTACTTTATATTTGTTAGGTTTTTCAAAAAAATAATTGAAAATAATTGCCTCAAAGGGTATAAAGAATGTTTATCAAGTAGCCCCTGACACAAAAACGCAAAAACAGTTCTTGGCTGTGTATCCGGAGATGGAAACTACCAAAAACCTCTAGTTATATTTCCAGGAGCACAGCCTCGTTACAATTTAGACCATGTAAATCCATCTGACTATGTTCTTCAATTTAGACCATGTAAATCCCTCTGACCATGTTCAATTCTTAATTGCTTTTTATTTTATTGGTTATTAAAAATTTCTAAGTATTTTTTAGTTTTCTTTTAAGTATTAACGAAAGATATATTTTCAGTGTCATTTCAGAATACTATTCGACAAATAATGTTTGGGGCCAAAAGGTATTTCATGTAAAAGCTACACCAAAAACCCAAAAGGTTTTTGGTGTAGCTTTTATATCTCTATAAAGTTTTTAAATGTCATCACTTTTTTTTACAGGTCCTAAAAAGTTAAGAGGGCCTTTTAACTTTTAGGAGCTGTAAAAACATTTATTATTAAGCCCAGTGATCGAGTCTATAAACAGACTTGATCACTAGGTCAAATAAATGGCCGCGGGCCCCACGTTATGTTCCAACAAATAATACAACTTTAAGTCAGACATTTAATCACTAGCAAAATATTTTCAAAAAACTAATTATGAATTAAGTATTGAATCTTGATCTTGAATAAATCTACTAAATTTAACTTATAAAAAAAAGGTGCACGAAATTAAATTTTACTTTGTGAGTTACTTGTTTATTCAAATCATGTTAAATGTTTATTTAATTGTAAACTCACATTAAAGGGCGCCAAAGTTTTTATTTCAAACTATTGATTCAGTATGTATTTGCTTCTGCACTTCAATGAAAAAAATAATTACAGTAAAATGCAGTAGTTAGTTATTTGAAAGAATAAGTTTGTGAGTCATTATGGCGGAAAAAAAAAATCTTTGAGGGTTTTTTTTTATAGAAAATGCAAATCAGAAATGGAGAGATATGATAAAAAAAAACAACAAATACATTGATTAAATTTTTCTATAGACTGGAAAAACAAGATCCAAACGATAATCAGCATCAATTGCTGATAGGATACGATATAAGAGTGAATTTATTACAATTAACTTTATTAATAAATACAAAGTAATAATAAGTTAAAAAGATAATAAGTTACCCTTTGTTTAAGCATTAAAAACCGTTGTTTTCTATTTTTATAATATTCTTTTCTTGATGTTCGGTGTACTTTTAACCATAATAACCATTTAAACAAACAAAAAATATAACAACTTGTACTCTAAGTGAAAATGATGTCGGGAGAAAATTCACGGTTCTAAGATTTAAAAGACATTCTTGATGAAGCAGTTGAACATCTTTTACTGTACAAAAGCGCTTTAATTTACAACCAAGTACCAATAAAAGTTAAATCAATTTCGTTTTTATTTAAGGTTTAGCCTTTTAAAAAAAAAAATAAAATGTATAAAAAGACAGTACAAAGTTTTAAAACAAAAACTTTAGTTTTAACTCCTCACTTTGTGCAACTCTTTGATACTCAAGAATTAGGTCATCGTGAAAAAAGTAAAACAGTTTTCAAAGAAAACAATGGAATCTTTTTAAAACTTTTTAAACACATTTCAAAATTTGACACTGTTCTTTCTAAAAATCTTCGTCGGGTAACTGCCTAAAAAAATCATGCACTTTTTTTTAGGTAAAAAAAAATAAAAATGAGTTTATTGGTCTTCTTTCCTGCAAAGTTATTGAGCTTATCTTGTGCAAAGAGCAGAAAATTTTGTAATATTCAATAAATCTTGACAGAACTCTTGACGTAATTTGTAAAGAACTAAAGATAAATGTAGTTCAGTTTGTGTATGCAGTTGCATGAGAAGAAGTAAAGGTGAGGAGACATTTTCTTGGACTTGCTCATGTCTCAGAAGTATCTAGGCAAGGGTTGACAGCTTGCTTGTTAGACGAGCTTTCAAAAAAAGGAACATCCTTACAAAATATGCATGGCAAAGGTTTTATTATAGATCAAACATAAATGGAAAGAACGTAGGTGTAAAAAAAAAGATCCTTGACCTTGACCCACGAGCTTTTTTGTTTCTTGTGAAAGCCATTCACTAAAACTTGTGAAAGCCATTCACTAAAACTTATAGTGCTGCATCAATAATGCAGCATTTTCCTGCACTCTGTTAACTTTTTCAGCAAAATTCAGCAGATCTATAACTTTTTTTCTGGATTGACCCTTAAATGGAGTCCATTAACAATTTATGTAAACAATTTGAATATTAATCCTCCAAGTAAAACCTGTTGGGAGAGCAGGATAGACGCCCTTAATACTTTGCGGTACCACATTGATGAGGCTTATGACGCTGTTTAATCAAAAGATTTTATGATTAATGCTTTTGGAAAATGTACCGCTGTGCGAATTGCCAAAAAAGTTACAGATTTCAAATTCTTCTGCTTTTGATATGATGTCTCGTTCAAATTTAATTTAGAAAGCAAAACATTTAAGATAAAAACTGTTAATCTGCAGAGCACTTTGAAACTAATTGAAAGTGTCAAGACTTTTTTTGGAAAACATGAGATCGGAAAATGGGCTGTATAGTGATGTTAAAGATGCCATGGAACTGGTAGAAAAACTGGATATCAATCCGTGGCCGTCCCGAAAAGATTAATTAAACACTCAAAGAAAAATTTGCCGACTGCAAACTATAGATCTAACTCCAGTGACCCATATGCCGATTAAAAATTTTCGTAGTAAAAAAAAACAAAAAACAGTTTTACTATGAAGATGAATCTGTGAAGTCGGCAATCTTTTAAAACTTCGTCTTTGGAGTTTAGGCCACTGCAGTTAATAAAAAAATTGAAAAGATGAAAAATCGTAGGAAAAATTTCGAATTCCTCTATAACATAAAAAATAAAAAATATGAAACAGATGCATTAAGATAAAAGAAAAGTGCAAAAACTTGCACTTCGTTTTGACATTTGATGGCAAGAGTGACGTCAACAGGAATGAACTGTTAGTTGAAATTATAATCTTAGCTCCAACTTTACCAAACGATAGATAGAATAATAGCTTCCCCAAAACAACGTTATCATTGCTAACATTTTCAAAACTGTTTGATTGACATCATTCCTAATGTGTGCATAGTATTGAAAATTTTGCTTTTGCTCCCGGTATAAGTGGCCTGCGGAGAAACGAGTTTTCTAAATTAACATTTTTTAAGAAACAGTTATGGTTCTTAAAAATAGTAACACTTATTCTATTTCTATTTAAAATATAAATTCTCAAAATATTTTTTTAAAATATTTTTAACGGATACACTTTTTTTATAATACGGGGTGCCAAATTGTGATATCGCATATACCAAAATAAATCCTTGAACCGGCCCTGCAGATTTCTTTAGATAACTCCGATAAATTAGTTAAACTCATATATATATATATATATATATATATATATATATATATATATATATATATATATATATATATATATATATATATATATATATATATATATATATATATATATATATATATATATATATACATATATATATATATATATATATATATATATATATATATATATATATATATATATATATATATATATATATATATATATATTCATATATATATATATATATATATATATATATATATATATATATATATATATATATATATATATATATTGTACTTCGCTCCATTGCGTGTGTGTTCGTTTTTTATTAGATTTTCAAAATGGTTCTGTAATTTCCGATAAATTAGTTAGGAATTTACCAACATAGTTTACCATACCAAGTAATTATTGAATTCCTTTTTTATCTTCAGATTTCGGCATTTTATTGATGGCTTTAAATTTGATTTATCTGGTTGTATTCCGTTTTTTTACAATATTTAGGGTCATTCCCATTTTTTCAGCTCGATCTAAGTATGTTGTAAGGTTTTGATCGTATATATATTATAATATCATCAATATCAGTCTCCACAAAACGATGATCATTAAAACATTGACTGATTCTTTTATGAAAAACGTCTTGCGCCAAATATATATCATTAGGTAAACGTGTAAATCTAAATCTTCGAAATGGTGTGTTTATCGTAGTTAAAATAGAGCTATCTTTATCTAGTGGAATCTGCCAATAACCTTTATTTGCATCTAGCTTAGTAAAATTGTTTGCACCACCAAGTCTAGTTGATATTTTTTGTAAAGTAGGTAATTGATAATATTCTCTTTTTATAGCTTTATTTAAGTCTGTTGGATCCAGACAGAGTCTTAGTTGTCCGTTTTGCTTTTCCACAACTACTA
Organism: Hydra vulgaris; assembly: GCF_022113875.1. Classification (NCBI taxonomy): domain Eukaryota; kingdom Metazoa; phylum Cnidaria; class Hydrozoa; order Anthoathecata; family Hydridae; genus Hydra; species Hydra vulgaris. The sequence goes on from NC_061169.1 coordinate 21,268,249, forward strand.
CCAAGCTTACCCATTCTGTGGTTTCCACAACTACTACCAAGCTTACCCATTCTGTGGTTTCCACAACTACTACCAACCCATTCTGTGGTTTCCACAACTACTACCAACCCATTCTGTGGTTTCCACAACTACTACCAAGCCATTCTGTGGTTTCACTTACTCTTGTTACTACTCTGATTTTTTTCATTTTATTCAATTCAGTTTTTTTTCTCTGTTTTTTGTTATATTTATGGCATGTTTGAACATATGCCGAACAGTTTTTTGGTTCAAATGTTCTATTGCACTGTGTTTGTTTTTGTTTTATATTTGAAACATTATTCATTTATTTCCAGTTTTGTTTACTTGATTCAAACCAGTCTGTTTTGCTTTTTGATACAGTTTCGTTATTCGCGAGTTAGATTTTAGATACAATCTCATTAGATTTTAGATACAATGAATCCAATATTGCTGTTACATAGAAAAAATGGAAACAAACAGAGTTTCTTTCCATTTTTTCTATGTAACAGCAATATTGGATTCATTGAATTCCATTTCGTTCGGTTTTGGTAATAAGTGTTTCATTTTCTTTTTACATTTAATAGATAAGCATTATCAAACATCTTTTTGTAAAACTCTGCAGTCCACATCTAGTACCTTGTTAATTCAATTCTCTTTCCTATAAATAAGAACACGAAACTTACGAATAAGAATACGTAAATGTTTTGTACTCTTATTCGTATTCTTATTCGTATTCTTATTCGTATTCTTATTTTGTATTCTTATTCGTATTCTTATTCGTATTCTTATTTCGTATTCTTATTCGTATTCTTATTCGTATTCTTATTCGTATTCTTATTCGTATTCTTATTCGTATTCTTATTTTGTATTCTTATTCGTATTCTTATTCGTATTCTTATTCGTATTCTTATTCGTATTCTTATTCGTATTCTTATTTCGTATTCTTATTCGTATTCTTATTCGTATTCTTATTCGTATTCTTATTCGTATTCTTATTTCGTATTCTTATTCGTATTCTTATTCGTATTCTTATTTTGTATTCTTATTCGTATTCTTATTCGTACTCTTATTCGTATTCTTATTCGTATTCTTATTTCGTATTCTTATTCGTATTCTTATAGAGAATTGGATTTGTTGACATTTATGTCTATGTCTATATCAAGTTGTTACAACTAATTATTATAATAGTTGTGCGTAGTCTTTTCGTTTAATTATTTCAATTTCTATTGATTTTAGCGTTACGGTGAGAGTTTCTCGTGCGATATTTCTCAATAATAGGCCATAACATGAAGACTGAAATCATAAACTATTCAACTTATAATGATCTAAAAATGTGCAGAGCAATTAGCAAAGTATAGTAAAAACTATTCTTTTGGCAGTTTGTTTAGTTCAGAGAACAAAGATGTTTTTCTTTGAATGATTGTATCACACTAAGGGCAAACAAATAAACTTTTTTTTTGCAGATACCAAAATAAAGTAGATCAGCAATAATACAAACATGAGGTAGTAGTAACCTTTTGTTACAGTCCATTGTAATGTTGTACTGACCATGATAATTGATAGTTTGAAGCACCAAAAGTGCTGTCCAATACGCAGTATTGTAAATCAAAAGCAAGCCGCTATAGTTCCTCATTTAAGAGATTGAACAATCCTTAGCTAGAAACCTCGCAAGAGTTCATGAGTATTACTAATGTCTTTTGCAAATTTGAGTCTTGCGATACCTCCATGATGATATGTGACCTGAATAAATTTATGCAGGGGCGGATTAATAAAGTATTAAAATCAAAGTTAAAACTAAGCTTACATATTTTTGTTTGAAAGTTAAAAAAAGAAAAAGTTTTCAAACTGTTTCGAACAACTCTAGAGTCGTCGAGATTTACTCAGTGTTAAGGCGGATTTCTTCTTTCCACGAAACAGACCGGAAAGAAAAATATTTAATCACATATCATAAAAATTGCGTATCTTAATTTTTCTTGTTACATTTTAATGATTTTCTTTTCCTTTCCGTTGCGCAAAAAATTTCCTACAATAACAATTCTATGACACGCTTTAATGCGTTTGCGGTATTTAGATTTTTAAAATAAAAAATAAACTTTATTATAATATCCAAATAGCCTAACTGTATTATAAACATTAAAATTTTCATAATTTCTTTTTTATATTTTTACAGATATAGCAAAAATGTGCGCGTCACAACGTGACATCGATTTGTCACGCCGCGACGCTCTTAATTTAGCTAAACTTGTAAAATAGAAAGTAAAAAATATATAAAAAATTATCCTAAAGAACATATTTTTTTACCAAAATAATATAAATTTAAAGTATTTTTTATATTAAAGTATTTATTATATTTTTTATATATTATAAAATTGTATTTCCTCGACAATAGCAAAACATCGAAGCATGTGGAATTGAAAAGTAGAAATCCGTATATAATATAAATTATAAAATAAACATAATCTCTCCAGGATGAGTTTTCATCTATTAAAACAACAAGTAATTTGTTTGTGAAAGAGTGCCTAATTTTGATGTTATTTATATATAGCATTGTTAAGGATGTTCGTTTAAAATGGAATAGTCTGTTAGAGTTAACCCAGTTTAATATTTGTTCTAGTTCTTTGTTTGCTACCTGAAATAAAGAGATAATGTTACTGTGGGAATAAAATAAAGTTGTGTGGCCTACAAACATGATAGTAGACATAGTATTTGATGCTCTGTATAGATCGCTGAATAGAGTAAAAATAGTAGAGGACATAAGATAGAGCCTTGTAGAACCCCACATAATACTTTAAGTTTTTTGTCTGAAAACCATCATTTAGAGATATAAACTGTTTTCGATTAGTTAAGTAAAGGATCGTCCAAAAGTACGTACGCTCGGAGAGGAAGAGGGGTCTGCAAATGACGTTTCTGAGTTAAGGGGGCTGTAGGTCAATTATAAAATAATTGAGACACTAAATCAAAAAAAATATCATAAAATGTTGGGTTGACAGGTTAAAAGCGTAGGTACTTTTAGAGAGCTAGAGGGTATTTAAAAAAGTGTATGAAAAAATGCGGGAGGGGGGGGGATTTTGCATAAAAAAGCTTACGTACTTTATGCTTTCAAAAGGTTGCAACTTTTAGTTTATTTGGAAAAACACCTGTTTTGAGCGATTGGTTGAAAATATTTTATAAAACTTCTTTAATAAATTCAACCTATTAGTTAACACCTACCTATCAAGCAATCATTGATTATGCTAGATAAAAAGTAGTCATAGCATGTTGCTTTATTTGTGTTTAACTTTTCTTAGAATCAATTTTTATAGAATATAGTACTGACTTTTGAGATGAAATATTTACTGCATCTTTCTTCGTAAAATAATAAAAAACAACATATAGCAACTTCAACATTGACATAATAACAGTATATGTATGGCCAGCACGTAATAAAAAATAAATGCATAGTAATTCTTAAAGTTTAATGAAGTTTAATATGAAACCTTTAAAAAATATGATAAGAAGTATACTTAATTTTGTGGTAGTTATGGAAGGCTGTCATCATGTGGTACAGGTAATATAAATGATGATACAAATGATTTTTGAAGAGCTTGTCTCCCTTTAACTTTTCTGTACCTTGAAGTATCAATCATACAAAAGTAACAGTCATTGCGATGGTTCTTTCATTATCTCCATAGGAGCGGCAAAAGTATTGTCTTTTTTCTTATAGCTATTTTGTTAGAGTAGTTCGGAAAGTTCCATATGTCACATAAAATGTTTGTCCTGATCCACCACAGGCATTTTAAAATATTTTGCGTACGCTGTTCACGACATAGTATCTTTCACAATTTTATGTAATACCTGCTTTTAGTCAGTATAATATATACATACATAGAAAATTTTGACATTCTTTAGTAGCCAATATGTAAAGAAAGGAACTAACCCATTAATTAACAAAAAAAAATTTATAGTTGACAAAAAGTTTTAAAAATTTGTAATATTGTGTTTTTGTTTTGATGAACTATGCAGATTCATCTAACTATGTTTTTTCTTTGTAATTTACTATTATATAACATTTTATACAACTATTTAACGTTATATATAGCTATGTGACATGTAACTATATGACATTATATGTTACTATGCAGTCCTATTTATTAACTTTACGTTAAGTTTTAGTTTAGTACATCGGATATTTTTTAAGTGAAAAAGAATATGTTTTATATGTTTTACTGGAAAAAGAATATGTTTTATAGAATTAAACTTTCGGCTAACACAAATTATATGTATATATAGTAAAAAAAGTCATAAATATGTTCATTTAGCATTTTCATTTAGCTTTAAAGTTCCTTTAAAGCTAAATGAAAATGTAAAAGTTTTTTTGTAAGATTATTCATAAAATCGTTGACGTGAAGATTTAGTTCCGAGATTGACGTGAAGATTTAGTTCCGAGATTGACGCAGGTCGTTCGAATTTGTTATAAATTTGCTAAAATTAGAAAGAAATGATTCTTAAATTAAAACGCCTATTTAATAATGGATAAAAAGTCTCTAATAAAATTATTATAATTTTTTAAATTTATTTTAAAATTACTAGTCATTAAAAACATTTTAAAATTTAAATAAACACAAAACTGTTATAAGTTATATTAGAAAGTTGATCGTTATTTAGAAAGTAGGTGTGATGCCTTTTGTAATACACGTTTATGTTTTTTGCATTTAAAAGCTAATCTGTTCCGAAAATTTGCGCTGTCATTTATAAACTTTCTAATTCTATTTGAACTTTATAAGACTAGTTATGGTATTTTACATCCATTTTGAATCACCAAATCTAAAGCATCAATAAGATTTTGTCTTCAAATATTTTCCTTACTTGGATGCTAATCGTGTTTTATATATTTTTATTTAGTTTACTAACATTTTGTTTAATTTTGTGTATTGGATTTATGATATTTTTGCGTTTTTATTTTTTATTTTTTTTAAGGATAAGTTTATGAAGATTCAAAGGTAATTTTTATTTGCATAAAAGGTTTATCAAAATTAGTTTCTTTTCAATAAAATCTTTTTATTTTTATTTAAAAACTAAAAGCGCGTTGTTAATCTAAAATAGTCATTAAAGTGTTTACAAAAAAATTTACAATATATAAACACTTTTAATGTTTGCAAGTTTTCTCATGAAATAGAATTCTATTTTCTCCAGATTTATTTGAATTTTGATATCATGATGTCATCGATGTCATCAACCATCGCATAGTTAACAATCATGCCGGTGACGTTATTGATATTCAAGTAGTAGACAAATTCAAAAAAGGCAAAAAAAGAAAAAAAGTTACAACGTTCCTAATTTATTTTTAGAAGGTTTAAAGCATTTAAAATAAGCAAACATGTTAAACTGAAAAAAATAAGTAATATGCATAATTATATACGTTGATTATTAAAACTTAATATATTTGTTTCATTTATTTAAATTTCATTACTTTTAAACGGCTATGTTGTTCCTGTGTTATTCATTTGAATTTCATTAATTCTATTTATTTTGTTATGTTGCATAACTCCTGAAAGTTTTATAAATAAAATTAAAAAAATTGTTTTTTAAATATATAAAAATAATAAAGATAACAGTAAAAGAAAAAGAAAAAAGAAAAACTCTGCAAAGAACGAGTATTTTTTTTAGGATGGGCTAAACTATTTTTGACTGAATTCCAATCGATTGCTTTTAAAAGTTAATGAAAAATAACTTTAGCAAAGTTTTTTATCAATCTATTAATTTTCCTCGTACGCCATTTTTGCGTAAAATTTTCTTTTTTTCCTTTTACAAGACATAATTTTTGTTAACTATTTTAAAGTAGGTCAATTTTAAAGTTTACTATTTTAAAGTAGTTTTTTTCCTATAAAAAATGTATAAAAAATTTACAAATGGAACAGCAATCTATAAACAATAAATGCATATAATGAGTTTTTTCTTATCTGTTGAACTATGGGTAAAATTTAAGCTCCATATAAAAAGGTTCTGCTCCGTTGACTTGAAATTTTTTTCTTTTTTTTTTTCCTTCTAGCTATTTTGCATACATAGTAGGTTAGCTCGTAGTCGGTAGACAGGTCACGGGTAATAAACAGTGTTATATTAAAATTTTAATATTATTGTTTTTTTAATAAGTCTTTTAACACCAAGGATTGTAGGGTAATGGTTAATTATTTTACATTTTATTGTTATAGTTTTACTTTTATACTTATAATTTTAATGTTATTGTTAAAATGTAGACGTTACAAGGTGGTAAAGCTATGACTCAAGAATACGAACTAACAGGAAGTTTTGAAGTCGTTGAATATTCTGAAAACATTGATGGTGAGTCTTTTGAAAGTTTTTTTGCAATTACAATTTAATTAAGTAGAAGACAATTCGTCTTATCACCCTGCTCACCAATCACCCTGCTCCTAAGTTCGTGAAAGTATCAAATAAGGTTTACGTATTAAGTTCCTAAAATATACGTTATATAAGTTTTATACATATTACAAGTTTTGTACATAGTATAATATATTACAGTTCATAAAATATATAAGTTATAAGATGCATATATACATGTTAACAAATCGATATATAAATGTTTTTAAAAATGCAAAAGAATGTTTTTATTATTTAAATCTAATAAGTATCGTTTAACTGCTCTTTTAAATAGTTCAATTGAATTCATGTTTTTCATGTCTCAATTAAGGAAATAGTTCCACAAACGTGGTCCTCGACATGTAATTGAGAAGTCTGTTTTTCTAAGGGATGTTGTAGGGATGAGAAAGTTGCCAATGGAATGTCTTGTAGAGTATTTATGATTAATTAAGGTAAAATTAGGTTGAAAATATGTTGAAAGCATGTTGTTATGAATTTTAAACATAAATAACAGATTTTGATAGATGTTTAGTTTTTAAATATTTAAAACATTAATTTTTTTAAGTAAAGGCTCGGCGCATGCATATCTACCTGCATTCAAAATTAACCGGCTTGCTTGCTTTTGTTTGGTATTAATTTTTTTTAAAGAAGATGAATAATTACTTGCCCACACTATATTGCAATAACTAATGTGATTATGAATAAATGAAAAATACAAGCTTTTTAAGCACATTATATTTAAAAGGTGCTTCGTTTTGAAAAGGATCCCAAGAGCTTTTGAAATGCTGTTTTCCACTAATTGGACTGTATTTTTCCAGTTTAAATGATCGTCAAATATTATACCTAGAATTTTGATTGAATGAACTCTTTTTGCTTTAATGTTGTTTATAAATATGCCTTAGAATAAAAAGCTTTTTTTTTTTTTTAATTTGATAATTTTTTTTGTGTTACTAATAAGCATGGAATAGATGCTAATTTTATTACCTATATTTTTACTTTATGATTTAATAAAACCAAGTTTTATTAAATTATTTTTCAAATGAACTGTTACAACTCTATTTTGCACGTACGTTATGTCAAATAAAATGATTTCAAATAACGGGGTATATTAAGTACTTTTTTAGTTAAAAATTCGCTTATATAGGGTAATTTCGCCATTTTAGAAATTTCGCCTCCAATTAGTGTATGTTTACTTTTATAACTATAACTTTACTCAGGAATAAGATTTTTTTATAAATCAAATTTCTATTAGAAGAAAAACAAATTTCTTACCAAATTATGCAAAAAAATCTTCTTTTTATGAAAACTTGATAAGAAAATTAATTGACAAAAATAATCTATAAAAAACAGGAAATTTAAAATTCTCATAAAAACCAAATTATTTATTTCCATTCAAAATATAAAGGACTAAAATATTGGAAATTTTTCAAAAAATCTTTGTTTTTTTCTTTCTAATTTTGATCCAAAGTTATTACGGAAAAACTATATGTGGGAATTTCGCCACCTATTTATATTCAATAGAAATGCGCTTTGATTGGATAATTAATATTATTTCTATTCCTCTTGTTTTGTAATTAATTTATCAGGTCATGTTAGTCTTAGGCGCTTTTGATTAAATAATTTAATTAATATGTTTAACTAAAATAATTTTGGAAAACAATTAAGAAATAAAGTAAAAAAATAATTAGTATGCGCTTTCATTGGATAATTAATATCATCTCCATCTTCTTGTTTTGATAATTAATTTCTCAGCTCATGTTGGTCTTATAATCAATTCAAATTAATTAAGTTGATTAGTTATTATCTACAATGCCGCAAAACTACAAGAGAAAATTTGTCACCAATTATAGCGAAAAGCTAATAGAAAATGCTATTGCAAAAGTTAAAGCTTGCAAGCGATCAATAGAATTATACTGAAGACCTTGAAGGACACTAGGAGGAAGAACTCAATATCCAGAAAGGATAGTTGGGGCTGGTACATTAACAAATCTTTTCTATGTGACTGAATCCTTACTGGTTCACATGCCTACTGGTTCAAATATCCTACAATTCTAAAAAAAAAAGAAAAAAAAATAGATAAAAAAGGTGGAGGGTGAGGACATGCCCTGGTACCTCTCGGTATCGATGGCCATGCTCCTACTTATTGAAAATTGATTTCTTTTATTTAACTGATGTGTTTTTAAGATTTAAAATATAAAATAAAAAAATTATGTTGTAAATAACATAGGTGGCGAAATTCCCTTAAATTAGATTTTATTGGGGTAGTTTCGCCACCCCATTTTTTCTGTTTTAATTATTTAAAAAAAAAATTAAAGTGTGTTAAGTTTATAAAAATATTATTAAAAAAAAAATTCGATTTTCATTTTTAGTTCTCAAGTCATTTAAATTGAAAGAATTAGTGGCAAAATTACCCCTTCTAACTCTAGTCGAATACTTTTGCGGTCCATAGCGATCCAGTAATTTGAGACTTGAAATTCATTGATCAATGTGTATACTATTAATATAGATTTGGTTTATAATTCGCGGATGTGCGCCTGGTCTCTAATAATGATTTTTAAAAGTTAAATGGTGTATCTGGTTTTATTTGGCGAAAACACTTATGTATTTTATTCTAAATTGTTTTGTAATAATTGGGTCTCAGCAAGACTAGATGTTACAAACTTGTTTTAATACTGATACATTTTAACCTATTTATAAGATTTAGTAAACGAAAGTCATATTTTTAAAACATGATAAATAATGGTATTTATATATATTGATATATAATATATAATGATATAATTTTTTTTTTTTTTGTCCTTTTTTACAATATTTAATACAATATTTACAGATATATCAATAAGAAAAATTACATGCAAAGAAACTGTTAAAAAATAAAGAATAAAGATAAAGAACGCGGATACTCAAAGAAGACCATTCAGGTCTTGTCACCGAGAACCGCTGTGAACTTAATTTAGATTTTAGAATAAACAAAAATAAATAAATATAAATTTTAAACTTTTCTTTAGTTATGGTCTTTATGGCTTGAATTAAAATAACAATTCTTCTGAATTGCATGACTCAAGCGAAAACAATAATATCATAATATTATTGATAAACAAATATGTCTCGCATCTTACTCGCATCTATATGATCACTGAATCTTGTTACTCAAATGTATCTTACAATTACATTATCTTAACTGTTACTTAATTAATAAATAAACGAAAATAATAAGAATATGATTGCACTAGGTACATCCAAATGAACTTCAAGGTTGTCCAAAAGTTTGTATAGAAATATTTAGAAAGCCAAATGATGGTGTCACTGTGTGTCAAGCCAAAATTATCAAATGTGGGTGCGTTTACATTTACGCTTCCACCGACAAAAATGCTAAACCAATGTCAAAGGATGGTTAACTTCCAGAAGTATCATACATACAATATTTGCAGATACATCCATTCACATACATCAATTTTTTTTTTTTTTAAATATATATATATATATATATATATTTATTTATTAAAAATTAAATTCAATATCAAAAGTATATAGCGTTCGTAAGAGAAATTATTTACAAATATTACGAATTAAGTTAAAAGTTAAAGTAAACATGTAAATAATATTAGACTACTGTACAAATAATATCAATGCAACTTTTAACAAAATTCAAATAATGGTGTTTAAATATAGTTTCTCACATAAACGTTAAATCAATATTGTATAAAAGTAAATTATAAATGAGTATATGTATATGTATATATATGAACTTTAATTAGAAAATATTGAAAGGTTGTTCAATTTCTCTCAGTTGTAAAAAAGGTCGCAATTCAAACTACGTTTTGTCATTTATTTAATCTTGTTACTGCTACTACTAATACGTGTGGCTTTCCTGTAAATCATTTAAAACTTGTATAGATTAGAAGTGTTTAGAACTTTAGAAAATTTTGGAAAATAACAGAATATTTTAGAAGACTTTAGAACATTCTAGAAAAATTTAAAACATTTTGGAACAATTTAGATCATTCTAGAACAATTTAAAATATTTTGGAACATTCTAGAACAATTTAGAACATTCTGCAATATTCTAGAAGATTTTAGACTATATAGCTGCTCATCTTATTTTAAAGTTATTATTTTAGATTTTATTGCATAATAACTATAGTTTATATATATATATATATATATATATATATATATATATATATATATATATATATATATATATATATATATATATATATATATATATATATATATATATATATATATATATATATATATATATATATATATATATATATATATATATATATATATATATATATATATATATATATATATATATATATATGTATATATATATATATTTATATATTATATAATGATATATAATATAATTCGGCACATATATATATATATATGCGGCAGTGGTGTAGTGGTAAGAGCGCTCGCTTTGTAAGCGAGAGGTTCGGAGTTCGACTCCCACCACGTCCCTGGAAGTACCGCGCTCAACTTAGTTTCTCCGCGCAGCGGCCTTGCTTGTCAAGGTTCGTGTTTCGGAGTTAAAGAGTTGAGAGAGGGTTGTACCACGAAATACAACAAAAAAAAATAAAAAACACAAAAAAATGAGTAGCCTCCTCGACTGTAGTGGCCCCCTCGGGCCTTGGGGAGGTGAATAATGTAAAAAAAAAAAAAAAAAAAAAAAAATTCAAATAAACTTGAACTTAGTTAATTTTGGATGCAGTTGTAAATGCCATAAACTTAACTGCAAATATAACCTGTTTAATTTCATAAAGCATTTTTGACAAAGATATATATGAAGAGTTTATTTTGAAAACGTGGTGAGTGCCATTTTCAAAAAAACATAGAAATATTTTGGGTAACTTTTAGTTTATAAGAACCTAACAGACATTGTATCTGAGTATATGCTAAGCGAGGTATAACTCTATATTTTTCTACTTCTAAAAAATATTTATTTTCAAAACACGGTGTGGAATTTTTAATTTATTTTCAAAGTGCGGTATTTAATTGTGACCAATCATTGGCAAATATATATTACTTCTGGCTTAAAAAGTTTGAAAGAGCATGCTTAATAGACCTCAAAAACAGAATTAGTGAATCAATCTGAGAAAAGAAACTCGTATTAGAAGTCTTAGTAGACTTCTCAAAAGTGTTCGACTCAATAAATTATGAAATCCTACTTAACAAAATGGAAAAGTATGAACTAAAAAACTAAACACTGCAGTGGTTTAACTGTTGTCTTATTACAACTGATAATTACACTGGTCAACAATGAATTTTCACCAGCTTTAATTTTAGGCTTACTAGATGTAGTTTTTCACGCTGATTCCAAATCTGTGTTTAGTTTTTCTCCAGCACGTCTGAATCTTGAGATAATGTTTTTTGCACTAATATATAGTTTCAGTGTGAAATATACTAATGTTTTTTTATTTTCAAGGTAATTATTTTAATAAAATTAACTTATATAATGCCTAGAAATTTACAAGCTGTATTTCGGTTGTCCTTTGGGAGATCAAGATAAAACTCGAGCACCATATGTGGCTTGTTATAGTTGTTGCAGCTAATTACAAGATTGAATTAACAAACGAAGGTCTTCTTTTAGATTTGCTGTACCGATGATTTGGAGGGAACGAAAAGATCATTACAATGACTTCTATTTTTGCGCTGTTAATACTGCTGGATTTTTGTCGAAAAATAAGCACCAACTTGTGTACCCGAATTTAAATTCGGTCATAAGGCTTGTTTCTTATGACAGCACCCTGCTCATTCTAGTACCATCAGCTGATGGATTAGACTCTGTTGAAGACGAATGTGTTTTTGATGTTGAACGTCAAGATGCGGCTGATGTTGACTTTGATCCAGATATTGACGGCAAAGAGCCCAAAGTTTTCACACAAGGTGAACCGAATGATTTGGTTAGTTACTTATCCCTTTCCAAGGAAAAAAACTGAACTTTTGGTGTCAAGGCTAAAAGAAAAGAATTTGTTAGCAGTTGGTGTCAAAGTATCCCACTTTCGAAAGCGCAACAACGATTTATCTAGGTTTATTACCATTGATGGACCCTTGTGCTACTACAATAATGTCTGTAGTCTTTTCAAAAATTTATCCCAAGTGCAATCGCCTTGTGATTGGCGGCTCTTCATCGATTCATCTAAGGGGAGTTTGAAGGCCGTGTTGTTGCATATTGGCAATCAGAAGCCATATATTCCAATCGCTCATTCCGTACACTTGAATGAAATTCACAAAAATATGAAAATATTACTAGACGCTATTGATTACAAAACTCATCAGTGAAACATTTGTGGTAATTTGAAAGTGATTGGTATGTTAATGAGTATGAAAACAGGGTTTACCAAGTTCTACTGCTTTCTTTGTTTATCGGATAGTCGTGCTGTGAACGAACATTTCGTAAAACGTGATTGGATGTTGAGAACTAAATACGAATCCGGTGTAAGCAGCGCTCACCATATTCCGCTGGTTGATCCAAATAAAATATTTTTGCCACCGCTTCACATCAAGCTTTGTTTGATGAAAAAATTTGTAAAAGCATTAGGTTTCCCAAAATTAGTGCAAGAAACTTAAAGAAGGTGTTTTTGTCGAACTTCAAATTCTATAAGTTTTGAAAGACCATGGATTTGAAGAGTCACTTACTTCCGACAAAAAAGAAGCGTAGAAAGCGTTTGTATGGGTTTGTAAGAACTTCTTGGGGAATCACAAATTGTGTGAATATGAAAATTGTATTCAAAAGCTACTCGATTTGTTCCAAAAAGTGGGTTGTCGTATGTCATTGAAAATGCATTTTCTGCATTCGTATTTGGCATTTTTTCCTGAAAATTTGGGCGCTGTGAGTGATGAACAACGTGAAAAATTCCACCAAGATATTCAAGTGATGGAAAAGCGTTACCAAGGATTCTGGAATGAAAGCATGTTAGCTGACTACTGTTGGATACTTTATCGTGATGAACCAGAAAAAGTCTACAAAAGGAAGTCATACTCACAGAGATTTCAAGTGATTTATATGCTTTAGTCAACAGTCTTTAAACTATTAAATGTGTATAAATTTTTACGAATAAATCTAGTTACAGAGACTTTGACTTATTTGTATAGAAACATAAATGGTGCTTGAAATATTAAATTTTTATCAATTTTTATGTATAGGGATTAAGTACAGAATGTCCTAAAATTAAAATTCTAAATATCTCAAGAACTAGAGGTGCTGGAAGAAAATTGAAATCAGATTTGAAATCAGCGCAAAAAAACTGGTTTAGACAAGTTATTTAGATTCATGGTGTATTCAAAAAGAATTTTTTTGTTGACCAGTGTTACCGCACAAAATTATTAAAATTAACGTGCGGTATCCCCAAAGATTCAATACTTGCTCCTCTTTTGTTCCTTATCTATATGTATCATATAGATCTATATGTATTATATCACGACTTTCCAAGGGTTTCTAGCAAAGTTGAATTTATAATATTTGCAGACAATACAAATTTATTTTACTATTTGACAAACATCAAGGATCTGTATGGTAATGTAAACACGGAACTCCAAAAATTAAATATTTGGTTTAAAACAAATAAGTTATCCCTAAACATAGAAAAAACAAAATACTCTTTATTTCATTCAAATCAGCAAAAAAAACATACTAGTAAATATTCTACCCTCTCTAAAGATATAAAATATTATCATAAAGAGAACTCATGAAACTAAATTTTTAGAAGTTATAATTGATGAAAATTTATCTTGGAAAGCTCACATAAATGCTTTAAACGCTAAAATATCAAAAAACATAGGTCTACTTTATAAGTCAAGACCTATGTTGTCGCAAAGTAATTTAACTTTTATAATTTTTCTTTTATACAAAGATACCTCAAATATGTGAATATAGCTTGGGCGAGTACGCATATAATTATAAATTAAAAACTTTACACCGACGTCAGAAACATGCTATAAGACTAATCTACCATAAAGACAAACTTACACACGCTGAACCCCTATTTAAAGAAATGAATGTGCTTAATGTTTATCAAGTTAACATTTACCAAAATATTATGTTTATGATAAAATTTAAATTAGGTCAAGTTTTAAATCATTTTATAAACAACTTTTTTATAAACAACGTTAATAAATATAACACAAGAAAAACACGTAGCTTTATTACACCATTAAAAAAACTAATTTTCAATTTAAATTTGTAGTAACTACAAATAAACCAGTTTTCCACCCATGTAATCCGAATTTTTGAAAACAAAGTTAAAAAAATCTGATACTGAACTTAAATAAATACTCTGAGTTCTTCTAACAGACTAAATTAAATTACATATATGCCAACTACAAAATGAACTGACTCGTTAATGTGTGTTATCTAAATGACTTTCACCTTTTTCAAATAATACATAATTTTACAACACGGTTGGTGATGAATTTTTTCAAGTTGTGCTTTTAGTTGTTTAGTGGGTGCACGAGCCAAAGACTGTACTGTGAATACGCGGTGTTTGGTTGAATTTGAGGGACCTGAAAGTTAACTTGGTCGATTTGGCTCATGATTTTATATTGCTCGATGAGGTCTACTCTTTTACTTCGTTCAGTTATTATTATCAGGTTAAGGCTTGATAGTATCTAAGTATACAGAAGGTGTTTTAAGGTGGAAATATGTTTTGTGGTTCGGTGTTAAACTTTTTCTTTTTAACTTTTAGATCGCTAGTTATAAAAACGCCTTGGTCTTGTTCAGATGAAATGCATAATAGCTGGTGCAGTTGGCCTACCAAGTTATTCAATTGTATAAATTGCAGTCGATTTTTTGTTGTTGCTGTGCCCAGTGTGCATGATTTTATACTTGTCAACATTAAATGGCATGAGCGATATGTGTGACCACTTCACGGCTTCGTTAATGTCGGCTTGGAGTTTTATGATGTCATGGTTCGATTCGATTACTCCGATTATTTTACAGTCATCTGCATACATTTTAAAATGGTGTTGTACTTTGTCTCGCAAATCGTTGATGTAGATAAGAAAAAAGAGTTACCCAAGAAAAAGTTCTTTTGGCACACCTCTAGATACTGTTTTCCAATCGGATTTATTGTTACCAATGGTTACTCGTTGTAGGCGGTTGGTTAGCCAGCTCATGATTCATTTGTGCAAGTTGTCGGACACTCCGTAAGATTTCAGCTTATGCAGCAGACGACGGTGCAGAACTTTGTTGAATGCTTTAGCAAAGTCTGTTAATATGATATTGGTTAGGTAACGCTTTGCGGGTAGCTTCAGTCAGGATGTCACACGTTTTGAGTATGTTTGTAGCGTAACCTTTTCCTTTTCGGAAACCGTGTTGAGCAAAGCTGATGAGTTTATTATTGTTCAAGTGGTCAGTAATGTGTCTGTGCACAAAGCTTTCAATTATCTTGCATGGACAGAAGTGCGTGAGATAGGTCGATAGTTTAAGGGGTTTGACTTGCAACTCTTTTTGAAGATAGAAGTAATTTCGGCTCTCTTCCATTGAGACAGTACTTAGACAGCTTTAAGCAATTTAGGGAATATAATGCTTAGTGGGATGGCAAAGCCTTCAGCACAGCATTTTAGGACGCGAGGGTGAATGCCGTCGAAGCTCATTAATTTAATTTTGTTCAGGTCCGAAAGTTTTTCTTTGACGGATTTGTATGATGCAAGTATTGTCGATTGGTTTATTCTTGTGGAACTAGGGTTAAATGTTGGAATAGACCCAAGCGGCTTAATTACGAAAACTGATTGAAAATATTTGTTTAGTGAGCTGCAGGTTACTTTAGGATCTGTAGTAATTAGCTTATTAGTTGTTTCAAGTTGACGGAGGCGGTCGAGTGTTTCTTGTTTGCTTTTGACGTACAAGTGAATAACTTTTGGGTCATGCCTGCTCTTGTTTACCAGTTCCATTTTGTAAGCAGGAACTGCTGATTTAACTAGTTTTTTTACTACTTTGTTTGCTTTTTTATGCTGTTTGCGTAAAGATGGCTTGTTTGTTCGGCTAGATGCAATAAATTTGCCCTAGAGTTCCTTTTTCAATTTCACAACGTTTGCAACATCTTTGGTCACCCGTGTTTTGTGCTTGTTAGTGTAAGGGGTAGTCGTTATATTTAAATTTTATCTTGAGCTTATTTTGAGTCAATATTTTATCTTGAGTTTATTTTAATTTAAAGAATATCAAAGTATATTTGTACTTAATATATATTCATATTTAACATAACCATAATATTTATCAATGAAATTGTAAGGGGTTCGCGATAAGATTATTACGATCTTCTTGAAGTCCTGCCCGTACTATTTAATTATAAATTTCATTATATATTTCCCGAAATTTGTAAATATTACATCTTTAATTTAAAAAATTTGTAAATGTTATATGTACGGCAAAATATGAGGAAAAAAAACAAACATTTTTATGAAAATATAAAACATTTTAGGTGATTTAAAAGTGCATTTATGATATATAACGTTCTTATCACAGAGCTTTCTGGAAGTGTTTATTTTTTGCCTCCTTATGAACCTGATCGAGGTATACTTAAAGTTTAAAAAAGATCGAGGTTGACTTAAAGCTAATTTTACTTCTATAAGCAGTTTCTAAAAACTAGCAATTAAGTTAAGACTACCTTAAATTCACATATACCAAGAATTGGCGTTTACTTTTGTGAATGATATCATAACATGAGAAGTTAGGTTTAAAAAAGTATATCAAGGCAAATATTTTACTAAAGATAAAAGACACAAATGATTTAAAGGCATTCTGACTTAAGAAAAAGTGAGTGGCATTTAATATTTCAGTTATTTATTTAAAAATCAAAGTGATACTTTCTGGGTTTTTGTCTTGCAAATTGTTCAACAATGTTCAACATCAAATGAGAGTTGTCATGGTCACCTTACTTTCAATACTCATCAAAGAAAGCATGTCAAGCCGTTCTTGATTTATTCTAGTACGGCATTCAATTTTTATACGCTTAAATGCGAGAAACTTCTTTCTCCTGTACAATTTGCCACCGTTTGCAAATTCTAAAAATTACTGCTTTATTCGAAAAAGTTTCTACCTAACCATTATTGAGCAAAATGCGGTACATTAACGATTCCTTGTTTGTTTTTGTAACATCAGAATTCATTTGTGTGACTGCAACCGAAATTGAACAATTTCCTCTTTCAAGTTGACTTCAATGTTATTCGAGTAATGTGCTGCCAAAGTATCACAATGTTTTACCACTTCTATACAAGTCAATGTTTGCAAACTGTTTATGAACCCAAATCTCCTGGCCACATCTGAATAGCAATCAGCACATTAACTCAGAATTCATTTCTTACAAGAAGAAAAACTTCTTTAGAAGTACCTTCATTGAACTGTTGCTTTCTTTTCCTAACTATTTTGATTTTTTTTTTATATATATCACATATGGATAACTCTTTTTCATATTTCTCAAGTTTATTCAATTCTATTGAACATCTAAACGATTGAACATACTCAGAGGATGAATGCAACAAACTAACAGCTTCATTCAAGTCTAAAGTGACACCTTATAAAACTGAATTGCTTTATTGAATCTTTGCAGTCTTAAAAAATAGACAAAATACTAGTTTCCAATTCATCAAGACGTTTTGGTAGTCCAAGCTTCTCTTGTCAAGTTTTACCTTTTTTACGTTCATCAATTGCAATGGTATTTAGAGCAGATTGAATATTCTTTTAAACCTTTCGCAAAGCTTTTGTTGCATCAGCATGTGCTGGCCATCTTTGTATGATAGTTATTTATGCACTGATGTTTTGTCTTTGGCTAACTCTTTTCTCAGGGTTGTACACCGATGAGTAGAAGGACTAAGAACTCCAGTAATGCATTTGATAATTCAATTCCAATGTGACTTTCAAACTTAATGAATGTCAAAAAATGCTAAATTAGTTCACCTTTCTTTACATAAAGAACTGTCACAGACAACATGTCTGTGACATGTTGTCTGTGACAGACAAAAAAGGACCATAAAGAATTAATAGATCGAGGATGTCCATGAAGTTACTATTGCGTACTGAACCAAAGTTCTCTTCATGTCCACGAAGTAACAAACCACGCTCAGCTAAAAACTTTACCACATCTACCGTCCGCCGAAGAATAGATAACTTATACTTAGATTCATTTTTTTCACCTTTGATTGGTCATAGCTTTCTCCAGTTTCTTATCAACACAACCAATCGTATCGCGTCGCTGTGCAAATGCTAAACAAGCCGATATACAACTTTCCATTATTTTTATGTAGCTCAACATCACGTTATCCATTTTACCAATGATTAAAAGTGTGTAAAAGGAAAATTATTTCATATCCAATAATAAAAGCTTACACTTAAAACAATAAACATGTCAATTTGATGGCAAGTAGCAAAGCCAGGTATATTCGGAATTCTCACCAGTTAATTTATAATGTTAAATAATGAAGTACAATACCGGTTTTGTTTTATACTACTGTCTGAGTGTTTTGGTCGCAAAAATCCTTCACAAAATAATGAAGATAAAAGCTGATAAAATAAGATTGCATGTTTAATGAAACTGTTTTTCATAAACCAAGATCAGTTTCATAAACAATTGGCAGGTCTACCACTGCATGTTTTTGTACACTTTCAGAGTCAACGTCTGCTTAAGCTGTAGCGGGTTCAAGATCAACTAGTTCTTGATTTTTAACTTCACTGAATTCATATTCACTTTCACTTTCTGTTTTTCGACTTTTACTTTTCTACTTCTAAACTGTTGTACAATGGGAAAAAGTTTCCACTTTATATGAGCACGTTCAGGGGCACCGCCAGCATTTTTTGATCTTTGAGATTGATTTCCAGACATGGAGCAAACTCCAAACATTTATATGTTTATACTTTTGTCAAATAAGGATGCTTTGCAAAAAAGTTGCGATGATTGGAGCTTGGTAACAAAAAAGCCCCAAAATTTTGTCCCAAACGTGAGAGCAACAAGTTGATGAAATATTTTTTATTCTATCTTCAACTAGACTTATATTCATCGATAAATTTTAAGTTTCATAGTATTATCTCTCAGCGTTCAAAAATTATGACAATATTAAATTTGCAACCCCCTCAAATTGAAGGGGGTTTGAACTTTATATAGTCATAATTTTTGAACGCTAAAATGTTTTAACATGAAATTTAAAATTTATTGATGAATATAAGTCTATTTGAAAATAGTACAAAAAATATTTCATCAACTTGTTGCTCTCACGTTTGGGACAAAATTTTTTGGCTTTTTTGTTCTCAACCTCCAATCATCGCTAATTTTTGCAAAGCATCCTTATTTGACATAAATATAAACATATAAAATTTTGGAGTTTGCTTTATGTCTGGAAGTTGTTAGCTATCTCAAAGACCAAAAAATGCTGGTGGCGCCTCTGAGTACGCTACATTTTCAACAATGTCAACTCTCAACTGAGTCAACTCATAGCTGTTACGGAGTTTTGTAACTGTTGTTGTGTATTAAAAGGAACATATATTATTACGGAAATTGTTCTTGCTTTCTAGTTCTTTCTTTCCAATAGCACATGATTTTAAATACTTCAAATAAAAGAAGGTACTTTTCAATAAGTAATAACAAAATTTTGGGGCCAGAGGATTAGGGGGCCAGAGGCACGTGCCTCAGTTGCCTTAGTTATAATCCGCCTCGGTTCCAGGCATGAAGTAAATTCCATATATTTATATGTTTATACTTATGTCAAACAAGGATGCTTTGCAAACAATTGCAACGATTAGAGCCTAGGAACAAAAGCCCAAAAATTTTTGCCCCTCCTGTCCCAAACGTGAGAGCAACAAGTTGATAAAATATTTTTTGTATTATTCTTAACTAAATTTATATTTATCGATAAATTTTAAATTTTATTGTATGATATTTCAGTTCCCTCAATTTGAGGGGGTTACAAATGTTTGGATTTTGACCATATCAAGAATTTAGCTATCTCAGAGATCAAAAAATGCTGGATCCCCCCCCCCCCCCATATTTTGCTAAAATACAATTGGTCTTTTAATTGTGGTCAGAAAAAAAATTTGGCTAATGCATATTTTATATATACATATATATATATATATATATATATATATATATATATATATATATATATATATATATATATATATATATATATATATATATATATATATATATATATATATATATATATAATATAATATAAAATATATATATATATATATATATATATATATATATATATATATATATATATATATATATATATATATATATATATATATATATAAAAGATATATATATATAAAAGATATATATATATATATATATATATATATATATATATATATATATATATATATATATATATATATATATATATATATATATATATATATATAATATATATATATAATATATATATATATGTATATATATATATATTATATATATATATCTTTTATATATATATATATATATATATATATATATATATATATATATATATATATATATATATATATATATATATATATATATTTTATATTATATTATATTATATATATATATATATATATATATATATATATATATATATATATATATATATATATATATATATATATGTATATATATATATATATATATATATATATATATATATATATATATATATATATATATATATATATATATATATATATATGTATATATATATATATATATATATATATATATATATATATATATATATATATATATATATATATATATATATATATATATATATATTTATATATAAATAAACCATTATGTATCTGTTTAGAAATATTGAAACTTTTATGCAATGGATGTGAAGTTAGACAATCAAATTTGTCAAAAAAAAGTACAAATATTGTGTGCTTAATGAAGAAAAAATATCTTTTTCTTGATGAAGACAAAACTGTTTTAAGATATAAACCATCAGTTCTACGGAGTAATTTCAAAAGTAAGTCCTTGAATTTCGTTGTATTTTAACAAACTATTAACTTAATCAAATTTAAATTTAGGTTAAAAACCTCAATGATGGAGGCATGGGAACCAAAAATACCCCAAAGTTTTCCAGTCCCTCCCTGCCCAATCTTTGTTCTATAGATTATGCCAATATTTTTTGAGATTTTTTTTTTTTCAATGGAGTTTATTTGCTGTTTCCATGATAGATTCATCATTAAAATTCACTCTTAAAAAATTACCGTGAGTTTGCCTTTTAATCTCAGTTTTATTAATTTGGAGATTTCTTTATTTCTTTAGAAAAAAATCTCATCTTGGGATGTTTCGTCTAAATGGCGTTTTACTCGTACTATTCTTTTAAATGGTTTAAAAACAGACTCCACTTGTAATTCTACGTCTGTAGTTTTCTAAAGATGAGCAACAGCTTTTCATTAATTTTGCACATTGAGTAATGTCCATGCATTCTCTTATAGAGTTTTACTTACAATATTGATTTAAAAAAGAATGTCATGCCAGACAATTAAAGAGACAAGAAAGCTAAAATCTTTCAATTGCTTCGCTAGGGTTATCGCTTCTTGTCCAGTTTCAGGATCACATCCTTCAATTTCTGACTATGCTATCAAAGGATCATGTATATCACCAACTTGATAACGAACAGCTTTGAAACTACTTATTTTTGCTTCTTACCGCGTGTCACAGAGTTTCTTTAAATGCACAATTTTAACGTGATCAATTAAAATTTTCCATTGGCTCTCTGAAGCTGAGAATAGAATGAACTATTTCTAGAGAATACCGAATAAAGTTATAAGTTTTACTGAAGACCGTGCAAAGTCACTTATTACCAAATTTAAATATGACTGCCGCAGGGAACATATAATGCTAAAGGATTAAGATTTAGAACCCTTTTTTGTACCCCATTAATCTTTCCATATTTTATCCATTATCATACCCTTGACCTCTGCAGTTAGAGATTTCAAGTCCATGTTTAGGTAGCAATTCGACTAATACTTCAGTAAGTCCTAAGCCTGTAGGATCAGAAACAGAAAAAAACCCAAAAAAGTATTATTTAATTTCAACTCTAATGTCTAATGACAAGTCAACAATTCGAATCATAAGAGAAAGTTGTTCTTTTTTAGAAATATCAGGTGTACAATCAGCAATGATTGAATAGTAAACGGCTTTCAAGACTCGGTTTATTATTTCACCATTAACCTTTTGAGACATTAAATCTATTAACTCATTTTGAATATTTTTTCCCGCAGTAATGATCTGAAGAGCCACCTTTTATTGCAAGTGCTAAATTTTTTTGCATCACAGGATCAAATTTTGCAAGCATCTGTATTAGTCCAAAGAAATTGCCGTTTTGAGGTGAAAACAGTTTATCTGAACTCCCTCGAAAAGCCATATTATTTTCAGCTAGGAAAATGACATTCATCAAGCAAAGAAGAGCATTTTGCCATTGCAAACTTTTTCTATAATTTTAAGTTTTTCATTATCTAGAGTTTTTCCAGTTTTTAATCTTATTTCAGTTTCTATCCACTGTTAA
This sequence comes from Hydra vulgaris, assembly GCF_022113875.1. Lineage (NCBI taxonomy): Eukaryota > Metazoa > Cnidaria > Hydrozoa > Anthoathecata > Hydridae > Hydra > Hydra vulgaris. The sequence goes on from NC_061169.1 coordinate 21,291,112, forward strand.
TAACATTTTTCATGGAAGACGCTATTTTCATGAATTCCCAATGTTTTAGTTAAATGTCTCCATTTATTGAACCCAGCAGAGACTAAGTTTGACTTTGAATTATTATCAAAAAGTAGACAGCAAAAACAAAATATGGAGTTTTAAGAATCTGAATAAACCAACCATCTACGGCAAAAGGCTTCTCCATTTGCAAGTTTTCTAATGTAATAAATGCTAGATAAATGTCGACTATTTCTATCTTCAGGGTAATTTTACCATTGTAATATGAAAAGGACCAAGTTTAATTAAATGGTCCGTAATGTTGCTAGATTGAACAATTGGCCACTTTCCACAATCCAATAAATTAGGGGTGGAATGAAAGAAGCAAACTTGAGTCAAGTTCGACTTTTACTTTGTAACCAATAGCGGCAGAGTATTTTTTGAGGGGAAAAGCAATACTTTATCGCTTTTGGTTGCAATGTAAAGTTCAAGTTGAGCTTGACTCAAGTTCGCTTCTTGCATTTCATCCTAGATGTTTCTTGTACAAAATCTTCCGATAGATCATTTGATTTTTAAAATATAACTGGTTCATTATCTACTTTGATATCCAATGAAGTTTGACAATTATTTTGAATATTCTTCACGACTTTCGTCAGGTTTTTTATAAGTAACATATTTTTCAATGCTCATGAATTTTTTAATTTTTTCAAATTTTTGATCTTTTTTTTTCTGTACTCATACCCAGACAACTTTTGTCTCGAATTCGAAATATTATGTGACATGAGATTATTTTTTATTCGTAAGATAAAATTATTTCTATAATTGAAAAAAAAAAAAAAAATGAACAAAGTTCTCAAGAAACATTGATAAAATTCTTAAAGAAGATAAAACAAAACAAAACTTACTGATTTTTAAAATTGAGTCAACTTAACATTTAATAACAAAAAATACGAACTTTTGAACTTTTTTATAAAAATAATTGTGCAACTTTTCGAAATGACTCCTAAGGGACATAACGCACAAATGATACTAAAAATACAATAGAAAACCAAGCATTAATTATATTTTTTAAGTAAATCTTGTAAATTTTTAAGGGTCAGGCGTTAAATCTTTTATTTTTGATTTACTATTAGAAAATTAAAACTTGGGAAGAAATAATCGTTTTTTTTGACTTTCAAATCCGGAGTCTTTTTTGGGATTCTGCTTCATTGCTATTTGGATGGACAGTGTTTTGGAATCCAACTTTTAATTTTTATCATGATCAATCCTAAATATAGGAGGAACTCTAAGCCTTTTTTTTTTTATTTGAGTTTTCATGCTATATTTTTTCTGTACAATGTTCTTATATCCGAAGATATTGTTGGCTTAGCATAAGAACAGCCACAAATAGTCATTAAGACTAATTCATAGTAGCGTCCGTTATTGACCAACATTTTTGAATACCGAAGTACTACTTAAGCGCTGAGTTGGCGGTGGCGGGATTTGAACTCAATTTGTTCAACGATTTGAACACAATTTGTTCAACAGCCCGGGTTTTAACTTTTCCTTTGATGCTCTAACTATCTCAGCTATCCCGCCACGTATTTCACGGTTTGATTGCTATTGGATGCAAATTTTATACCTCTTTTAGGAAGTGATAAATTTTTTATTCGGTTTTCTAAATTTTAAGTTATCTCAAACAAAAGCCTTTTGAAGATAAAGCATAACTATTTGGAAAAATAATTTTTGTCATTCCAGAAAAACATGTATATTGATTTTAAGACATCCGAGTCTAACTCCGGCTTCCGTTACGAAAGTACTGCTTGTTGTCTAGACAACATATATATTTATGGTCTTTCTCCATAATTTTTTAAAATGCTCTCAACTTTTTAACAAGTTCTTAATTGAATCGTGCATTAGATAGAGGAGGCGAAGCGAGGCTGATGTTATTAAAATGTCAAAGCTTATCTAATCTGAAACGCTAGTCTCCTCCATAAGCTCGCTTCATATTATTTATCTGGAAAACTATTTGAATTATAATAAAAAATTTAAATTCCGTCTATAGTGTAAAAATCTTTAAATACAAGCTTGATAAACATGGATATTATGAAACTCTGATCTCTATGAGTATTTTGAAACTGTAATTAGAATGGGCTCATGATAGATTCAACATGGCGTTGAATTTCAAGGAACATGAATAAATAATAATTTCAAATATTTTTCCAGATAAACAATTTGAAATTATAATAACTTCAATTAGTTTCCCAGATAAATAATATGAACGAGCTTATAATAATATTAAATCATTCTTTATATTAAATACCTAATGTTAAAACTTCTTTAGTACTGTAAAGTTCTGTCCTTGTTCTTTTGTTGTTTCTTATCTATATTTTTCTTACGATCCTACACCTAAAATCTAAAGTGGCTCTAATCGCTGATGACACAACAATATACTCTTGTCTTAACAAGGAGTCATCACTCTTCAATCATATAAAACGGGCAGCAAAATTCATTTATAGAAAGAAATAAGTTTTGCTTCCAGTTTTATATGATTACAAATAATTATCATATTATTGTTGATATTCTTATAATGATGAACAGCAACACTTTCAATGAGCCCTCTATATAATCTCCTCTCGAATTATTATTCACTACTGACCTTTGGTGGAGACTATATATACAATCGATTGCAAAGTTAGTATCTACTTAGTTTGCTACCAAAACTCTTTCTCCGTTAACTCATCTTTAAATCTTTGATTCATCAAGTTTTTTTTCTCTTACATCAACACTTTGAGACTCTCTTATCTTCATGTTTTTCTGACTCAAAAAATATTTTCATGAGTCAGGAAAATATATATTTTCCTTACATTATATTTTATTGTATAACATTCTTTTTTTTCTGGTAACTTAAATGCATATCATAATAAATTGAATGGCGATATAGAATGTAGATTGAAATAAATCACCTGGTATATAAGTTAATGTTTATGATATGTTAATACCTAAGGTATATGCACAGGTGCTGCAGGATAATTATGCTAGAAAATTCAGATAAAATTTGTTTATTTAAAAAGTATTTAAGAAAAATTCAAAATTCTTTTAATTTCTTTATTTTATTTACAGATTCTTTTAGCATACATTATTGAATAGTATATATATATATGTGTATATATATATATATATATATATATATATATATATATATATATATATATACAGGGGCGCCGAGACCTGTCTTGCCTGGGACAGCAATCCTGATTGGCGCCCTAATTTATCAAATTTTCCTATATTGTATATGAAGGACCTTTTTTTTTTTCAGGTACATATTTATACATTTCATTTGGCATCCCTTGGATATCTGCCACCTGTGACAAACTGTCCCAGTGCTCCCCCCCTCCTCTTGGCAGCATATACATACATACTTTAATATATATACATATATATATATATATATATATGTATATATATATATATATATATATATATATATATATATATATATATATATATATATATATATATATATATATATATACATACATACATACATATATACATACATACATATATATTAAATTCCTTTAATTTTAAGGCTGTATTGTCTTTAAATAGGCTCTAACTTGCACATCTATTTCATCCTGAAATAATCCAGTTTTACATCGTTATACTTTTTATAAAATAACTCATTTTCTTTATTTTTTTATTGTAATTTATTTTTATTGGCTGACAAATTCAGATTTAAATTTTTATTTATATTGGCTGGCAAATTCAGATTTGTAATTTTTGATTCGAAAATAACACTATTTTTTTATTATAAAAACAAATTCAAACAATAATTAGCACCATATTTAGATATTTAGCTGATGTTTTTTTATAATGATAATTTGTTTTTTTATTTTTTTATTTTTCTAAATTAATAAAGTATAAGAATATGCATTTTAACTCAAATTACTATAAATATAATTTTAAAAGATTTTAAGCTAAAAAAAAAAAAAAAAATTTTATAATCAAAAGTTTGCTAAGATACTTGATTAAGAATCAAGGTACCCATATTGTTTTATAATTAAAACTTTAAGAAAACCCTGAATTAATAGTAAAGAAAAAATGTAAGATAAAGTTAAGTTATATATATATATATATTATATATTTATATATTATATATATTATAAATAGGGTTAATTTCACAACTTTTTTATTAAAAAAGTTGTGAAATGCACAACTTTTTTAATAAAAAAGTTGTGCATTTCACTTTAATCTAATTAGGTGCTCTTTCATTACTCCAACATTTTTCGAAAGCATCTTAAACATTTCAAAATAGATAAACCTTTATTGAGAAAAATTATTTTAAAATGGTTTATTTTTTGTTGGTCAAATAATAGTTATTCAAAACAATTACTGCGTGCATTGTGCAGATATTCATAATTTTTTAAGTCTAATGTTCATTTTAAAGCAAGGTTAGTGCTTTTTGGATACCTCATGATTAAATATTTTTTGGGTCACTTTATATTTTTACTGAAAATAAAATAAAAAAAATTCTCTTAGATAAGCGAGTAAACCATTTTTACAGCATTTATTTCTTCTTTGTACCATCTTGTATTACAACCTATTTTGAAAGCTTAGTGCTTTTTGGATACCTCATGATTATATTTTTTTTTTTGGTCACTTTATTACACTGAAAAAAAAGTAAAAATTTCTTTCAGATAAAGGAGTAAAACATTTTTAAAACATTTTTTTCTCATTTGTACCATCTTGTATTACAACTTATTTTGACAGCTTAGTGCTTTTTGGATACCTTATGAACATGAACATTGATGAAAGTTTGTTATCTTATTAATAGTAAATATATGTTTATATTCTATGATTGTATGTTTTATTTATTATAAATGAAAGTTTAAAACTTCATGGTTTAAACTTATTTTACATAATGCAGTTTAAATATTTCTTTTGTTAACTTCGTGTTTTTCAAATTAGTAAAATTTTGAATTTTTTTGCTTTTGGACCTTATTGCAGTTCAGATCTAACTTTTTTCTGTTTTATTTTTTTTTTTGCTGTTCAATTTTTTTTTTGCTTCAGACACTTTCTATTTAAAATTTATTTATAAAAAGTTTCAAGTACAAATATTGTTTTATTTTAGTCTTGGTTTCAAACATTAATGATATAAATGTTGCGGAATCTATTGAAACAAAACTCTGTTTTAAGAAGAAACTTCTTCATCAGTTTATTATTTCATATAAAGATGAAGAAAATAATGCACATCAAATAGGTTTTATTGTAGAAGACCAAAACCAATTGAAACTTTGGACTTCAGGTCTTCAATATTTATCAGGTAAACATTAACATAATCAATAGTTAACAATTGTCAAAAAACATATTTATTTTTTTTAGTATTGTTTAACATTATAATTGACAAATATATGATAACGATTTATATTTAATGCTGGATATTTGGTAACTGCTGTATATTTAGTAGCTTTGTAATTAACAGTAGTAAACAGTGTAATAGAATTTTATTTTATTAAAAATTTTGTTTGTTTTTAGATAAGTTTAAAAAACCAGAAGATCCAATTGTTGATGATTGGTTACGTGAGGCATATTTTGCTGCTGATATCAACAAGAATAATTTGCTTGGTTTAAAAGAAATCAATCAGATGTTTAATTCCTTAAACATATTTAAAGAAAACTCTGATATTAAGCTCAAATTTCAAGTATGTTTTTTCAAATAAGTAAAAAATAGAAAAAAAAAATTATTTGTAACTTGTTTTTATTAATTTATATATAACAAATAGTTTTTAGTTTTTTTTCCTAAATCAACTTAATCCCATTCTATTGTGTGTCCATTAGTATGGAATTAGGATTATATTTGTATTGCACTGACTATACTATATGTTTTGATATAAATATGTAAATATAATAAATGTATTATAATAATAAATTAATGAAAGTTTTTCAGATTTTTTTTTTAATTAACTTATACCACTAATAATGATTTGAATATTTATGTTTTTTTTTCTTGTTAACAAAAAAGGTTGTTTTTTTTATATATCATTTTTGAAACAATACTTACATGTATAACAAAATTTTTATAATTTTATATTCTATTAGTTTTTTATTAATTATTTAAAAGCTTAGATATTTATTTTTATCTTTCACAAAGTTATAAAATGAAACAGATGTCAAATAAAAAACTGCAATGGCAAAGTTTAAGTTGGTTCAAAGTTGTTTACTTTTGAATTAATTAGTCAACATTGTAGTTTACAATCACTTTTTCTTTATTAAAAATAGGAATGCTGCAGTGATGGTAAAAATAATGAGAATGCACAGTTGACACGAACTGAGTTTGCAAAGTTTTTTAAGTTCTTTTCATTTGATAGTAATGAAGTTTCGAGCATAATAAAGGATTATGGAAGGTATTCCTATTATAATATGTTTTTAACTGTTGGGTTCTGCTTACATCTCTTTTTTAATTATTAAGTTTATATTGGGTTTTTATTATTAGAAAGTTACAAAAATCGTTTTTTTTTTTCATTGTTATTTGGGTACATTGTGCTTACATCATTTGATTGCTACTTAAAGGGATGAGTCGATGGATGACTAGTTATTATCCTACTCACTAAATCAAATATTTTGATTTAGTGAGTAATAATAATAAAAATTAAAAATGTTTACATTTTTAATTTTTATTTTATTAGATGGTTTTTTTTTATTAAGGTTCTTGTACTAATTGTTAGTCACCCTGTTACTCCAATAATTTCTTAAAAGTATTAAAACAAATTCAGTAGACGTACTTCTAATAATTTCTAATCAGTAGATTTTAATTTATGTTTTGATCAATGGATTTTAACAGTTTACTGTAATACCAAATTTGCTGTTTATTTAGAACAATATATGGCAAAATTTGCCTGAATGCAGAATCTCTACAAAAATTTTTGTCAGAAGTACAACAGGTTAAAAATCATCATTATTTACATTACATTTATATTACTGTTGTATGCTATTGTTTTTATTTCTTAAAACAATTAATAAATTATAGAAACTATTATTTTTATTATTTTATATTGTAACTACATTTGTTTTTTTTTATAACATTTTAGTTAAATTGTAAATATCTTGTCAAGTTATGTCACAAATTCAAAATTACACCATGTTTACCCTTACCAAATCAGTCTACCATCTTTGTTTGCAAAATGCTTAAATAATTATAATTTCTAAAATTTCAAATTTTTTTTTGAAAGTTTAAATTACTTATGTATGTTATGTACTGTTATGAAGTTGCACTAATTAATGTATATTTCCAGTATAACTGTCCTACTTGAACAGGGTATGTTAATAGTACATGAACCGCACTTTAACGCTTTGTTACAGTAGTAATTATGAATAGGAAAACTTTATTGCAAATTACTTAAGGAGTTGTTTTCAATGTGTTTGTATTGGTAACTTGTATTCCAACATCATTCTTATAAAGAGTATAAACACCATACTTATAAATATCTTAGGACCTATTTTATTTTATATTTTAAAAAACAATCTTTCCTTGTGAATGGTGATTGTGGTACCAAACTTTTGCAGGCAACAGCAAATTGTATTAAGCAAAAAAGAAATAGTGCACACCTTGTCAATACTTAAAATAATTTTTTAAAAATGGTTGCAGACAACAGCAAATTGTATTAAGCGAAAAAGAAATAGTGCACACCTTGTCAATACTTGAAATATTTTTTTAAAAATGGTTGTATAATTGTCAACTCAAAAAAACTACATATAAATGTTTCAGTTTATACTAATAGTCCTTTACACTATGGAAAGAATTTTTTCCCTTTAAATTTGTACTCTATGAATATTTTTAACTCTTAAATCTATTTAGTATTGACTCAATGTTAAACCAGGTCAAGAAATTGAATTCTGATAACTACTCTTATATTGCTTGAAAAACAAATTTTTGTTGGAAAAATAAATTTCATTGTTTGATAAGAGTCTACCATATATAAGCTATTATTATACTAGTCTATAACAAAGTAATAAAATACATAAAGTATATATAGTATAATACAAAACGTATATGTATAATATATGTATATGTTTATTACATTAGCATAACATTCACCCTCCTCTTAAAAGTGTTCAGCTGTATTTATAAGTTGAGGTTTTCTGGTGCTTTAGAAATTTGTGAAGATCTACGAGGAAGAATGTTAATTTGCTCTTTAGGATTCTTTTTTTTATTTTTTCTAGTTCTTTTTCAGAGATTAAAGAAGTTTAGGGGTTTGGGGATAGTTATTGATGGTTGTTACTTCTAAATTGTTGTTTGATGTTTGTATTATAGGACTTTTTCCAATGGGAGCCAGCTGTTTAGTATACACTGTAGTCTCATGACCACAAGGAAATCTCACATAAGCATAACGAGGATTTACTTCAATGAGCTGAACCTCATTTACTGAATCTTCATATTTACTTTGCATTGCATTTCTTATTATAAATACAGGTCCTGTGTTGACAGCCATAAAGGAAGACCCAGATGATAATCTTTATTGAAAATTGAAAAGGCGTTCAAGTGGACTAAAATTTGTAGAAGTATATAATAGAGATCTTGTAGCATGAAGTGCATCAGGTAGAACTCTTTTTCATGATGATATAGGCAGATTTTGAGATTTCAGAGTGAGTAAAATAATTCGATTGTATCTTTCAACTTGCCCATTTCCAATCAGGTTGTAAGAGGGTTGTTCTGCTAGTTGCGATCCCTTTTGATAAGAACAATTGCTTTAATTAAGAAGATATTAATGAGGATCCACAATC
>NC_061169.1:21304853-21329853 GCF_022113875.1 Hydra vulgaris
TGTAAAACTTTGGAGTGTGAGTTTATTAAATTTTATTATATATAGTTTAAAACATTTATTGTTTGAAACAAGTGTTTTTATATGGGTAATTCTATTATCTTTTTATTAATTTTTTATTTGTATTTTAAAAAAAACACATGGTAATTAATAAAAAACACAAATGACTTTGCAGACATGCTTTAAGCTTTGCAGACATGCTTTAATGCTTTTTTGAAAAAATATGTGTGGCATAAAAAAAAAATTTTTTTTAGCCAAAATGGAGATGTTTAAAACTCCTATAAAGTTTTTCAATTCCAGAAAATTTTACTGCAAATCAGTGGCAAAAAATTTATTTTTCTTATGTAATAAATGTTTGCTTTTTTCACAAACATTTAGTTGCAAAACCTCAGTTTATGTTAGATGTCTTAAATATAATTAAGTACACAGTTTTTTTTCTTAAAAACATTATTGCTATAAAATTTCAAATGGCTGTATCAATTTTTGTTCAAAAATTGATACAGCCATTTGAAATTTTTAAACAGCCATTTTTTGTATAATTTAAGTAATTTTTATTTATAACCATATAATTTATAACCATATAGTTTATGACATCTCTATATAGTTCTGGATTTTTTTGAGTCTTAAGTTGATAAGCTTTTGAAGAAAATAAAATACACTTTTTTTTTCTTCAAAATAGATTTTTTAGTTACTTTTTTTACCAAAGTTCACCTATTTTAATACAGGAAACTGAAGATAACTTAAAACATAACAAAATGTCATAACTTTAATGCGCAGAGCTTAAATAGAATTGCATAGATCAAGTAACATTAAAAACTGAGAAAAAGGTCACATTTAAGAAAAAAAAATTATGATTTATAATGCTTAAGAATATTTTTTTTATTATAATTGTGGCATCCAGACATACTAGAGGTAATAAATATGTCTTAAAATTAAATTAATGGAAAAACTTTTACTATATTCAAAAAATGCTTGTAAATATTTAATTATTACAAAAAATCACCAGGCATTTTAATCTATTTATAAAATTATTTCTGACAAACTAAATCACTTGTCTTGTGTCATCAATTAATCTCCCCTTTCCACTTACCAATACTTAAGTGTGAGTTTAAAATAAAAAAAAATTCAAAATTTTAAGTTATAATTATCAATATTTTTATAATCCCTTTTTTTGAATTTCATAATTTTAAATTGTTTAATGATAACTGCATTACCAAAATAAAAAACATTAATGATTTGGACTTTTTATTTATTTATTTTTTTTCGATTATTTTAAAAATACAAAAGATAATATACAAACATATGTAACAATATTCTACACTTTTATGAATGAAATTTTAAATCTTTTTGTTTAAATTTCATAAAACTTTAAAAAAAACATCATCGGAATAAAAAATTTGTTGCGTATGTGACAATCATGACACATACGCAACAAATTGACTATCTATAATCTAGTAAATTACAATCTAGACTGTCAATAATCTAGTAAATTTTCTAGACTGTCAATAATCTAGTAAATTACAATCTTTTTTTTATTTTAGTGGATTGTTATGATGGTGAAAACAATGAACCAATTGTATACCATGGTTTTACTTTAACATCTAAAGTACTTTTCAAGGATATAATTGATACTATTGCATTTGGTGCATTTTTACAGTCAGAGTAATAATTAAAAAAATACAAATTATGAGTTTCATTTATATAATATTAATAATTCCTAATAAGATGAATTTGTTTTTGAGTTGTTTAATTTTTCAATTTCTTTTTATTTTAGTTATCCAGTAATTTTGTCTTTTGAAAATCATTGTTCACCTGAGCAACAAATTGTCATGGCACAACATTTAAAAGAAAAACTAGGAAGTATGTTAATCAAATAATTTAGTTTTTAAAAATAGTAGCTCATTAAATTTTATTGATGTAATACATAGTATCTGATTTCCAAAAGTTAAAAAGTTTCATTTCACTCTTTTTAGGACAAAAATTTATTTTTAAAACAAAAACTATTTATAAACAAGGTAATTTATTTGCACTGCATTGCACATTAACACTTTTTTTTCATAGACATGCTGTTTGTTGAAGATCCTGATGTAAATCAATCAAAGCTCCCCTCTCCAGAAGCATTAAAAAGAAAAATTTTCATAAAGGTTTATTCTGATCTTAATTATTATAACATATTGTTGCTTAAAGTACATTATCATTTTATATTTTCAAAAAAAACATAAACAGGTGTTAAAAATGAGTATTATAAAACCTTTTTCCTCTCTATAAATCAAAATAAAGCTTCTCTTTTCAAAAACATTAAATGATCATATTCCTATACAATATGCTGTCTATAAAATTCCACACTGCCTTCATTGCAGAAAAAAAATTCAATAAGGTTAAGGTTTATAGGTTAATCCACTTGTTTTTGTAATTTGCAACTTACCAAACTTGCACAAATGCACATGTGAAATTTGTTAACCTGCTGTTGGATGTAAAAATATTTTTCTGAATTTGTATTGATGTAGTGATATAATGCTTTTTAAGCAAGAAATTCCAAGTTTGATCCCCATCATGTCTCTGGCAGCACCTTATTCAACTTTCTAGTTGAACACAGTACTATCAGGCACTGAGGTACTACCAGGGAAAATACAATGTACTTCTTTTGGTCTTTTCTTTAATATGTCTAATTATTTTTATTACATAAATGTATATTGTATATATATATATAAATATATATATATATATATATATATATATATATATGTATATATATATATATATATATATATATATATATATATATATATATAAAAGCATAAAGATGTTATCTACAAAAACACGAGGACTAAAAAAAAAAAATTTATTTACTTTTTAGGCAAAGAAACGAAGTCAAAATGCAGAAATTGATGATGATGCAGTTGATGCAAGCATCAAGAAACGTCAATCCAAAATAAAGCAGGTAATAATAAGTATTTTTTTGACATGTGTGTCATGTGTCATGTGACATGTGTGTCATGTGACATGTGTCATGTGTCATAAAACTGCAAAAAAGCTGTATGACAATAGCAATCTATCAATTTAGTTATTTTATCAAAGTGCATTTTAAACATTTGACTATAAAAAAAAACTAGTTGGATGGATTAATTCATTTAATTTACTTTTCTTTATCTTATATCTTTTCACTACAAATATCTTTCACTTTTTACCATCAAATTTTTTTCACCTTTCACCATGAAATCTTTTCAGTTTAATTCATAAAATTCAAATCCTCAAATTTTTTAGGTCAAATTAGGTAGAATTACAATTTTTACAATAGAATTTACAGTGTTTGAATCATAGAAGTTCAATCCTTAATATTAAACCCTTTTATAAGATTGAAGAATTTGTTAGATTTAAATGATCTTTCAGATTATAGAAGTTTGAATTACGAGAGTTTTTATTTTTATTTTTTATAAGCCAATAATTATGCCTAAGTTATACTAAAGCTGCTTATTAAATTTTTTTGCTGGCTTAAAACTTTTAAAGCTGGTTAATATATTTTAAAGCTGGCTATTAAATTTTTATGCTGGCTTAAAATTTTTAAAGCTGGTTATTAAATTTTTATGCTGGCCTAAAATTTTTAAAGCTTCCCAAGTTATATCCAAGCTGGCTTGAAAAAAAAATTTTATTTTAAAACTAACAAAAAAGTTAATATTCACTTTTTACTAATTAATAATTTAAAAATTTAACAAATCATTAGTTAAAAATAATATTTGAAATTTAATAATTAATATTTGATAATACATAAAAAAAACTAAATCTTAATTTTTAAAGCTAAAAATCAAGTACACAAAATGAAAGTATGCAAAAAATATTTATTTGAATTAGTTTAAATAAAATTTAATTAATTTTAAATAATTTTATAATTTTTAATAATTTTAAATAAATTTAATTTATTTAATTAAAAATAATTAAAACAAGTTTTTAAAACTTTTTTAACTTAATTTAAAAGTTTAAAAGTTTTAAGTTCAACTTAATTGTTTATTTCGTTTTTTAATACTCAATTTTTTTATTTTTTCTTAAACCTGTCTTTTTAATTAATTTTTTTTTTACTCACAACTAGTTTACTCCTAATAGGGCTGCAAGCAACAATTATTTAAGGAGTTACCAGATAACAAAGAATATTTTTAAAAAGTAAGAAAACGGTTGACAAGAAATACTGTAAATTGTATGAGCCAGAAAAACATGACAGTAGAGAATTGTGATGTTCAAAAAAAGATGATGAAAACAAGTTTTTAGAGCATGAAGAGACTGATACAGTAAAGGGATGGAACTTTGCTGAATAACAAGTAACAAAAGAATGAGTTTGGGTTTATGTAACAAAAAATAATAGCTTGTTAGAGCAGCAGCCATGGTGTTGATGGTGGTATTTGAGCATCAGCCCATGGTGGTATTTGTAGAAAAAAGAAAAAAATATTGTGACAATATGACAAAGGCTCAAGCATGGAAACTGAAGATTTTTGGACTTTGAAAAGAAAAGCCTTAACTATGCTGCCCATTGAATGCACAAATGAATCATTCTGTTATAATAGTTAATAAATCAGCTGTAAAACCAGAGAATCAAAGTCTGCATTAATTGTAAGATATTAAGCTTATAATGAGCTTGATAATTAAAGATATTTGCTAATAGAAGCAATCCACGATGATCAGTATGGTTGCAAGGTCCAGAGTTTTTAAAATTTTGATCCACAGATGCCATTTTCTAGCAAAGCGGAAAACATGATCAGTTAAGCTCTCATCTCATTTAGAAAGTATTGAAGTCCTGAAAACACCTTTGCAAGACTGTGACAGGAATGTTGTCCTTATCACAAAAAGAGTTTAATTGAGTAGTAACTTTAACTATAAATGTTGTAGTGATTTAGATGTCTAACAATGAGTTAACCTTTTTTTCTGGGATGACAAAAGCGTGGTTTTTAGATGAATTTGAGGAAAGTACTTTGCGAGTAGATCTGCCTTTTTTTTCAAAGAAGTAGTAAGGTTGGACCAACGTATGAGAGAAAATGTTAGATTTTGCCAATCAGTTAAAATTTGGTGAATTTTGCAAGAGATAAGATTTGACTGTATTATAATATTTATTGTATGAAAAGTTGCTTCAAAGATCACAAGTATTTTTAAAAGATAGATTGAAGCAATTAGGTGGTAGTGACGGTTTTTTATATTTAATATTTTAGATATTTTATTAATGTTTTAAATTCTTAGAAGACTTGGCTCATTCATAGATATTGCCTCCTAAGCAATCAGCTATGTAGTTACCTCGGTCTCTCAAATTAACTCAAAGTCATTGCAAAGGTCTCTTAATGTGACCTCAACAAGACGCACCATATGGCACTCTTAATACTCTGTTTTTTTTACAGATGTTGATGAAATCAGCCTCTTTATACATAGTTTGAAAAGCCCTACTACCACCTAAACTCAAAAACCGCTAGAGCTGTACCCTCAGGAGATAAGATTAGGAGTTGAATAGCCACCATAAAAGAAGCACCAGCGAAAACTCATGAGTAGTGTCAAGAAGATACAACATTTGTCATTCTAGACAGCAAACAATGTAACACAGATTTACATCTATTCTAGCCTGATAGATAAAAAAGGGGTCCAAAGTATTTTAAGTCAGAGTTAACTTCTCCTTGCCTTTGTTTAAACAAGCAAGTTCTACAAGGCAGCAGGTTATACATGAATTACAAATTCTGCATAGGGCAGGTTATACTGGATTACATGTTATCAGTAGCAGGGTAATCATGATAATCCTTAACCAGTGAACAAGTTGATCCTGATGGTCCTTAACCAGTGAACATGTTGATCGTAATGGTCCTGAATTTACTTTTGTAGATTTTTTTGACTCACATGTAAATGATGTAAATTACTTTAAACTCAAGTTTTCTGATAATGTAAGTTATAAATAAACAATTTTTAATCAGCATAAAAAAGATACAAGAATGTAGTTCTTGTTTGCTTTGCTGTTTAATTTATTTTTTTGACATTTTTTTTAAGTATTATGCATCATGCTTTTAATATTATTAATTTGAAGGATTTCTTTACGTAATACAACCATATGCAGTTAAAACTTTGAAAAGCACAGTATTAAATAAAACTTCGTGATTTTTATAACTTTTTTTCTATTTTGAAAATCAAATTTTTTTTAGTTACAAAGTTGAAATAAAAGTTTATGAGATATGATTGGACCAGGAGGTAGACATTAATTGCAATAATTGAACCAGGAGATAGCCATTGATTGCAATAATGTGACATGCTTAGGTCAAGGTTAGGCAATTATATCCACTTGAGGCTCCATGAGAAACTATTTGTGAAAAAATATCTTTTGATGCAGAATTTTTCTAACTTAAGCTTTTTTTTAAATTATTAGCAGTCTTTAGGTGTTATTAGATCTAATATCTCTGGCAGTAAAACAAATGTTATATCAAGACATGTGATCATGGCGACCAGTTGTATCTCCTCCAGCCTTATATGTAAGATGTAATGCAAATTTTAAGCATGTATCCTATTTTTATTAAGGATCATGTTGACTAAATTTGTGAAAAATTTACTGTTGCAATCTATAAGGTTCTCTGTATACTACTTTGCCTAGATCTTAATTATATGTTGTGCTTGTAAGTTGTTAACAGTTACCACTTTAGTTGAAAGTGTTATAAGTAGTTATTTTTCCACTTTAATTTATATTGTTCAATAGTTATTCTTTGATGACACCCAGCATTCATCCAAAATATAGTTATAATTAGTTCAATAATATATGTTGACATCAGGTGTTTTAATAATGAAGTTAGCAAAGAAATAAATAATTTTAGTATTAACCAATTGTATATAATAATAATAATAATAAAAATATAATAATTATACAGTTAAAATGACTAATTTATATAAGTTTTAAGCTGTATAATTTAAAATTTTTTTTCTTTATTAAAATCCAATATACATTTTTTTATGCAAAAACATTGTGAGCTAAAGATTCAAAAAGTTATTCTGATTTGTTTTTTGTTTTTTGTGTGCCTTTTTTAATACTATTTCTGATTTGTTATTTATATTTTTTTAAATAATAATATGGGAGGATATTTTTAAAAAAATATTGAGGGTGATTTTTTACAATTTTGTTTATAATTCTATAAATGTTACTATTGTAAATTTCTGTAAAAAAATGTTTTATTTTGAAAAACAAAAACTATATTGAGAATGGGATGATTTTTTGCTATCTGTATGTGTTTTTCATAGTAACATTCGTTCTAATTAACAATGTATAAACACTTAAATTGAGTTTAATTTTTTTTCAAGATTCATTAATATTTAATTTTAAAATGAAATTTTTATTTACAGAAAATTAATGTAGCTGAAGAATTCTCCAACATTATAAACTATGTTGAGTCTATTACTTTTAAGTCGTTGGAGCAGGGCCTTGCTTGTAAGCATTTTAAATATTTTTTTTATATATATCATCGGTATATAAGGGAAATGAACTTTTTTGGCAGTATTGAGTTATGCCACTATTCAGTCCATTTTTGGCAGTATGGAGTTATTTATACGACTATTCAGTATTTTAAATTCTCTATCGTTTGATATACCACACAAATTTAATAAATCAATTATTAATGAGTTATTAGAATTTTTTATTTCAACTATTACACAAAAACTTATTATTTTAACTATTGTGCAAAAACTTATTTGTTCATTATCTCAAAATGATGTTTTTGGACTTTTGAATTTCCCTTGTATACCGACGATGTTTAGAAGTCTATATATATATATATATATATATATATATAATATATATATATATATATATATATATATATATATATACTCTTGCATGTCTCTTGCGTGGCATCAAAAAATATTTCCCATAAACTGTAGTTTTAAAGAGCGCGTTAATAAACCAGACCAGAAAAAGTTTTGAAAATTAAATTTTTTTTTTTAATTGATAGACTGCCTGGCCAAACCAAACCCTCAGTCGATGTAGCAGCACTCTCTTGCGAGTCAGGCTATTTGTCAGTCGTTGTAGCAGCACTCCCTTGCGAGTCAGGCTATTTGTCAGTCGATGTAGCAGCATTCCCTTGCGAGTCAGGCTATTTGTTAGTCGATGTAGCAGCACTCCGTTGCGAGTCAGGCTATTTGTCAGTCGATTTAGCAGCACTCTGTTGCGAGTCAGGCTATTTGTCAGTCGATGTAGCAGCACTCCGTTGCGAGTCAGGCTATAAGATAGTCGATGTAGCAACATTTACGCATGTTTTAAAAATGTTTTTTTTATTAAATCAATAACAAAAACACCACTAATTAAAAAAAACTTTCTAGTCGTTATAATTGCGGTTTTTTAAAAATTTTTTAAAAAACAATTAAATTTAACGTCCTTCCGCATAAATTAATTGCTTTGACATTTCGATGACAATCAAAAACAGCTTAAGAGACGAGGTAATTAAAATTGTAGTCGTAAGAGACTTTTTTTACATTAAAACGCTCTTTCGACTACACTATAAGGGTATATATATATATATATATATATATATATATATATGTATATACATATATATATATATACATATATATGTGTATATATATATATATACATATATATGTGTATATATATATATATATACATATATATGTATATATATATATATATATATATATATATATATATTTATATATATATATATATATATATACATATATATATATATATATATATACCACACAAATTTAATAAATCAATTATTAATGAGTTATTAGAATTTTTTATTTCAACTATTACACAAAAACTTATTATTTTAACTATTGTGCAAAAACTTATTTGTTCATTATCTCAAAATGATGTTTTTGGACTTTTGAATTTCCCTTGTATACCGACGATGTTTAGAAGTCTATATATATATATATATATATATATATATATATATATATATATATATATATATATATATATATATATATATATATATATATATATATATATATATATATATATATATATATATATATATATATATATATATATATATATATATATATATATATATATATATATATATATATATATATATATATATATATATATATATATGTATATATATGTATATATATGTATATATATATATATCCATATATATATATATGTATATACATATATATATATATACATATATATGTATATACATATATATATATATATACATATATATATATATATATATATATACATATATATATATATATATATATATATCAGGCTTGGTCGGGAAGCGGGAGCGATCGCTCTCGATTGCTGACCACGTAAATAATATTTAGTTGCGAAAAGGTGGCCAGATTTTTTAGTCGTTTTGAGAACATTTTAAAAAGCAAAAAAAAAAAAGCGCAAAAGATTAATTGGACCGATGAGAGACAATAACAAAAAAAAAAAAAAAAATTAGGCAAATAAAATATCATTAAACGCGAAAAATATTAATGTTAAATAAATTACGTTTAGAACAAATATTTTTGAAACATCGCTCCTTTATAAATTTTTTTATAAAATTAAGCGATGTTTTTTATATAAAGTAACAACTTACGATTGTTTATAAATGAAACAAATGCTCTTTATTTAGTAAAGTTTGCAAGTTTTAATTTTAAGCTAAATTATTTTATAAATAAAAAAGTTAATTTTTTACCTACCTATTTTATATACCTATTATTTTATTATACCTAGGTATATTATTATTATACCTAGGTATTTTATATACCTATTTTATGTTTCGCTTAGTTTGAAAAGTTTAACATATTTGAAGCAATTCTTCTTAGTCAGATAAACAAATGAAATAATTAAATCATTGAATTACTATAGAAATTAAATTAAAAAGATAGAAATCAACTAAAAAAGTTAAAAATACTTTATGACGAGGAAGCGAAACTGCTTCACAATATCGCTAATGATGATTAGTGAGTGGGCTTTTTAATTTTAATTAGTATTTAAAACAGAAAATAGTATAACGAGTTTCAAGAATGCCAACTTAAGCGAAAACAATTAGAGTTAGTAAACCCAATATATAGAAACTTTTCTTTATATCTAATTATTTGCTATATATATTTGTGTTCTGCCGTGACCTCAGGCGCGGTACTTGTTTATCCGCCAGATACTTTGTATGCGTTGTTTGTGTTTAGTAACCAGAAACTGTTTATACGTTTGTTACATAATTAGTTTTATTAACTATAACAATTATAACTTCATTGAAAACGCAATTATTTTTGTAAGTCTTTGTTTAAATCATAAAAATTGCTTTAAAAATACATTACGATAAAGAACAGATACACAAAATTACATTTACATAAGGATTACATACTTTTTAATTAAAAAATAAGAATTCTATAATTAATAATAAACTTTTGAAATTTTTACAATTTAATATATAT
Source organism: Hydra vulgaris (assembly GCF_022113875.1). Taxonomy (NCBI): domain Eukaryota; kingdom Metazoa; phylum Cnidaria; class Hydrozoa; order Anthoathecata; family Hydridae; genus Hydra; species Hydra vulgaris. Next base: position 21,315,255 of record NC_061169.1, read on the forward strand.
TTCAAATATTTATTTTTGTAGACAAATAATATATAATTTAAAACAAGAAAACTAGAAATCTCAAAACGTAACAAATCGTGAGTTATACATTTCCTAAAACATTTTAACAGAATACTCTAGAACTTTATTTTGCTAAGTCAGCGTATTTTTTGAACCAATAGAATTAGTTTCTTCGTTAATTTGACGGGTTTTTCGTGTTCGCGAATATTGATGTTTTGAGAACAATAAAGTTTATTATGTTTCCATGTATGTCTGTAAAACAAAATTTTTTATATCGTACAAAAACTTAAATGACTAAAAAACCTGGCCAGTTTTTCGCAACTAAATATAATTTCGGTGGTCAGTATTCGAGAGCGATCGTTCCCGCTTCCCGACCAAGCCTGATAAATATATATATATATATATATATATATATATATATATATATATATATATACATTAGGGTGGGTCATAAAATTTTTTTTCAGAGTTGCTAACCTGGCTATGGTCTAGAAAGTTGTTTTTTTATGTACTAATTTAGGAAAGTATTTACTTTTATGGATTGAACAATGTCTTCCACCCGCAACTATAATTACAAAAATTAGCAGGCCCTATTATTATTAAAAAAAAAATTTATCAAAATTATGTGATGTAGGTACTCAAATAAAGCGAAATTTTATAAAAATTTCAAAAATAATAATTTTTTCATATAAAAATTATTATATTAGATTTTATTGCATAATAACTATAGTTTTTTTAACTAAAAGTGAAAAAGGTGCATTTTAACATATTTTTTAATAACAATTTTTTTCGGCAATATGATTTTTTATAAAATGATTATTATTTTCGAATTTTTTATAAAATTTCGCTTCTTTTGAGTACCAGGTTGACCTACTTTAAAAAACTTTTTTTCTCCAAAATATTAGGGTACCGGTAATTTTCCCAATAATGTTGCGCCCTATAAATCTATCGCAATCATTCTCATATTTGATAGTATCAATATTAATAACTATTAGCAATGTTTAGAGCCTGTAGCAAGAAAAAAAATTTTATGACCCACCCTAATATATATATATATATATATATATATATATATGTATATATATATATATATATATATATATATATATATAAATATATATTTATATATACATATATATATATATATATATATATATATATATATATATATATATATATATATATATATATATATATTATGCTAGGTATATATGTGTATCTAAAAACATATACATATATATATTAGGTATATATATATATATATATATATATATATATATATATATATATATATATATATATATATATATATATATATATATATATATATATATATATTTAGCTCAAAAGTATTTTCAAAATGTATCACTTGGTGAGAAAAAATTATTGCAACTTGGTAAAGATTATCCAATGAAACTTATTGAATATAGCAATAAATTTTTGGTAAGGACATATCCTAGAGGTTCAAGAATTGACTCCAGCAACTACAATCCAACTAAAGGATGGGTGTTTGGTTGCCAAATTGGTAATATTTTATTTTGTTTTGTTTGAAAGTTTTATTTAAATTTTATTCAATTTTTGTTCAAGTACAATTCTTTAAATTCAAAAATGTTTTAGTTGCATTGAATTTTCAAACCCCAGGGGAATTGATGGATATTAATGATGGCTTGTTTGCTTTGAATGGGAAATGCGGATATGTCCTCAAACCTGAGTGTTTAAGAAGTGGTATTAACAGTTTTAATTATTTCTACTGATTCTTCAATTCACTAAAATAGTGTAGTTTACTAAAGGTTTATCAAATGTTTATAATGGTTATAACAAATATTTCAATTTTGTTGCGAGCCAAATTTAATGTTGGTTGATTTTATCTTTAAATACTATAAAATTTAAAATAAAATGTATAGTACTTTTTTTTAGTTTCATAAACATAGTTGTTTTTTTTCTATATCAATGTACAAATTTAAATGGTTATTTAAGGCAAGTTTGATCCTCAAAATGTTGAAAATTTCAGTAAAACTGTTTGTAAAGTCAACATCAAGGTAATATTTACATTTTTATATTTTTTATTCAATGATATTACTTTTTAAATTTTAATTTTCTAACATTAAAAACTTGCAAAAAAAATTTATGTTTTAGATAGTTATTTAGTTATAATCAATTTTTGTTGTGTAATGTTGAAATTTTACTAAGATACTATTAGTAGATGTTCTGATTAATGGTTGGAGTATTGGATTTTACATTCCTTTGTTTAAGTTTTTATGATCTTAGTAAAAAGTTAGTTTAATATTTAATAAAAGTTAAGTTATAAATTAAAAGTTTTTTTATTATAAACAGATTATAAGTGGACATCTGCTTCCAAAAGCTTCAAAAGATGGAACTGTGAGTTTTTATTAACTGCAACTTGTTATTTTACTTAAACATGAATGATATAAGAAATTTTTTTTTAACATTTTTGTAGACTACTTTAACATAATTTAAATTTATTTTCTAAAGTTATGTTAAGCATTCTTTTTCGAATCTTTTTTTGTTTTGAATTTTTTCCTTTTTTTGAAATGTTTCCTTTTTTTTTTATATGTATTTTATTTAAATATATTTTGATTATAAATTTAGTATATATAAAATAAAAATTATTTAACATTAATTGAAAATATATTGACTAAATGTCACTTTTAAATTAAACAACTTTGTTCAACATCTGAATCTGAATCACTTTTGCATGCTGATAAAATTTCTATGCATTGTTTTTTATACTGCTCATCAGTCTAATAACTCATTACTTAGCAATTCAGTATTTTATGCTGGGTAAAAAATAGTTTTTTTGCACAACACAACTTGTTAAGTATTGAATTAAACTCAATTCTTTTTCATTTAATAACAATATTTTACTATTAGGTAAAGTAATATGCTTTTGAATTATATTGATTTGTTTGTGGTTTCAAGTTTTAAAATTTTCTTCAGTCAAGCTCAAATCATTCAACAATTTAGAAGCTTTTGTATTTAATTCTTTGATAATTTTAAAATGACCAAAGTTCATTAAGTTTTTTTTTAATAGTTAAATTAATTTGTTTGTGGTTTTAAGTTTTGTCTTTTATTTAGTCATATCTAGTTATGTAAATTTGAAAGCACAAGTTGCAAGAAAAATTGTGGATATCAAACATTCCTCAAATAGTTATTTATTTTTTTAATTTTTGTATCAAGCATTTAATCATTAGTAATCATATACTGATTGCCATTAGTAATAATACATCATTAATAACCATATACAAATTATCAAGTGTTTATACTAAGGTTTCAATTTTAAATTGTGTAGATGAATAGATAGAATAACAAAATTTAATTTTAAGTATCAAAATGATCGAAACAGCTCATACCTCAAGATTATGTATTTCTTTAGCTAATGTAAACCGTAAACTATGTTTCTGTGTTTACTTTAGATACCAGATCCTTTTATCAGAGTAAACATACATGGTATCCCTAAGGATGAAGTTCTTGGAAAGTTTGCAACAAAAAAAATCAAAAGAAATGGTAGTAATAATTTGACATATTTTTGCTGTAAACCTTTTTTCAAATTTATGCAATATAACTGTGTTGCGGTATGCGTTTTGTATTGCTATTTTTTTTTTTTTTTTTTTTTTTTAATTTTTGTTATTAGGTTAAAATTTTATTATAGTATTTATTATTTTTTTTAAATATAATAAATATATTTGTTGTCTTGTTTTTTTTGTTTAATATAATATTTGTTGTCTTGTTTTTTTTTTTTTGTTTAATATAATATTTGTTGTCTTGTTTTAAAATTTATTTGATTTTTCTTGTTTCACTCTTTTTCTCTCTTTGTGAACTTAGTTTGCTTTTATTTTTACAATTGTGTTGGTAAAAAATATATATCTTGGTAAAAAAGTTCTTATGAATTGCTTAGAGATAGAATGCTGGTTTCTAATATTAATATGGTTAATGTATAACAGGTTTATCCAATTGATTGTTTCACATACCTAGTGGATTTTGTATGGGAAGACTTTTTGCTCGTTGTGTTTTCAATAAAAAATAAATGATATTGAGCAGCCGTCGCGCAGTGGTTAGAGTACTGGCTCAGAACCCAGAGGTCCGAGGTTCAACGCCAGCTCCAGCCCAAAAAGCGACATTGGTACGGAAGGAGGCGTGAACTTCCTATTAAATGCTCTCTCGCGGTGCTCTATGATAAGACCGTAAGGACATCTGGGTGCACCTAAATACATACGAAAAAAATATATATATTATCTTGTCTTTTGCTGGTCTTCGTATCTGTAACTTCTTTAACCCATTGATAACTTTTATTTCTCTTTCTTCTTTGCATTCATTCTACAGTTTTTATGTCACCATTTAAGTACATACACTACACAAGTGCAGCATGTTCCAGCTAGATCATAGTTTATTTTTAAAAGTTTACATGATCTATTTTGTTAGAAGTAAAAGCTAAAATTTTTGTGTCAACTGAAAACTATTTGTAATGACATGTAATGTCGTTTTACATATCATTAACGTATAAAAAAAAATAGTATTAATCCCAACTTGAGGTACCACGCTTGTAACTCGTACCCAACTATTTGCAGTGACGTATATCGTTTTACATATCATTAATGTATAAAAAAAATAGTATTAATCCCAACATTAAAACTTGAGGCACCATGCTAGTTACTAGTACTCAACTATTTGTAATGACATGTAATATCGTTTTACATATCATTAATGTATAGAAAAAATAGTATTGATCCTAACATTAAAATTTTAAGCACCATGTTAGTTACTAGTACCCAATTTCAATATATCTTCTAATTTGGTTCTTTATTGATTGGTCAGTTAAGCAAAAATATTCTTTATCAAATGATTATCTATACTGTGTTTGCCTAATTTATAAATCTTTTTTTGTGGAAATCCTTGTAAAATGTCTTAGCAAAATCAAAGCAAATAATAATGACTAGTACTTATACATTTACCTAGTTTGTATAAAAATCAGGCTTCTAACAAGTTGGTTGCGTAACTTTTTGGTAGACGTATCCATATTGGTAATAAATTTCAAACACTCATTGGTGTTTGAAATTTAACTAAAAATAAAATAATGTTTTAAAGTGCTCTCAAGATAATATAATAAACTTTAAACACCTTTTAATACATATTAATAGTAAATTTCAAATTTACTATTAATATGTATTAAAAGAAGCTTACGTGAAGTCAGAAAAAACAGACACAATGATAACTTAAACTCAGTTTAAGTCATCATTATGTCTGTTTTTTCTGACTTCATGTAAGCTTTAAACTCATTTATTTTGTTGTCCAAAAAGTATACATTAGTTCACTGAAAGGTTTACCTCTTGTTATTTTGAGTTGATAATTTGAAAAGAAAATTTATTTATGAGGTCAAAATTGAGGTACTCTTACATTCATCCGAGCTTTTAAATCTTTTAATATTAGCTACTTTTTTGTTAGCATTAGTTTCACCAAAAATTTCCTCTATAACGTTTTTGTTTTCTATTTTATTTCATTTAACTTTTTTTTTTTGTTCCAATAAAAAAAAAAGAAATTTCTTTCTCTTTCAACTTTCTTGTTTTCCATTTTAATTACGTTACACCGCGAGAAAATTTGATCTGGGCCATATGTGTAAGTGCGCACTTGATTTATGGAACGGCGTAAATGAAGTTTACGTTTGGTTATAGCGATTTTTTTGTACTTCTTAGTTGCAAAACATGATGGGATCTACACTTAAACTGAATATGTTTTACGTTTAAAATCAAAAAAGCAGACTTTATATATCTGTCGAAAATATGTTACTAGTTAATTTAAACTTAAACTTATTATCAAATCGTGTTCAATGCGGAGAAGAGCTAGATTATGTGGTGCGCATCAAACTTTCTTGTTTTGTAAAATACTTACCCAACTAGTAAATTTGAAACTAAAATTGTTAGCTTCCAATTTTCTTGGAATAATCTGAGTTCTAAGCTGCGGTCTTAAAATTGTTTTTCAGATTTGATAATTCGAATTTGCATTTTTATAACTTGCTCATTTTTTGTATTATTTTATTTTGCTTATTTTTAAATGTTTTTTTTTTTTCAACAACATGTTATTTTATTCTGATAGTCAATTTAATTTATCCTCTGAAAATGATAATAATAATGATTCGGGTGACTGTAAATTAAAAATAGCAACAAGTTATTTTTTTTATTATTATTATTTGCTAGTAAGATATTTTCAACTATTTTCGACAGATATATAAAGTCTGCTTTTTTGATTTTAAACGTAGAACATATTCATATTTGTAAGCATGCGTGGTTTGTTTTATTTTTGTACAAGTGTTTTGATGTAACTTTTTTTTGTTTTTAACGTGATTTTTTTTTTTTTTTAATTAAAATTATTTTTAATTTTTTAATTAAAAAAAAGATCTAAAACTATTTAGGTTTCAATCCCCAGTGGAATGAGGATTTTCAATTTGATTTGTATGCACCTGAATTAGCACACATAAGATTTGCCATTAGTGATAGTGACATGGGTGCGGATGATTATATCTGCCAGTACTCCATACCTTTTTCTGCCATAAGAACAGGTTGTTACATTTTTGCTTTGCATTATATGAACAAAAGTTATATATATATATATATTTTTTTAAGTTATTTCCTTTGCATTTTTTCTGTTTTACTAGGTTATCGACGGGTGCCACTACTCAATCGTTCAGGTCACACAATTCGAAATGCTTCTCTTTTGGTCTTTATCCAAAAAAATATTAAATAGTATATAGGCATAAATTATAAAGTTGTAAATAGCATCACGCGTATCACGCGTTGGTAAATAGCATAGGCATCACGCGTTAGTTAGGAAAATTTGCAGTTTTTTTATTTTTGATTCGATATTGTATTAATCTTACATACAATTACTTTTAATTATTGCACATTTTTTTAAATTAAATTTAAAATTTTAGGTATATTTTATAAAATGAATTATATTAATCACATTAAATCTTGTTCTTTGACTTATATCAATCAGATCAGAAATTAAATTTTTCCCTGTAAATTTCTTAAATCAAAATTAACACTTTACCCAGATAAAATTAAAAACCGTGGTATTAACTGAAACGATATCAGCCTTCGTAAAGAACTAAAGACCAAGTCTACATGTTTAGCCGTCGTAAAGAACTAAAGACCAAGTGAGTATGTGAGACCAAGTATACATGTTTAGCCGTTGTAAAGAACTAAAGACCAAGTGAGTATGTGAGACCAAGTATACATGTTTAGAGCATAATTTATGGGGGTGATTTAGCTCTACATCAATTTAATAGCATTAATAAAATAATTTAAAAAAAAAAAAAAAAACGAGTCAGGATTAACAATACATTTTACATTTCTAATTGGAAAAACACAAAATCTAAAACACTTTTAAACTAAAGACAAAAAACCGTTCAATCAACCGTTCATATTGTTGATTTTAAAGGAATCGTTGATATTTAATTAAATATGATAATTAAAGAGTAAAAGTCTTTACAATAAAAAGATCCAAAAAAATTTGTTAAATTTTTATTTAATGGATAAATAAAACGGATAAATAGTACAAGATAAAACTAATTTAGTTTTAAATGGCGATTAGGTTCACTTGAACATTTTCGGATTAAATAAAAAAAAAATTTTTTTAATTTGTTATACAAATCACAGTATTGGTTATCCAGTTTAATTTAATAAAGCTAATTAAAAATGATAAAAAAATTTTAATAGAGTTTGCGGTTTATTTTGAACATAAAAGTGTGAAAGCAAATTATGTATTACCTGATTTAGATTCAATTGAAATTTAGAGTAATTTAAAAGCTGGATTATATAGTGTACATAGCTTATACTTCTTAGTATTAGCTAATGTTCTTTGTGTGTATATAAAATATACTAGTTATTAGTTATTGTTCAAATGAACAATAACTAATACAAGAATTATAAACAACTTTATCGGATCTAAATTAGCGAGACTTAGACTGCATTAAATTAGTATTATTAGTCACTTTTAAAACCAATGACTTAATACCTATGACTAAAAATTTACCATAAAATTAGTGACTATATGTTTATCTAAAATCTTATTCATAAGTTGCTTCATCGAGAATTAGGTAGCTATTGAGCTTTCTTAAAATGTTGACCCTACAACTTTTTTGAGTTTCGATACTTGTTTGGCTCAGTTTGAATGTCTTTTAAGCGAATACTGAAAATATTACTTATATTTTTGCACAAAAGGACTATATGTTTTGAATCTTTTAGCTCATTCAAACAGTCCAGGATTCTGGATACATGAACGAAGAATGCCTGGGATCAGCATTTTATTCACAAATCTTTTATCCAGATTTTAAATACTCAATAAAAATTCCTTAAAACGCTTGAGAATCTGGGAACCAGCTGATTGACTGACTTAGCTAGTTTAGAAATAGTTTTAGATGAAGTAAATGCACAAAATGATTGATGCTTTTTTTTTTGATATTTTTAATTATTAAACTTCAAAAAAAACTTTTGTCTATGATTTTTGTGTACTGCTGTAAGTGTTAAGCTTTATATATGAGCTAATTATGTTATATATGTGCTAGGGTAAGGTTGCCGATATTGTACCGGCGCCTAAATTGTACTTTTGCTGTATCTAGTTATTTTTACAACCCAGAAAATATCTTTTGACTTAAATTTTATCTTTGCTATGTCGAATCAATTGTTTTTTCGTGAGATGAAACTAGATTCTGGCAGCAGTTACCTCGAGTTGATAAGTTGCCAAAGTTTTCTTATTTTTGGGGTTCAATCTTTAGATTTGTTAGACTTTAAACATGTTAAATATGTCTTTTTTATCATATTTATGTAAAAGCACTAGTTATATGAATTCAAATTAAATTCCAAGAAATTAAAATACATTAGCATTTGTTGTCTAATTTCGTTATAAACTCAAAGTAGTCGCGTAATTCGTACCTCACTTAAGGTCTTAAATTGTACCAAGGCTGCCATTTTGAATGCTCAAGATACGCGTGAAGTATATAAAAATAATATGAATTTTAAAATGTCGAAACGGAGATATGGTTTGTGGACAAAAGAAGATATGAAAGATGCTATTTTTGCTTATCGAAATGGTAAAATTGGACTTAACGCTGTATAGGAATTCCTAAACCAACATTAAAAAGACATATGAATCATCAAAATATATTTGCAAATGAATCAAATAAACAGTTAGGTAGGTGTAGTATCTTACCTCCTGAAGTTGAGAAAGAATTAGTTGAACATATTTTGAAACTGGAATCTTGTATGTTTGGAATAAATACAATAGATCTTAGACGATTAGCATTTGAAATTGCTGAAAAAAACAAAATACCTCATCAATTCAACAAAGATGTTGGTATGGCTGGAAAGAAGTGGTATTACCAATTTATGAAACGCAATCCAAGCCTTAGTTTGAGATTACCTAAACCAACTTCTATGGCAAGATCCACAGGTTTTTGTAAGAAAAGGTTTGTATTATTTTTCAATAAACTTACTGAACTTGTTGACAACCACAATATTACTGCAGATTTGCTTTACAACGTAGATGAAACTGGAATAAGTACAGTTCACAAACCAAGGAAAGTTTTAGCTCTGAAAGGCAAACACCAAGTAGGAGGTATTACAAGTGGTGAAAGGGGTGTGAATACCACTGCCATATGTTGTATGAATGCTGTTGGATCTTTTGTACCTCCTATGCTTATATTTAAACGTAAAAGATTTAAAAATGAGCTTAAAGATGGTGCACCACCATTGACAGTTTTTGGATGTTCTGATACTGGTTGGATAACTAAAGATTTATTTACTTTGTGGATAAGTCATTTTATAAGCTCACTTTGTCTTAAACCTCTTGCAGAAAATCCAGAACAAAAAAAACTTCTTCTTATACTTGACGGGCATTCAACACATACAAAAATCCTTGAAGCCTTAGTTCTAGCTCGAGAGTAGTATTGCTTTCTTTGCCATCGCATACTACTCATAGGCTACAACCTTTAGATAGATCTTTTTTCAAAGCTTTAAATTCTAAATATAATACTGCTTGTGATAAATAGATGCGAACCCATCCAGGCAGATGTATTACTCAATATCAAGTAACTGTTTGGCGAAGCTTACTCAAAAGTTGTTGGTATGGAAATTGCTATTAATAGATTTAGAGACACTGGGATATGGCCGGTAGACAGCTCAGTTTTCCGGGAAGAGGACTTTGTAACTTGTGAAATACTCAGTGGAGAGACGAGTTCAAATGCAAAAGCTTCCCAAACAGTAAGTTTAGTCGTAGTTTGCCTTTAGTCACATATTTTTCTTTCTAAACTTATTCAAATACCATAATTGTTACTGTTGTTCTAATTATATATTTTTTGTTTAACGTTTCATTTATTTAGGATGAACTTATTTTAGAAACAATTTCTGCACATCCAGTGCAAACTTCTTCACTCATGCGAAATCCAAAAAAATCTAGAGCTACTCTATTGAAACATAATGCACATAATGACCCACTCTCTAACGTAACTTTATTATCATCAATGAAAAAAACAGAACAGTAAGTCTTTTATTTTGTTTGTTGCAATTTTACATTAATGGTTACACACACTCAAACACACGCACAATACACACACATATGTTCATCTCCGAAGGTTATCCATAATATTATTATTTTCTTAATTAAAATGAAAATTTAAAGCTAATTTTTACTAGGAGAAAATTTTTAGGCTGCAGAAAATTTGTTAGAATTGTTATTGGTTATTTTTTAGGTTGCAGTGTCTTGACACACCAATAAAAGCATTATCTACACTTCCAGTTAGAATTTCTCCTCTCAAAAGAAAAAAAAATAATTCTAATACAACTGTATTGACGAGTAGCCCTTACAAAGATGCACTCTCTGGAAGAGCTTTACTGCGACCAAATAAAAAAATAAAGCAGGACAGACAATGTTTGAAAGAGTGTGAGCAAGCAAATAAATCTCTTCAAAATGAAAGCTGATTTTGCTACCTCTGTGAAGAAAATATAAAAGAGTATGATACAATGCCTTACATGTCAAGGCTGGTGCCATAATGACTGTGCAGGTGTTAATCAAAAACAAAAACGTTATATTTGTAACTTTTGTCAAGAATAAAGATTTTCTGTTTTGTATTATTAATATAATGTGCAGTAATATCCATCATTTTCTCGCCAAAATTCTAGAAACCACATAAGTAAGTTACACATTTAATATAAAAGTTATACCTTAGTGAGATGTTTTCAGACTATTCTAGGAACATTTTTACATTGCTTGGCACAGAAAAAGATCTTTATAAAAATCATTCAAAATGTACTGTAAATTAATATAGTATTTGTAAAATCAAAATATAGGTACAATATTGGATTATAATGGTACGATTTAAGATCTTTTTTCCTTAATTGTACCGATAGCGTGTTTTTAAAATTTAATTCCCTATCAAATAACAACGTTTAAATATTTGAATATTTCAACTTTTTTAGAACAGTTTATCCCCAAATTATAAAATAAAATAGTCTCATTGTTTCTACTTTGTATTTTTTCTCTATTTTTGACTTTACTCTTAGAGGGTACAATATCAGCAACCTTACCCTAATTATGCTAAGCTTTATATATGTGCTATATATGTATTAAGTGCTAAGCTTTATATATGTTTGGAAAATTTTTTTACATTAGTTTTTAATTTAAAGCTCTTAGAGTTGAGTCAATTTTTCATTCATTTTTTTGTCGTTACATTGTTAATGTTACAAAAAGAAAATTTTATTTGAAACAACTTTGAAAGATTGTTTCTATATTTAATATTAAAGAACATTATTTATAAGTTTTTAAAGACCATGAAAAATATACAATACGTCACGAATATTTTTACTATCATTACCACAAATATAAGAATCGATGTAATTTCCGTTGGATTTAGCTAAAAATTGCTTAAACTGCTAACATTTTTTCAATGTACTAACGTTTATTAATGTTTAATGTTTTGTACTAACGTTTGTTAACGTTTAACGTTTTGATGCAAAAATCGAAAAAAGCTAAAGAAAGGGTTTTATTGAAGCATGTCATTCTTCGTAGACTTCGAAGACGTTAAGAATCGAGAGCATAGTGACAATATTTCTGTGGACATCTCTGCAATGGATGAGCTAATAAGGAGGCAATGCTTTCAAATACATGAGCAGGATTTTTAAATGCCATGACTACGTAGTTATTTCCATCAAGTCGAGATAAATTTGTGATGTTATCCTAAAGTTAGAAATTTTATCCTAAAGTTAGAAAGTTAAAAAAAAAAAATTATAAAAAAACAACAACCAGCAATCAAATAAAACGAACTTATTATTTGTAAAAATAACATAAAAATGAAAAAGTAATAATTTGACATGTATTTATGTATCACTTAGTTGATAACCCATAACAACAATTTTTTTTTAAATATATATTTTAATTGATCATAATTTTAATGACTTGACTTTTACAGAGTTTTCTGTTTTAACAACTTTACTGACGTTTTTTTTTTTTTTTTTTTTTTTGTTTAAAAAAAAATAGCTCGAACATGTTTAAATCAATAATAATGTTCATAATAAGAATGTTAGCTGGGTTATTTCTAATTTGATATGTATAATTTAATCGTTAAATGCGTGAGCACCAATGAGCACATAAATATGATGCCCAAAACGCATAAAATAAATTTTTAAAACTACATAATTTAATTACTATAAATTTCTGTAAACTATTTTATAAACTATTTCTCGTGTGCCACAAAACAAAACGGCGGAGTAAAATAATGCAATAAGGTACTTTATAATCTAAATTTTTTTAAATACCAGATATAAGTTGTGGATTTAAGGTTTAACCTGTGTTTTGTGGAAAAAATAAAATCATTTGTGAAATAATTACGATGGAACTAACTCATAATCATTCAAAGAGCATGACATTTAAAATAATTCGGGGGGAGCATGTTATATTTACTAATGATAATTCGGGGGAGCATGTTATATTTGCTAATGATAATTCGGGGGGAGCATGTTATATTTACTAATGATAATTCGGGGGAGCATGTTATATATACTAATGATAGTTCGGGGGAGCATGTTATATTTACTAATGATAATTTGGGGGGAGCATGTTATATTTACTGATTTTTATTCTAGAATTTATATTTACTGATTTTTATTCTAGAGTTTCTAGTTTACGCTAAACCTACAGCTGTAACTAAATTTAAAAAAACTAAACTTTACTTTCATAAGTTTTTCATAATTATTTATGTGTTTGATTATAAACCGTTTAAGAATGCAAAAAAAAAACTTGATCAACTTTCAAATTTCTGAAAACTCAATGCAATTAAAAGTGAGTTTACTTTTTGTACAAAAAAAAATTTCCAAGAATGTAACAATAATGTAACTTAGATTGTCCAACATGCTCCTTTTAATTAATGATCATTAATATTTAGTGTTAAATTTACAAATGTTTCTTAGTTTATACTTCACTTTTTTTTAATGTAAAATTTAAAATGAAATCAAGCAAAAAAAATCAATGGGGTAAAAAAAATATTGTCTCACTTTGCTCCTAGACACTAATTTGAATTTTTATTTATTTGGCACAAAACTCTTCAATATTTCATTAAAAAAAAAAACTTTGAAAATTATGAGTATATTGATAAACCAAATTTTTTTCTAACAGGTTTTCAAAAAATATATCTTTTAATAAAATAACAAACATCTTACTCATTTGGAATACATGATACATGAAGTTTTTACAACACATAAGTAAATTATAAAAATTTTAATCTATTTCCAAATAGCTCAAGTGATAAAAATTAATCTATTGGTTAAATGTTTAGCATATATAATATTACTAGATTTTGCACTACGTTTTTTATTCTTTTTAACTTGATCGTTTCTTTGTAAAAATGATTTCCATATCTGGCTTCAGTGTAAATTTCTTATAAATTTAATTAAGTATTAGGGAAAGTTTGTGTAAAATTTTGGTCCTGGTATTTTATACTGTTTTACAATCCTAGAATAAATGTTTTTCTATAGGTTCTTGTATATTATATAGTTTGTGACTTAAGTATTAAATGCAATGTTCAATAAGTTTTCTCTCAATCCGGGTTTGTTAATAGATGACGTTTTTGACAAGGCTATTAAGTCTTGTACGAGGGCCATATAGCTTGCTTGTAAAAATGTATTTGGTCATGAAGTAAGTTGTTGAATTTTGATTGGTGCAGAGCGTTTTTTTAAGCGATTGCTTTGCAATCACAATTTTATCCCTAGACTTATACGTCAACTTTGCTCAGAACTAGGGCCGCTCTATGAAAATTAGGTTTAACTCCATAATAAGACATAGCTATACATCACTGTAAATCATACTAACCCGTATCAGATAATTACACAAACAGTTCTAAACATTAAGTAACACAATTTTGTTTTAACACTTATTAATAACACCTAAACTGTCTGAACAATGATGGACAAACTGTCTGAACAATGATGAAGAAAGCACTTTTTTATTATTTTACCTAAGTTGATACTTGCAAATTTTATAATTCAGAAATAAGTTGCTTTATGATTAATTGCTATTATGGTTTCTAAGAATATAATTA
>NC_061169.1:21334853-21532353 GCF_022113875.1 Hydra vulgaris
ACCATCTATCAGTGATGAATTGGCCGCCTCAATCTCCGGATCTCAAATCTATTGAGAACCTGTGGGAGATCGTCAACCGCAGAATTAATCGTGAAGGTGTTTGTAATAAGGATCAACTGTTTGAACAATACCAAAAGGCCTGGGCAGCAATTCCACAAAGTTTCATTGATCACCTGATCAAATCTATGCCTCAAAGATGCAAGGCTGTGATCGACAACAAAGGATTCGCCACAAAACATTGATAGCAAAATACAGCTTGGTCAACATTTTGTGAAGTTGCACTCGTTTTGTCCAGAAGGAAATCAAGTTTTTTTAATACTTTTGATTAATTTATTAATTTTCGTGTACAAATAATGAACATTGTGATGAATAAAACTTGAAGAACGTTGTCTCTAAACAGTTACATAGTTATTTCTCTAAATTGAAAAAATGCAGCACTTTTATATAAAGAAACTAAATTAGCATTATTTGGTTGCACCAAACCCTCAGAATTAGGAAAAATGAGGTTGACAATATTTTGCCAACCTCGATCTTTTTGAGGTCGGCATCAAGTCGGCAAAAATTATTTGATACAAAGTTCTGAGCATAAAACATAGAATCAAGGTCTGCACTTTTTTGCTGACCTCAAACACTTACAGATCGGCAGTTAGGTCGGCATTGCGGAATGCCGACGCTAATTCTGAAAGTTTATGTATATTTATATATATATATATATATATATATATATATATATATATATATATATATATATATATATTTATTAAATATTTTAATTTTAAATTAATCAACTACTAATACAAAAAAGTTTATTAAAAAAATTTAAGAAATACCATCATCTCTGCTCGTGATAACATTATCGGGCAATTTCTTCCATATAAAAATATTACACGAATAACGTAATTATCAATGCCTTCTTTATATGATTTAACAATTTTGTTATTAAAACTAAATAGAAAATAAAAATATAAAAACGAAGTTCTCTATAATAATTCTTACTTTCTAACTAAAAATATTTTTATAATTTTTATTCTTTTATGTCAACACCACCAATATGGTAATATACATAATTTAATGTACAAAATATAAAAAGGAAATAAAAAATAAAATTAAGTTAGATGGGATTAGAAATCCCATGAGAAAAAATTGAATAAAAAAATATTTTTCTAAAAAAGGTTTTAATTTTTTTCCTTCTCTACTCTGTGTAACTCACAATAAAAAACCTACTAAAGATGCAATTGTGGCATAATGTGTTTTTGGCACCAACTGGGATGTTGTTGTTTAAAAAAAAAACACCCCTCAAAAACAAAAAATATAAATCAAATTAAAAAAACTAAAATGTAAATAGTTTTAAAAAATCTATTAAATAATTTATTTACTAGTTTCTCAAACATCAGAGTTTCTCAGACATGCTAGCTTTTCAATTTATTAACTAGTTTCTCAAACATCAGACTTATACATATTAGTTTTTTTTAAGTTTTAAGTTTTAAGAAGGATTGAAACAACGAAAAGTAAAGTTCTGTTGTTACTAAAAAAAATGATTAGACAAATGAAAAGTATCAACCTTGGTAAGGTGAAAGGTTTTATATTTTTTTTAAACTAAGAGTAAATTCAATATTAATACTTTGTTTGATCATTTTTCAGTTTCTAAAGTGATACTAGCAGTAAATAATATTTTCAACAAACTACTTGCATTTATGTTTATTTACAGGTCATATGCCTTATCTTTATTATTATTGGAATCGAAAAAGTTTAAATAGCATTTTTGTATTTGAGCTTTCACAATAAATAGTTTTCAATAACTACAAGTGGCTTTCACAAACTACACAAGTTGCTTTCACTAACTAAACAAGTTGCTTTCACTAACTACACAAGTAGCTTTCACTAGCTACGCAAGTTACTTTCATTAATTGCACAAGTTGCTTTTACTAATTGCACAAGTTTTATGGCTACTTTGGTAACATGTATACTCACATTTTTAACTTATTATCACTAACTAAAATAACAAAAAGCAAAGACACGCACTCACAAGGGACTTAACCTCCTACAGATGACTGTTTTCACTGTAATACTTGTATATGTACTGCATTGTCAATTACAAAGCTTTTGCTTTGCATCCAAATTTACTCTCTATCAATTATACAGTTTCTTTATCAATTGTGCAAGTTACTAAAAATTATGTAAAAGTATTTGTTGCTACTAAAAAGTTAATCACAGAGATTAAAGCTTAATTCAGGTCAGATCACTATGAGGACCATCATGATTAGACTACTACAGGTAACATGTAATCCATTACAACCTGCTTCATGTTTTGCTGCCTTGTTGTATTCATATTTCTAGAGAAAAGCTAGAAGAAATCTACAATGGAAATCTACGTTGAGTAAAAGCTAGAGAGTGTCTCAATAAAAATACTAATCATGGGCAGATGTCAACTGCATAGAACTACAGTTTTATAAAAGCAAGTTTAAGAGGTAAGCAATAATCTGCGCTATACTGTTTTCTGTCTAGGGTAATAAACACTGGATCTTGTTAACTCTACTCATGGTTTGACTTGTACCTCCATGGTAGTGATTATGCAACTCTTTTGGTTATTTTGTAATGAGGGTACAGCTTTTTAACTTAGTTTAATGGTTCTTAGGCCAGCTGGTAGTAAGGTTTCTGAACTCTGTGCTCATTCTAAAAAATGCTGATTTTACTGTAAAAGGTTCCATAATTTAACATTTCAGCTGTAAGTTGTCAAAGTATTAACAGTGACATGTTGCGCATGGAATATTTTCCTATTTGTGTAAAGCCACATAAGGAGCTCTTTGTTGGGATGATCAGCAGAAATGAAGCAATCATTTATTGTTTAGGATATCTTACAATTTCTATGATCAAGTCAAGTTCTCTAAGTATCTAAAAATACATAACATAAAAAACCATCACCACCACAAAAGCTTTTATGAATACTTGTGGTCTTTGAAGTAACTGTTTAATCTTATCTCTTTCAAAAGTCACCATACTTACTCTTTGTTAGATTAATTTGAACTTGACTGGTTCATAATCAGTTATCAGTGTTGAGGGCTATTAGCTTTTGAATAACTACATGCTTGACTTAAGTATATACTTGCATATAAATTCATCTATTTGTAAATAAATCAGGTTTAAATCCTCTGACCATTCTTTTATGTAGTTCAGCTCAACACCTCCTCAATCAGCTTTCTTTTTGTTGGTTACAGCTTTCTTTTTGTTGGTTATTCTCTTACTTCTTAAAACTGGGTTCTTTTTGATGTTCTGATCAAATATATAATAAATACACAACCAAACAAATAACCCTTTTCTCTTTATCAGCCAATATTGTTATTATTGGTGACACACTAAATGACTTGGTTCTAACACTAGTGACCTTACTGACACTAAAGTTCAATTTTTTTTAACAATCTGCACAAAAGTTTGAGTCTCTTTTTTGTGACTCCAAAAGATTTCAAGTATATAAAATTTTAAGCTTGAAGCTTAAAATTTATACAAAAAATGGATCTTTAGGCCATAAAAAAGCAAATCCAAGAGATCCATTCGACAAACAATCACTTAAAACTGATGCAATAAATACAAACTAATTCAGTATCTATTACAATACCAGTATATTTATTGATAAAACAAGCATTGATTTACTAGAAAAAATATCATTTTATACAGGCAATCATCTGTAACAACAATGCTGCTGTAATTGGTAACAACCAATAACACAACAGATTATAAAAAACATTTGTTTAGAAATATTTATATGATTAGTAAATATTTAGCACTTTATGGTTTCAAATACCTGTATCTTCAAAAGTAACATTGTTGGTACATTTTGCTCTTTTGGTACATTTAACTTTATGGAGTAAAGTTTCTTAATACAACATAAAGAAAAAATCACAAAGTTTGTTTATATGCATTGCAAACTATACAAAAATTAATTATATAGAAACATAGGAATGAGGTCTAACCAGGATGTCATCCATTTTCTTTGGAAATGGAGAGATTTTCTCAATATTGTTGATTGTGGTAATGTGTAAAGAATAATGTGAAAGCGACTCAGATTCAAATCTATGATAATGATGAAAGTATATTGAAGCATAAAAGATAATGTGTGATGTGTTTTTGGTTCTCAAAATAAAATGTATAATAAAATTTTAGTTGAAAAAGATTATCAATTCTCATTAATTGATTATCATTTAATTTCCTTTTACAATTTTGCATTATTTAGTTTTGTTTAATTACTTTTTTAGTTTTAATGTACAATATTAGCCATTTTATAATTATAATAAATTCAATAATATAATAAATTCAAATTAATTATAATAAATTCAATAATATAATGTTTACAAGATTAGTTAATGTCATAAAAAAAAGAAACTCATAGAAGACCTTGAGGTCTTGTCCTCAAGAACTGCTTTGTTTTTTAACTAAATTTGTTATTTTATAGTAATAATGTATATTTTTGTTGAAAGTAAAAATAAATAATGCTAAAGATATATAAAATTTATATATGTAAATACTAAGAAGTTAAATTAAAGATCTTCACTTAATAAAAATTAAAAATATAAGAGTACATTATCGATAAATAAAAATTTCTGTTTAAGTTTATCTTTTAATGTGTTTTAAATTCCATTTTCGAGAAAAATCAAAATACTTCAAAACTTTTTTGTTCCATAAAAAGCTCCTCAATAATAAATACAAGATCTACCAAAATTTATATGCAAAAGATTGTTGAACAAAATTTTCATTTCAAAGATTTTTTTTTTTTTTTTTTTTCATTAGAGTATAAATTATAAAAAGGAAAAGGGAGGTGTTAGTTTTAAATTTATACAAAAAACAATATAAACATTAAGCTGATATACATAAGGAATATTAATTTTTTAAATTGAAGAGTATTAGCAAAATATTGAATAAACTAGTAATATAATTGAAATAAAGTATTTTTCTTAAAGGTTTAGAGTACCTGTTCATGGTTCTCGCATTATTTTATATATAATTAAAATATATAAGTTTTACAACATTTTTAAAAATATAGGTTTGGTTTCATAATATTTAGGCAGCAAATGTTTGGGCTGTTTTATACATTAAAAACTGAAAGAAAAAGGAATTCATTTCAACAAATGTGCCACTAAAAGAAAAAAGACAAAAAAAAGTACTTCAATACATTATTATTAATATGTTAGGCATTTAAAGTTAGATATCTAACATATTAACATATTGACTGGTATTTTTTTGAAATTATTTATTAAATAGACAAATTTAAAAATTTTTTAAAAATAACAATAAAAACTGTCAGACTTTTAACTGTTACAAAAGCTGTTTGTGTTATTGTTTGTTATTAGTAATTTTATAAATTTGTTTATAACCATATAGTTCTTGTTGTTTGTGTTATTGCTTGTTATTAGTAATTTTTATTTTTAATTGCCACTGTGTAATTGCTAATGTTTGTATGAGACTTACACAACAAACACCAACTAAAAGAAAAACAAAACAAAATAAAAATATAGAAACAAAATGCTTACATTTCTTTGAAAACAGATCCTAACGCTGGATTTTCCAAAATTATTATGTAAAGGATTATTTAATAGAATTTTACATTTTAAAATAATAGAAAAGAAAAACTTGTAAGAAAAAAACTTTTGAGTATTCATATTTTTTTTACCAATAACCCTCAAATAGTCATATAAGCCATTATTAGTAAAAGTATTATATTAATATAATAATAATATTTAATAATAGTGATACAATAAATTCTTAAATAACACTAGGGAACTATTTGAAACTTTTTTGTTGTTGTTAACTTTTATGATTTGTATGCTGATTGAAATAATATTGGCACACTGATTTCCAAATTACCAACAGTTTTGAAGGTATTTGGGTTCAAAACCTTAGCATTTGGGGTAAAATTCCTAATATTGTTAAAAAAAGTTTTATGTCAACATGGATGTCAAAGAAAATGTATTTTCATAGAGATTTTAAAATCTAAATAAAAATGCTCTTCTTTTAACACCCAATTTTGACATACTTTTGAATAATTCTTTTTTAATAATACAAGAGATTTTACCCAAAATGCTAAGCGTTTGAGCCCAAATATAATTAAAGTTTGACATTTTTGGAATCAGGATAAAACCAGCATAAAAATCATAAAAATAGCAAAAAAGTTTCTAATTGCTCCCTTATATTATATTTCATTTTCAATTAAAAAATTTACATTTAACTTCAAAATATGAAAAAATAATAAATCATAAACAAAACCTTGAAAAATATTAAAGAGTTAAGGCAGCAACTTTAATTTCAAGGCTTCCAAGCCTGCTTAGTGAAACCCAAAAGAAAACAACAAGCATAAAAGATTTTGCAGAATAAATGTATATTTTACAGAATAAATGTATAAATTAATTTGATAAAACTTTCAAAAAAAGAAAAAGAAGAAACTTCAAAAAAAGCTAATGTATTAAAAAAATAAAATTGTAAAAAAAAACTTTTTATGTTTCTTGCTGATCAAATGATCTATGATCTTAGTAGAGAAGGAAAATTTTTTATAAATTTCCACCATCTTATCTAATCTTTTATCACCAATCTAACAATTGTAACATAATCTAATCATTATCAAAACTTTCTTTTTTGAAATAATTACAAAATATAAAATAATTACAAAATTTATTTTTCATAAACCACGACTGTACTATTTGCAGAAGACATTTAGGCTTACATTTAATTTTGATTGTCAAAGAACCTTTATGAAACTTTAAAGTATGGCATCTTCTAATTATAGTAATGCACTCTTAAACTATAATAAAATAATCTTTATACTGTGGCGACATCCTTTAGTACTTAGATAAAGCACTCATTAATGTGATGTACTCAAACTACACCTACACCCATATATAGCAATGTATAAGGCTCAGTAAATATTTTGCAGTTTGATGTTGCAGTTTGATGTTGCAGTTCAATGTTGCAGTTTGATTGCAGTTTAAACAAAGACTGAATAATCATTAAACAAGACTGCAAACAATCATTATTAAGGTGAACAAAAGACTTAAAAAAATACACATTTGTCAAGAAAACATGAAGACAGGAGAAAATTCAACTTGGATGAACAACAAATCATGCAATATAGGGCTTTAGCTGGTGGTACGAGAAGGAATAGTGTCTAGCTTGTGTAGCAACCATGACAAAAAATAAAAAGAAATAACTTTATAATGGGATAAAAACTCCAGCTTATCAGTTGAGCAGATCCAACTAAATTTACAATGTGTTTTTAGAATTTGTCTAAAAAAGAGGAAAGATATCTTTAAATAAATCAGAATATGACAGCAGTAGAGGACATGCAAAGACAAATAAAAGATTTAAAAAAAAAAGCCAGGAGTAAGCAAAATGACAAGCTGGATAAGGAAACTTTGCGATGGATAGGATATCTAACTTTTATTGGTCACTAATGAAAGAGAATCCAAAAAGGTATAGAGTTCTCACTTACTAAGATTAAAAGATTTGAACATGAGAAAAAACAGAACTTAAACAAAGAAGCAACAGCTGAATTTTATTTTGGTTAAAATACAATAGCCGCTGTGAGCCCCAAGTTGTCACAAAAGAGAGATCACATTCAATGATTGGCTGCTTGTTTTAAGCTATCAAGTGATGACTTTTTATCAAGATATGAGTATATAGTTGTGTCACCAGCAAATAATAAGGTTAATTTTGAATCATTCTTTCCCAGATACACTATATGAAGAAAGCTATGATGTTTTAAAATGTTATAATGAATACACTCATCCAAAAAAAGGATTTTTTAGTAACAATATAAACATTTTTAATGATCTAATAAGTTATATCATCAAGCCCTGGATTTTTGTTCAATTTTCAACTAAACACAAATTAGGCTCATCAGCAGATTAGTCATCAAATCATCAAAACCAAATAAACAGAGCCGTTATCATTAACATAATTTTTTTTTTATAAATACTATGAACAATTTGTTAGAAAACCAAACAATTCTCAGAATAAAAATTGACTCAGAATAAAAATTTATGATTTAAATCATTTTTTAATTACTAATTAGAGGCCATTCATATATTAAGTAAGCAAAAATCTCCTGATTTAGCCACCCCCTCCACTTGTTGCACCTCATACATTTTTATATTTCCCTTCCTCCCCCCCCCCTCCTATGCATACCTATGCTTGGTGGTCTTACCCCCCCCCATGGTGGTTTTACCCTCCCCCCATATAAGTTTCATATGGTTGGTGGTCCAACCCCCTCTCCCCAATTCCATTCATGCACACAAACATGATCACTTTTTTTTTTGTGCTGCTCAATCTTTATAACCTTAACTGCCCATAAATATGAGCGGCGTTCACCTTTTATTAATGAGCAATTGAACTGCCACCTCAATTTTTTGCGTTTGCATACATACATTTTTTGGACTTTCATCCCCCCTCCCCCCATATGCCCTTGTATGCAAATTACCAACTTGGGACGACCCCTCCCTCCCCCCTCAGTGCATACGTAATATATAGATGGCCCCTTATTTATTATCTACACATATATACACTACGGTTCATAAATATATGAATGTTCAAACTTTTTAATATAAGATATCAAAGTTTTACTAACTATTGGGAGAAAACTGTAAACAATCTACCATGTTAACTTCCTATTTATTAAGTTTAGATAAAAATTGATATAAAGACCCATTAAATTAATTTACTTGCCTATTTAATCGCCATTAGCAACAATAACCACTGCATGTATCATGGCATTCTACTTACTTCTTACATTCTTCTTACTTTTGCATCATTTGGCATTAGTTTTTAACATTACTTATAATTCATCCCATAAAAATCAGATCTGGTAATTATGCAGGCCAAATCATACTAGTCAATATTTGATCATTCTCTAACTTATACAATCCTCTGTGTAATAATTTATACAATCCTCTGAAGAACTTGTCTTGGATTTAAACTTTGGGTTATTTTTTTTTTAAACAAATAGCTTCTCATTAACCCAACTTTCCAAAGGTATAACATGACTTTTATAAAATGTTCAAATAAACATCTTTTGTCATTATTCTCTCTATTTTTACAATATCACATGTGGCATTTCAACTAAAACAGCCCAACACCTTCAAGCTTTTAAACTTGGACATATTGGTAATCTGTGTTTACAGTTGTTGATAGTTGATTTTTATTATTTCTATCAATTATTATTTTAAACAAAATATTTTTTTTTAATATTTTGTTTAAAATGATTGCCATATCTTGGTCCTATACTTTTTTTAATTTACATAGATAATGTAAATTAAAAAAAGTATAGGACCAAGGATAAAACATTGAGAAACCCCTGAAGTCACAGGAAATGAAGAGTGTTGTTCATTGAAAACAAATTTTATAATGCGATTGGTAAAGACTGATTCAATAATCCTAAAGATGCTACCTGATACACCATAAGAGGAGAGCTTTTGGAGAAGACAAGCATGTCAAATTTAATCAAAGGCTTCAGAAATGTCAAGAGCGATAGCCCTAACCTCTCCACATCTATCTAATGCAGAATAAAACGTTAATAAATCAGTAGAACAATAAGATTAAAATCCATATTGATGGTCAGAAAGTAAGATGAAAAATTATTTAAGAACTCAAGAACCTTGCTTATGATAGATAGAAGACTAACGGGATGATAGTTAGACAATTTAGATCGCTTTCTGTTTTTGAAAACAGGGATAACAGATGATGCTTTCAAGCAGGCTGGAAAACGAGACTGATAAGCACTTGTTAAGTAGTTTTGAAAGTATAGACAATAGCTCTGGAGAACAATTCTGCAAGACTATAACAGGTATGTTGTCTGGACCACAAGTTGTAGAAGAGTCTAAGCAGGAAATCACTTCAGAGACAGAAGCTGGAGTGATATGAATGTCAAACAATGGATCAACCTATTTGTTGGCTATATCAGGTAGGATGTGATTAGTGGAGCCAAAAGATGAGATTGATGAAAATTTCTTAGCTTTGTCAGCTTTGTCTTTAGGTGAGGTGATAAAATCTGAACCATGCAAGAGAGGTAGAATAGAGGTAGAGAGAGAAGATTGGTAAGAAGATTATTAAACATTCAAAAACCTTGGTTATGTTCAGAAGGATACTAATAGGACAGTAGTTAGACGAGTCAGATTGCTCTCCAGAAATTTTGAAAATAGGGATAATAAATGCTACTTTCCAGCAAGCTGGAAAACAAGATTTGGATAAGCATTTGTTGAATAGTTTTGAAAGTATAGACGACAGTTCTGGAGAGAACTTCTGCAAGACTATAACAGATATGTTGTCCGGACCATATGCTGCAGAAGAGTCTTAGCAGGAAATCACTTTAGATACAGAAGCTGGAGTGATACAAATGTCAAACAATAGATAAACCTGTTTGTCGGCTACATCAGGTAGGATTTGATTAGTGGAATCAAGAGGTGAGATTGATGAAAATTTCTTAGCAAATAATTCAGCTTTGTCTTAAGATGAGGTAATAAAGTTTG
Organism: Hydra vulgaris; assembly: GCF_022113875.1. NCBI lineage: Eukaryota > Metazoa > Cnidaria > Hydrozoa > Anthoathecata > Hydridae > Hydra > Hydra vulgaris. The sequence continues at coordinate 21,345,359 of NC_061169.1, forward strand.
GACCATGCAAGAGAGGTAGAATAACAGATTTGCTTTTATTATAGACACTGTTAAAGACTCTCCAGAAATCTCAGAATTTTTTAGATGAAATACGAGATTTCGTGACCTGAGAATAGCGGGCTTCAGTGTTAGACAAAACCTTTTTACAATGGTTTCTAGCATTAGTAAACAGATGTCTATTTTCTGGAGAATTGTTTTGGCGATAGATATGGAAGTAATAGTTACAATTGGAAATTGCAGCAGCACAATTAGAGGAAAACCATGGAGAAGAGCGCGACTTGACTTGAATCATTGAGAAGGAATAAAAGATTCCATGCCAGCCTGAATCCAAGTTACAAAAATTCTATCCTCCCTCATAGTGTTTGAACATGTAAATAAATATTTTTTATAATAAACTATTTTAATAACATTAAAAAAATTATAACTTACAAAAATATCTTATTTTGCCATTCAAAATACCAAGAAATTACCAAAAAGGATACAGCATTTACTTGGAAAGTCAAAATCATCATTTAAACATTGAACGTTATTAAAACAATCCAAAAGTAATTTTGTGTTTGAAGTCATTTCTTGAAACTTAAAAAAGATGTCAAGTATAAACAAAAAAAAAAAATTTCAAATTTAAAAACTTAAGGTTTATTAAAATAAACAAGTTAACAGTTTTTAGTTTTTTGCAACAGAATATAATAATTGACAAATGAAAAACAAGTTGGTATTTAAAGACGCATAACTACTTTAATGTATAACGTAAAACAAAAAGGAAATATTTTTTAGAAAATTATTTGATTCTAGCTTTTATCTATATAATCTTAACTTTTATCTATATAATTGTTTTTAATTATATAGATAAAAATTAAAACCATTTTAAAATATTTCTTTTGATCAATTAGGACTGGTATAGACTAAGCTAAACTCTGCATGAGCTCAATATCAACTTTATTAAAACAATACTTGATCCTAGAATGCAATTTTTTAAAATTTTTTGTTTTTTTAAATTTAAAAAAGTTTAAGAATGGCAAACATTATTATAATAAACATTATTATAAATTTTTATAAATATAATTGAATTTTTTTTCTATATTTATTCTCACAATGACTAATTAAAAAAAAAAAATTAGACATTCCTTTTATATATATCTTTTTTAATAAATAAAAAAAGTCATTAAAAAAGACTCAAGACTCTTCTTTTTTTTAATTTAAAGAAGTTTCTTTATTTCTTCACACAAAACTGCTTCCATGACAGCAGTGTGATTTGATTGTACTAATGTATTAACCATGCTCAATTATCAATATTTATTTATGATTTAACAAAGCTTAAACATGGGTAAAATGGTTCTTGTATGATACTTAATGAAACTTGTTTTTAAAATTAAAAAAAGCATATTTAAATTTATGTTATTATAGCTGATTTAAATGAAATAAAAAGTTATCCCAAAAATTTTTGGTAAAATAAGAAATAGTGGCAAAGAAATATTCTTAGTAAAAAAAACTAGGAAGAAACTATCATCTATTCAGTTTTTAACTGTTGAAGAAATAATCCAGTATTATCTTTACCAACGAGTGTCCAAACCATCAGTTTCTCTTAAAAACTTTGTTGTCCAAACAGAGGTTCTACATTTACACCAAATTGTCCAAAAGCGGAAGAGAACTGCTGCATTAAATCTAAGCTGAAGGCTTGCTGGGAACTTAGATGATACAGAACTTGTAGCATACAATGCAATTTACAGTCTAATTAATATTAATTTTATGAAAGAAGTTGAAACTCTAATAATGAAATATAAAAAGCTGCAATCCCTTAAAAACAGATTGGCACCATGAGCAATCAAGGATAAAGATACCTTTTTTTTTAATAGAATCTAAAAGAGTAATTTTGTTGGGAAATGACATAAAAATCATGATTGACAAAATAACAATGGATAGAAAAAGAACAAAAAATAAATAAATGCATGACATTATGTTTTTGAAAATTTGACATTATGTTAAGGAAAAAAGACATGGTTGTCTAGGCTGTTCTAATATTAGCTTTAAAAAGGGTGCTGAGAGATCTGCAAAAAAAAAAAAAAAAATCCAAAAGGGAATACTCAAAAAAAGACAACTTTCATATATCTTATAGCTCAGAAAAAGAAGACTTGCGTATATCTTATAGCGCAGAAAATGATTTCACAGATTATTTAAGCTCAGAATGCAATGACTCTGTGAGTCATTGCATTCTGTGAGAAAAGAAATAAAAAAAACAGATTAAAAAAGATTAGTTAATTGTTTGATTGATGAATTAATCTAATTTTGTAAAAATATTTTGTAGAACATGGAAATGCTGAGCAGATGAAGAGGTTCCTGGATATAAATCTTCATGTAGCAATTTCAGCAATAAAACCATTTGGCAGGCACAGCTGGTATACTGATTCTGCCTTAGTTGTGCTTGCTTTAGCAGATAAACATTGCCTAAACAGAGAAGATATTGCCTAAACATTATACAGTACACTTCCCACAAAACCTAAAGTATATCCACTTGAACGTGTTATTGTCAATAAAGAGCTTCTTCACTCTCTCTTTTTGCACAAGATCAGTTTCCACCTCTTTTGCACAAGATCAGTTTCCACCTCTTAGTTATCTAGTAACTGAGCAATCTTGGCTTATCTTTGATAAGATTAGACATGGAGTTAGTTGCAATGGCTTAAGATCCTTTCACAGTTCTGGAAGTTTAACTATTTTTATTTTGAGTTTGAAATTATTATTTAATTCCTTGATGGGGTAAATCACTTATAAGAGAGGGCCATTAAACTAGTTAAAGAACTGATTGGAAAAACAACCAAAGTGAAGAAAAGACAAGTTTTTTTCTTGTTTGACTATTTTTACAAAAGAAGTAGGCAAAAGGAAAAGAAAACAGATTTAGCATCAAACACAACTAATAGTATTTTTAAACAATTATTTAAAAAAAGTCTAACATTGCATTAATTTTGTTTTTCTCACTTGTCCTCCTGCAACTTGAAAGAAAAACAAACTTTGTGGCTGTGTGTCATCCTTAAACTTTTTTTAAATTTGAAAAAGAAAAAAAATCTTACATATAAAATAAGGGTATGTGCACCTTGAAAGCTTCCACTTAGTTTGAAAAAAATTTTCACCTTAATCTGAACCACCCTAAGATACAGTCCTCAGAATTAGAGTCGGTAATGCTGACCTAACTGCAAACCTAGCAGCGTCTGAGATCGGCAATTTTTTGCTGACCTCAGAATTTTAAAAATCAATTTTATTTGCTATTTTAAATAAATTTTATGAAACAATATATTTACCTTATGTATAAGACCTCATTTTTCCTAATTCCAATAATTTTTTTTTCTAAGATGTTTGTTTTATACTATATATTTGAGTAAAAATACATGGTATAATGGTTAAAAAAAAAAAAAAATTTGTATTTTTAATTGAAAAAAATTACATTATTTGATAAAACTATTATTGGTTTATATTTTGAAAATTCATAAATTCAGTCATGTTTAAGTTTCAGCTCTTTTCTTCTTTTTTCAAGAGATTTTCTCAACAGTTAGCAATGCATTCTGTTTATCTTCCTCATTATTGTATCAGTGAAAAAATTGCTGCATCATATCAACAACTCTTTCTGAATGATCATTTACCACAATTAAAGATGGTATATTTCTGAAAGCTTTTCTATCCAGATTGAGTATACCAATATGCAGGGGGAAGTAAAAGCCAATCTTTTATCCTTTGTTTCTTCAATCCAATTCTAGCAAAAATAAGATATAAAAACTTTTCAAACAATAGAGCAAGGATAGAAGGGTGTTCACTAAATTCTAATCCCATTTTTATTTTGTCATTAATATCTATTTTTGGTTTGTTTCCAGTTTTATACCAGGTTGAAATTGGCATTTTATAAGTTAGAACAACTATTGCAATATTTGCTTTCTCCATAAATACACATTATCATCTAATAGAGACAGAGAAATTTGAATAATAGAGACAGAGAAATCATTGTTGAATCTAAATAAAAACTATGTTTGTATAAAAAGTTTAAAAATGTATCAACAGCATCTGGTTTGGCACAATTTTTTGGTACTGGAGCATCTGGTGTATTACTTTTTTATCAAGAAAAGGATAGTGTCAGTCTTATAGTGTCAGTAGCCATAAATACCATTTGGCATAAAAGCAAACTGTAAATTCACTTATTAGCTTAATTTTTGTTTTGAGTGTATTGTTCTTATTTGCTAACTCAAGTTGGTTGGAAAGAAGCTAAAGCTTTAGGTATTACAATCCTTTAGACAGGAACCTAACATGATGAACTGCTCCGGGTTTTCTTTGTTTTACTGAAGATGGAGAAAGGTAACTCACAACAAGTTCTGTTGTAGGTTACCTTTCTGTTGTGAGTTAACAAGCTCCTTCTTATCTTCTCTGACAATATCTTTATTTTCTTTTCTTATTGTAATTTATTCTTGACAAAAGCGCAAAGATTCTTGTGTAGCCTTCTCAAGAAATTATTTTTCAAAAATTGTTTTTAATTTTTTAAACATATATCTGGTTTTGTGGAATGTTCATCTGAGACTGAATTACTAAAATAAACCATTCTCAATTCACATATATGCTGCCTGCATGCAATGAGTAAAAGAATCTTTTATTTAATTCAGTGTTGCAGTAGCATCAAAACATTTCCCTCCTACTTTTGATTCAAAATTCTTTTAAAAAGTACATTACACCATTGAACTGTTGAATGACAAGTAACACAAGTCTTTAACAGAGGATGATAGTAAAGGAGGTACTCTAAGAAGGTGCATCTCACCCTCAATGTTTACAAGAACAGCAAGACTATCATTTTTGATTGTTTTTCCATTGTTTAATTAAATTAATGTTTTTCCATCAAAATACACTATGCATGGGATTCATTCTTTGCCTTTTGAACATCTTTTTCTATCATGCTTATATTATGATTATCATATTTTATTTTTCTAGCTGCTCAACTTGTTTATCTGCGCAGCAGCCTTGTTCGCCAAGGTTCGTGTTTTGGAGTTATAGAGTTGAGAGAGGCTTATAGCCACAAATAAGTAGCCTCCTCGTCTGTAGTGGCCTTCTTGGCCTTGAGGAGGTGAAGTAAAATAAAAATAAAAAACTGGCTATTTTTGAAATCTGTCAGATCTGCTACCAATTGAGTTAGAATAGCACTTATAACTTTGTGCAAAACACTCACTGATTGTAGATTTTAGGAAAAAAATCACTGATTGTAGCCATACAAGCTACATTACCAGCAAAAATATCTCTCGGCATTTTAGCAGTGACTTTCTGTTGAAAAAATTCTTTTTCAAACCACTCATTAGAACCAGAATCAGAATCAAATAAGGAGACGCTGGTATCTTTGCTAATCTCAAAAAAAGATATAACTCTTTATATTAGTTTAATTTATTTAAACAAGAAATAGAAATAGTTTGCTATTATTTTTATTGAGCTTTTTTTATTTCAAATATTTTTAAGTGTCATGAAAATAGTTAATAAGATTTACAATATAATTTTTTTGGGTTTAAATGAAATACATACTTTTTTTCTGAACTTCTTATCTTCTAATCCAAGAGTAAAACTTCTTTTCCCTTCCTCATCCTCCATAAACTCCAAGTCCTCAAGTTTGTTTGCATCGAATCTTTTTATTTTTTATTTTGATTGTTCTAAGTTCAGGGATGCCAACCCAGAATATTTTATTCAGATAAATTTTAAAATCATGTTGCTTTGCAAAATCTGCAGTGGATCCCCTTTTTTCATGTATTTTATGTTTTGAATATTAATTGTCCAGATTAGAAAGATTCTTTACTATACTTTGGTCATGTAATATAAAATCCAGCAAAATACAATTATATTTACTTTCTAGTGCATCGTCATTTCTGAAGGGGACAAGCAAGATTAGCGTCTTTTTTTGATGTTCATGAGAAAAATGATTGTTTGTAAGCTATGTGCTGTAGAATTTTCATTCCTGTTGAAAAATGACAGCCTTAATTAAAAAAAAGTTTAAACTAAAAAGTTTTGCTTAATTTGTTATTTAAGGGATTAATTATAAAACTGAGTATTACTTTTTATGGCTGGCTTAGCTTTTTTGATAATAAATAATTTTTTTGTAGATCTAAGTTTCCTTTTATTCCATGTTTTCTGACTAAGTTTCCTTTTATTCCATGTTTTCTTCCTTGTTATTCATATTTAAATTGATTTATTCATTAGTTACTGATCTAAAAAATCAAACTTTAAAATAGTTATTTAAAAGTAATTTACTATTCAACAAATGGAACAAATAAATTGTACTTTAGGCTAACTTAGCCTGGTTTTGTTAGATTCTCAACTTTGTTGTTTCATTTCACACACATATTTATTGCTTTTTCATAAAGATCAATAGATTGTATTTTGGATAAAATATCTATGTTTCTTACATTTATGTTTGTCATGATTTCGAATAGTGAACAATAACTTCTTCAATAAAAAAAATTAAATTTTATTGGAAATTGACATTATTAATAACAAAAAATATATATGTTCTAGATAATAAGTTATAATCCTTTGTCAGTTTCACAATCACAAATACAAAAAAAAAAAAATTTTTTTAAAAAAAACTATAATACTATTAATTTTTACTCAAATACATGGGTAAAAACAAACATCCTAACCATAACCCCTAACCCTAATCCTGACAGAGCAGTGAAAATGACTACCCCTACTATACATATTTATTTAATTATATATATATATATATATATATATATATATATATATATATATATATATATATATATATATATATATATATATATATATATATATATATATATATATATATATATGTATATATATATTTATATATATATATATATACACATATATAATTATACAAATATATATATATATATTTATATACATATATATATATACACATATATATATATATATATATATATATATATATATATATATATATATATATATATATATATATATATATATATATATATAAATATATATATAAATTTAACTAAATGAAAAAATACAACTTTATGATGGAACTTAAAGTTTCATGCGGAAATAGCATGAAACTTTAAGTTCCATCATAAAGTTGGCATATATATTTTTTAATCAAAAAAAACTGTTAAAAATACAAAATACAAAAACAACAATAGAATGGATTCTGACGTCAAAACAAAAAGTAACATAGAAACTGGATTAATCACTGGTATCGAAATTAGCCAGAAGAAATTTCTTTCTATGCTTGCACTTAGATATTATTTCACTCCTTTTTATTTAATAAGTTTGGATTTCTAGAGAATGGAATTTCATATTTCTCATTTAAGCATAAATTACAAGATTTTTTTGTAGGGTTATAAGCATTGGACTGTTTTATTATTTTCCATTTAACTATAGGATTCAAATTAGCTTCCAAATTTTAATTTTCCAAAACTTCTTTGATAACTCAGTGTCATTTTTATACCTGGTAATATTAAATGGTTTTACCTGATAATATTAAATGGATTAGCTTATCTAATTTTGAAAGGTATTTCACTTATACCGATGTAAAATTTGTTTACAGAAGTTTGGGCAGGATCATTGGAGGTTAAATTAGCTTGGTATATGATGTTATTTGTTAAGCATTTGTTTGCTAAAGGGCAGGTCTTTTTATCAAGGCAGTTGCAATTGCTTTTAGTGGTAATTTTGTTGTTGTTTAAAATATGACAATTGTGTGCATTTAAGATAGACTTCATATTTGGCATGCAGCTGTAACTTACTTTTATTGTGTTCCTATTGGAAATCTTATGGAGCTTGTGATTAACAGGGAAGTGTTTATTGATAAGGGTTAAAAATTTTTTCCTATGTTTGTGCTAACGCTTTTGCTGAAAGGAGGGTTAAACCAAATGATGTTGCATTTACGGTGCTTAGCATGAGTTGAATTTAAGTTAGGATGATAAGAAGCTTATGAACAAACCTGATTTTAACAATGCTTTGTTATACATGTTTAAATATATCGACAATATGTTTTTTAATTTTTTCCATTTCAGGTCCACTTCTATTTTCAACAACCACTAAACCATTATCCCGGTATAATCCAAATTCATTTTTATTGTAAAATTGCGAAATCTCAAACAAAAGAAAATTTCCTACAAGTTCACATACCTCAGCACCGTCAAAGAGTCCCATTGGCACATCAAATAATCCCCCTGATTTCTTCATAGATCAAAGGGATTATTTGATTATCTTCATAGATCAGGGGGATTATTCTTCATATATTTTTCCAGAAATTCCCGGAATAACAGAAATTCACTCAAAACTTTCCAGAAATTTGCGGATGTTTTTTGTTAATAATTTGTAAAATGTTATATAAAATTTAAATACGACAACATTTGCATTTAAACAAATAGTTTTCTATAATTGAAATTTTCATGAGAACAATTTTTGCAACAATTTTTTTTCTTTTTAATTCATTCAAATTATTCAAGTTAACTTTTTCGAATATTAGAAATTCCTTTTTTTTTTTAATAATCTTTTTTTTTAATAATAATTTTTTTTAATAATTTAAATAATCTAAATTCCATTATAAAAGTTTGCAAAAGTTTTTGTTGTCAGTTAATATGATCAAGAAAAAAAAGTTGTAAAATGGAAGTTAATCTGACATTTCTGAGATAAACAAAAGTATTAAAAACAAATTTCGCTGGAATTGGTTTCAAGAGAAAGATAATAGTGAAGAATATTATTCAGCCTAAATAAGAAAGATAGATAAAGCTGGAGCGGTAAGTTTATTTCTTAACTGAAAATTTAAATATATAATTTTATCATAATTATATATTATTTGATTTTATGTTTTAGGTATGATGTACAATATGTAATAAAGATTTTTATTATGGAAAAGAAGGTAAAAAATCTTTACTTAGCTACTCAAAGTCTAAAATACATCGTCAAAACTGCACAACAATTAAGTCAAACCAAGCTATACCGTCGTCATTTTTTACTAAATTAAAAAAAACAGATACATGTATATTGCCATACGGCACTCCGGATAACGTGCATACTGGCATAACTTGCACAAAGAGAGTAAAGCCTACCATTAAACCTATTGTAAGTTTTAGAGACAGGACATCAAATGCAGAAGCTATGACACTCGCATTTATTTGTGAACACAATCTTCTAATATCTTTAACATCCCATGTGATTGAGTACGCAAAGGAAATTTCTAAAGATCATCATGTTTTAAATAACTTTAAAATGTTCAGAACAACTGCTTCGTATAAGCTGCAAGAAGGGTTAGGCGAAGCTTTTCATGCTGATCTTGTTTATGATATAAAAATAAAAATGTTTTCTTTTAACATAGACGAGTGCTTCTCCAGATCTTCGTACATTTCTAAAAAAACTTTGTCAAATACAGGTGTCACATACAACATTCCAAAGCAAAGGGTTTCTCATCGGTGGTTGTTTGCTTAAGATTGCGCTCTACCTATGCTTGAGATGATGCCTGCTTTCACCTTAATTTATTCTACTTGGTTATCAAAACAGGACTTCTCTCTGTATAAAGATGAAAGTGACAAAATATTAAACAGGCTATCAAATGAAAGTAAAAAACTAATAGAAAAAATAAAATGCAAAATGCAGCAGAAAAAGCTAACAAAACAACGTGCAGAAAGAAAGGCTAGGATTGTTAAAAGTTTAGTTTTCCGATGTAATGAAACCTTACTTTATATTATTTGTTGCATTGAAATTCTTCCTATTTTTAAATCATTTATTTTAACTTTTGAACAAAAAGAACCGTTAGTCCATCGAATTTATGAAGAGCAAATTGAACTGATCAAAACAATTTTAAATCGTTTTATTAAGCCAAAAATGATAAAAAATATATCAGGAACAAAGTTAAGATTTTTTTTTTTGAACTTAAAAGATAAAAAAATCGCTATTCCAATTACATATACTTTGGAAGTAATGCTGAAAAATATTTAGCAAGAATAGTTATTCGAAATCCTGACTTCAAATCATCGTTTTTTAAGACCTTGCTAAAAGCCTACCGTGAATCATCAGTTTACTTACTTAATAAATTTCTTTTTAAGAACCCTTTATTAGAATGCCTCTCTGCAATCGACCCAATATCTCAAGGTCATAAAATTACAGAGAAAATGTTGAAAATACTCCAAAAATTTTTTCCCACTGTAGATATAAATAAAGTAGTATTTTATTGAGAAGTTATGCAACTTCAGATATTTGCTGATGGAAAGCCTGTACGTCTTGACTATTAGTGGGCAGATGTTTTTAAGTGTAAAAAATATTTAGAGCTAAGTAAAATTATCAAGGCATGTCTAATTATATTCAGTAGTCCTCACGTTGAGCAATCATTCAGCATGATGAACACCAGAGTTAACAAAAAGACAAATTGTCTTGATACTTCAACGTACTCAGCTATAGCTTCAGTTAAGTATCAACTATTAACAAACAAGACTACAGCACTAAATAGTTAAAGAATCTATTAATGATCATGCAAAAAAGTAGCAAAAAAGAAAAGCTGATAAATGTTTTGCAGCAGAAAGTTATAAGTATAAAAAGTATTAATTTCTAAACCATTTTCTGACATTTTATATTTAAAAAGTAAATAAATGATTACGCTTTGCAGATTTTACGGTAAAATTGAGATATTGTATTTGATTTGAATTGAGAGAATTTTAGAGAAACATAATTATTTAGTAATTTTTAGTTACTTTATTTATCCCTTTATCAACGTTCTAGAGTATAACCACATATTAGTTGACCGTATAATTTTCCGGGATTTTCTGGAATTTTTATTAAAATAATTTTCCGGGATTTAAAAAAAAAAATTTTTTCGGGATTTTCATAAAGTGAAATACTCATCTATGTTTCTTTTTAAATACTTGATCGTTATTAAAAAGTAGTGAATTTTTTGCGTGTTGAATTAGTGATTCTAAAAAAACTCTCTGTTGAATTAATGACTCTAAAAAAAACGTTTTAATCCACACAGACCACACAGACAAAGGGAGAACACAGACCAAACAGACAAACAGCTCCACACAGGAGCAATCCTCAAAAAAAGATTTTATTAAAATTTTTAATAATCATAAAGAGCACTACTCTTTGGAGAAATTTTTAGACAATCTAAAAGACTCGATTAGAGTTTATTACAACAGACTTCAAATAAATATTATTATAATTCAAAAAAAAAAAAAAAAAAGAAACGCTTTTAATGTCACTAAATGAATATATCTCATCAAACAGTAATATAAAAAATGTGTATGTATTGATATATATGTATGTTTATATGTATATATATGTATGTTTATAATATATATGAATGTTCATATTTTATTTTAAATCAGTAGAAATATACTGTTGTTTCACGTTCTTTTAAAGACAAAGTTCTTTTTAAATAGGTTTTGTATCTCTATTTGGTACAAAAAAACTTCCAATAATATTTAACTCCGTTGAGCAATAGAGTCATCTACGAAATGGAAAAAACTAACTTAAAATATTCAGTTAAGAACATACCAATTAAACTACAAATTACAATTAATCGAAAAGTATTAACAAAAAGATTGAGATGGAAATTTCTTTATTAATAACTATCAAAAAAGTAAGAGCAATATTTAACAGTATAAAAAACAATTGACTAAATATATATACTATACAAATTGACTAAATATATAATATACTAAACAAGTATATTATATATTTAGTCAATTTTATGCGGTAGTGGTGTAGTGGTAGAGCGCTCGCTTCATAAACGAGTGGTTCCGAGTTCGATCCCCACCACGTCCCTGGTAGTACCGCGCTCAACTCGTTTCTCCGCGCAGTGGCCTTGTTCATCAAGGTTCGTGTTTTGGAGTTATAGAGTTGTGAGAGGGTTATAGCCACAAAATAAGTAGCCTCCTCGTCTGTAGTGGCCTTCTCGGCCTTGAGGAGGTGAAGTAAAATAAAAAAAAATAAAAAATAAAAAATTACCGATCGGAAATATTTGTTTTGGAAATCGGAAATATAGGTTTTGTAAAATTTATAGCAGTTTCCAAAGAAAATTAAAAGATGACATATCTAATATATGCAATTGTAATCTCACTTATACTTTTGCCTATAAAAGTACTAATTTATATAACTTATCTAAAGAAAGCTATAACCTTTTATTAACCTATGCAATAACCTCAAAGTACAAAAAATCAGACTCAAAGATTAAAAATGATATAAATAAAAAAGGTAAGCGTATTTTGCAGAATCATGAAGTTTTTAATAAAATAAACATTAACTCATCATCCAATGCTTTATAACATTAAAAGATCACAAAGAAAATTTTATAAACAACCCAACAGTTCGGTTAATAAACCCTGCAAAAAATGAAATTGACAGAATTAGTAAAACCATAATTTCCAATATAAATTCTGAACTTGTGAGCATTCTCCATTCAAATAAGTGGAAAAAAATGCAAGACGTTATAACCTGGTTTATGTCCATAAATGATATGCATTGTTACATATTTCTTATTTTTGATATTGTCGATTTTTACCCATCAATAAATGAAAAACTTCTAAACAATGCTATTAGTTTTGCTGAGCAACATCTGGTTGTTAATCCTGAGAATAAGTCATTAATTCAACACGCAAGAAATTCACTACTTTTTAATAACGATCAAGTATGGATAAAAAAATCAGGGGGATTATTTGAGGTGCCAATGGGACCCTTTGACAGTGCTGAGGTATGCGAACTTGTAGGAATTTTTCTTTTGTTTAAGATTTCGCAATTTTCCAATAAAAAATGAATTTGGATTATACCTGGACGATGGTTTAGTAGTTTTTGAAAATAGAAGTGTACCTGAAAAAATTAAAAAACATATTGTCGATATATTTAAACAAAACGATCTTCTTATATCAACACAGTACAACATTAAAATTGTAAATTATTTAGACATCACTCTAAATCTCAATAACCACACTTTCCAACCGTATTCCAAACCCGGAAATTCTTTAAACTATATTCATGTTGATTTAAACAATCCATCCAGAATTTATTCTATCGTTCGTAGCATTCTATAAACTTACGACTATCTGCAAATTCATCAAGAAATTTTTAAAAAAATTCTACTGACATGTATAACGAAACATTGTTAAAATCAAATTTGTTCATAATTTTCTTATCATCCTAACTTAAATTCAACTCATGCTAAGCACCGTAAATGCAACATCATTTGGTTTAACCCTCCTTTCAGCAAAAGCGTTAGCACAAACATTGGAAAAAAATTTTTAACCCTTATCAATAAACACTTCCCTGTTAATCACAAGCTCCATAAGATTTTCAATAGAAACACAATAAAAGTAAGTTACAGCTGCATGCCAAATATGAAATCTATCTTAAATGCACACAATTGTCATGTTTTAAACAACAACAAAATTACCACTAAAAGCAATTGCAACTGCCTTGATAAAAAGACCTGCCCTTGAGCAAACAAATGCTTAACAAATAACATCATATACCAAGCTAATTTAACCTCCAATGATCCTGCCCAAACTTCTGTAAACAAATTTTACATCGGTATAAGTGAAATACCTTTCAAAATTAGATACGCTAATCCATTTAATATTATCAGGTATAAAAATGACACTGAGTTATCAAAGGAGTTTTGGAAAATTAAAATTTGGAAGCTAATTTGAATCCTATAGTTAAATGGAAAATAATTAAACAGCCCAATGCTTATAACCTTACAAAAAAATTTTGTAATTTATGCTTAAATGAGAAATATGAAATTCCATTCTCTAGAAATCCAAACTTATTAAATAAAAAGGAGTGAAATAATATCTAAGTGCAGGCATAAAAAGAAATTTCTTCTGGCTAATTTCGATACCAGTGATTAATCCAGTTTCTATGTTACTTTTTGTTTTGTTTTGACGTCAGAACCCATTCTATTGCTGTTTTTGTATTTTGTATTTTTAACAGTTTTTCTTGATTAAAAAATATATATGCTAACATTATGATGGAACTTAAAGTTTCATGCTATTTCCGCATGAAACTTTAAGTTCCATCATAAAGTTGTATTTTTTTCATTTAGTTAAATTTTTATATATAATTAATGATCTATTTTGTAAATAATTAATTTACATTATATTGATCACTCTAAAAAAATGTACAAGAGGCTTTGTATCTTTAATTGGTACAAAAAAACTTTCAACAATATATATATATATATATATATATATATATATATATATATATATATATATATATATATATATATATATATATATATACATATATATATATATATATATATATATATACAAATAGTATTGCCTACTAAGGTAAACAATCTGACGTCATACTGAAATAGCCGGCTGCTGGGGGCTTCAGTACATACATCGACTGACAAATAGCCTGACTCGCAGTGGAGCGCTGCTACATCGACTGAGGGTTTGGGATGGGGAAGCTATCATTTTATTTATCATTCTTCATTTTTTCTTCTTCTTTTTCCAAAAAATCGGTATAGTTTAAGGTAAGCAGAAAAAGTGAGCAAATGCTTATCAAAACACGCTTTAGTAAGTGTGTGTGTGTGTATATATATATATATATATATATATATATATATATATATATATATATATATATATATATATATATATATATAATATATATATACATATATATACATATATATACATATAGGGGAGCGTGGTCTAATACGGGCCCCTTAGCATAGAAGTTCATTTTTTCCCGATATAGATACCAGTATTGAATGCCTAATGCAAGAATAGCATAACTTAGATGACAATGTAATTAATGGGTCATAATCAGTTGGATTAATATAACAAACTAATTAATTAATCATACTTTTAAAACTTGTGATTAGGGGCCCATTTTATCCCATAGCTAAGCCTAAAACGGGCCCGGGCCCATTTTAACTGGCCAGGTTAAGATGGGCCCCGGGCCCGTTTTAACCTTGTGCTCTGTCAGTGACAAAATCAGATCAGAACATTATTCAAATGATAACTTGTTAATTTTGCGTCTACGCTATCAGGATACTATCATGCAATAGCAAGATCTGAACAATAAACAACTCATCATTTCAACACAAAAACTAACTATTAAGCTATTAATAACGATGAATACATTTCACTTCTGCAGCTTCGTGAATAGGTTTTACAGTTAGATCTATTCATGATGAACAGTTAGCAATAGAAAGTTCACGTTCAAACGAGTAGCATGTGGTGCTACTCACAACATTGAACACATAAAAAGTAATCGTCATCATATTAATCTGTAATAATAGTAGATTATACATTAATTTGAAACATTCAAAGACATACACCCTTGATTAATAGTACCATTAATTTACTTTAAAACAACAAGAAAATCAAAAGAAATTATTTTAATAACACACCAAATTTATTTAAATAAGCACACTTTTAAACGACTTTTTTATGTTGATATATCCCATAATGCAGTTTAAACTTAGTTATATTTTACATAACAGATTCAGACAAATTTATAATTTGAAGACCTCTCATTAAACAATATTACATATGAAGTTCATAGTATGAACTAGATAGGTTTGTAGTTGTTCAAAACGGTAACTAAGGCGTTGCTAAGGAACTATTTGATAATATACCTAGGTAAAAAGTTAAATATCACAAAATATACAAAACAAAATGTAGAATTTTTTTCAAAAAACTAAAAAATAATAATATTTTCTATCAGAAAAGATGAAAATAATTTTTCTTAAAAAAAATAATTTATTCACATTTATTTTGTGATGAACCACCTTAAGAAGTCAATGCCTGCATCAGCTGTCTAAAACGGGCCCTTTGGTCTAAAATGGGCCCATAGCGGGCCCGTTTTAGACACTGATAAGGCCATTACAAAATCCTCATGTTGTAACGTTCCGATAAAAAACACATGAAATCGCTCATTTCCTGAGTAATCGTAACAAAAAAACAAAAGCAATAGTGCCCTACCTTGTAACTCGATATGACGATATGACTTGTAGGTCTGTGATTTCGTAACGTCAAATAAAACAAGAGAAATTGATATAATTGATTCGACACGTTTTTACAAGACCCTGTCAATTATTAACGCAATGTAAACAATCATGCATATTCATTAAACTAAGCTGGTTCTATTTGCATTCAGAGTCACCGAAAAAATCCGCTTGGTGTCGTGCCAATCGTGGGGCCCGTTTTAACCGAGGGGCCCGTTATAGACCAATCTCCCCTATATACATATATATACATATATATATATATATATATATATATATATATATATATATATATATATATATATATATATATATATATATATATATATATATATATATAATATATATATATACATGTATATACATATATATATACATATATACATATATATATATATATATATATATATATATATATATATATATATATATACATGTATATATATATATATATATATATATAATATATATATATATATATATATATATATATATATATATATATATATATATATATATATATATATATATATATATATATATATATATTAGGGTGGTCCTTAAAACAACTTTTTTTTTAAATATCTGCTCTGACCACTTAAAGGTAAGCAATTTTTTGTCAACCTCAAACACTTTTAGATCAGCAGTTAGTTTAGCATTGCCTAATGCCGACCCTAATTCCGAAGGTTGCATTAGGAAGCCAAAGTTTGTTAATTTTTTTTTACTTATATAACAGTAAATCATACCCAAACAACATCTTCTTCTTGCAAGAATGAAATTCCAAACTGGTGCTTTGAGTTAAGTGATGCTTTAGTTAAGATATACATTGTGATGGCTCGTTTAATTAAATCCCAGTTATTTCTAATAAAAAAAATTTCAAATAAAAATGATTATTACTTGTTTTTGGGTTTCGTTTTCATTGACTATTATTATTATTGGTTCTATTAGCAACAAAATTTTGTACAATTTTATCTCTGCCATATTTATAGAGAGATCAAAAAGCAAGCTGGTAAAAAAATGTTTTGTCTTTGTTGATTATACAATATATTTTGTATATGTAGAAACTGATATTACCTAGGCACTATTTTTGCTAAGACAGAGTTTCTTGAAAAAGTAGCCATATTTGGTTGAGTAGATCAATAAAAATCATCAAGCCAAGTCATATTTTATATTGATAAAACTCAAAAATTAAGAAAAAACGCTGTCTATTTATGCAGAAAACTACACAACAAATCACATTAAAATATTTGCTTGGAAATGAATGAACTTTTACGAAAAGCAACTATTCTAGGTTTATTTTAAATAAAAATAATCACTATAGAAGGAGCAGGTAATGATCTAGAAAGGCAACCAATGATTAACCATGTAGATAAACATTGGTAAAAAATTTTGCTATGGAAGCAATATCTTACACCTTTATGAATATAATTTTTACAATTTAATGAAATATTAATCAAAACATTAAGTACTTTGGTGGTTAATTAATAATTTATTCAAACTAATACTAATATAAGTAATATCAAAATTTTATTAACAATATTAAACTAAAAAAAAGAAAATAGAATTTTACTTTATCAGTGACGTTTGCTGATAGCTTGATATTCTCTTTCGAAAGCTGCTGTCAATAACAAAAATCTAAAATTTAATATGTAGAAAAATATATTATAATTACAGTAAACAAATATTAATGATGAAACTTTGGATATCTACACTCAAAAAACAAACAAGTAACCAAATCTTAAAGAAGCATTAAAACTAATTTAAAAAGAGTGATTTTTTATGTAATAGTATAATACTGAAATTAAATATTCAGTTAGCTACCAGGCGACCGAACTTAACATTTGAAACGCTTAAAGCATATCATATATTTAAAACATAAAATTCTGAATTTTCTTATAGACAAAAATTATAACTTCTACAAAATTAGAAGTTTTGTCATTCAAAAATAGATATCACATTAAACTATAAGTCAAGTTGCATATAACTAAGTAGCAAAACTGTTTTAGCTATTAATGTGATTATTCTTATTTGATTTTTATGATTGTGGCTTATGAATTTTAACACCAACAAAACTCAGTTATTTACTGCAAACAGGTGTTGTAATACTGTCAACATTCTTATATTGATGAATGGCAACCCTCTCACTGAGTCGTCTTCTTTACCTCTTCATGGAAACCATATATACAATCGATTGCTAAGTTGGTATCTGTGATGATTGCTTCTCTTTATCATGCTCGCCATTTTCTTATTCCTAATTCCATTCTCTATCTTTACAAATTTGCCCCTTTATGAAATACTATTGTCATATTTGAGATGGTTCTTCTAATAATGCTAATCTCTATTCTAGACAAGGTCCAAAAATGCATTGTGAAAGTAGTTCGACCCTGTTAAACGTAAGTCTTTCTCCCATCATCATAAGGTTGAATCTTTTTCTCTTTTTTACAAATACTATCATGGTTGCTGCTCAAAGGAGCTGACCTCTCCAGTTCCATCAACCAAAACTCATTCTTCATTTTTCAAGTCTTCTATCAACTGTTTCCTCTTTAACTCTTTTTTTCTTCTTCTTCTAGTAACTCCCAACTTAATTTTGGTTGATTGCAGCCTTGTTAAGAGTGAATCAAAGAAAAGAAAAAAAAATCGAAATCAGTAAGAAACTTATGCTTTATTAAATAAATTTAAAATCATACAATTTTCTCTGCACAGTTTCCAAAAGGAGCTGTAACACTTGGTTGGTCTTCTAAAAAAAAATTAAAAGAAAAAACATACTTAACTGAAAACTTTTACAGTAACTATTTATTATAACACTTATAACTGTATTTACATAATTGATTTCAATATAATTACAATTTAATCTATCAGGTTCCACAACACGGGTTTCAAGTGGAGGGGCACAATTGTCAATTTTTAAAAAAAACCCTCTAAAATTTTCTTTTAAAAAAACAAACAAAGGTCTTTTAGAAAAAAGGGTGGCAGGTGCTCCCTGGTGTTGTCGGCTCTGTTAATTCATTACTAAATGAATGCAATATTATTTATTATTAATACAATACAATATTAATACAATTTAATACAAAATAAGTTTTTAAAAAAGTACAGTGAACTAAAAAAATTTTGACAATATAAGTAATTAAGAGTTGCCAATTAATTGATTAATTAAAAAGAAGATTCCCAGTAAGGACACAATTTCCAGTAGAGTCAAAAATCATTTGAGTACCAAATTGTGGTTTAAATTAATGTTATATTACTAGATTGTTTTTTTATTATCAGCAAAATTTCAATAATCAAAAATATATTTAGGAAAAATAAATTTTACCATCTTCACTCAAACTTTGCATGTCATTATTACTGTTTTTTATTTCTTGAGACTCTGTTGCAAAATAGTTACTCTCCATTTATCTATCAGTATTAACTAATCAAAAATTAAATTTATTCTCCACCATAAAATAGTTATATTTAAAGAACTAATAAAAAAAAACTCAATTAAAAGGTAATATTAATGCTTTTATTATTGTTATTATTATTATTATTGTTATTATTGTTATTATTATTAATATTATCATTGTATTTAAAGACTTTATTGATGCAACAACAATAAAAAAGTCTATATTTAATGTGACGCTACATAGCTACACTTTTTGACAAATTATTAAGTTTATTTTGATTTTTATAAATATAGTATAACAATTTACACAATTTCATGTTATGAAAAAGACTTCAAGTTTACATACTTTAAGAATTTAAAACTTTTCTAGCACACTTGTTAATTAAGAAAAAAAAACATGTTTATATTATATATACATGTGAATAGCCAAACTCATAGAAACATAAAATATGTATACATTATGCTAAATTTATATAACATATTTATGTCCAAAAAAATTTAACAAGCAATCTGTTATAAATAAGTTAAATTCTTAATTTCTAAATCTCTGGAGATAAACTAATAATTTTATTGAATTTATTTTCTATATCATTTCATATCAATAACCATTTATTAATTTAGTCTAAAGTTGTTTATTAGAATCTACTCTTAATGAATTTTGATAAAGACCAAAACTGAAGCATTCAGAAGGGTTTACCTAAAAAATTATGTAGAGATACCCAGCAATAACCTAATATAATAAACAAAAAGTTTATTTAAAACAATTAAATTTTTTCAGAAAATTCATTTTAAATTTTTTTTTTTTTTTCAAATTTGATTTTAAAGCAAATATAACAACTTTTTTTCTTATTGTCAAAAGACGTATAGAGTACCGCCCAATAAAATCATAAATGAGTCCTAATCTTATGAATAAAAAGTGTGAGATCCGAAGAATGGGTTTAAAAAAAAGGCTCAACTTTTTAAGACACAATTTTTAAATCAATTCAATTTTAAAAATTACTAAAAAATAAATTACCTACTACACAATCATTATCATGTATACAGACCTCATTGAAAACATATATGCAAACCTCATTAAAAAACGTAATGTCGTATTTGCTTTATTTTAAGAAAATCGTTATTAAGTTTAATATACAGTAACGATATGTATATCAAATATTTACAAAATATGTATATCATTGGTGTATATCATTTATACTTCATTGAAGTATGAGTGATATACACTAATGATATACATATTTTGAAGTCTTCAACGATATGTATATCAAATACTTACAAAAAATAATAAATTTATGTTATTTTTTGGAGAAAACAAAAGTGATAATTAAATAGTCATTATATATTGAATTTTTTTTTCTTAAATTGACATCATTTTAGTCTAAAATGATGTCAATTTAAGAAAAAAAAATTCAAGTTTATACGAGCATATTTTAAAGGTATTTACATCTACAATGTGGTATAGTAATGGCATATTTGCTTTGTAGGGACTTTGTAGGGTGTAAGTTTCCTAGAGACATGAAATAAATTAAAAATTTACCAACATTTTATTATTGTATTACCATTTGACTGAAAATCTAAATGTTTACAAATATCAACAATTTGTATATAAATTTAAGAATCATTATTTGATCCCTAGCGGAATATAAAATGTATTTTAAAGCAAACACAAAAAGTCATTTGTCGTTATTTTAAATACAATTGTCTATATTATCGCTTCAACAACTCCTAGGAAGATGATAAGTGATTGAATTTATATAAGAATAAAAATTTGATTAGTTTGTTCATTATTTGATAAGGTATTAACTGTTCTATAGTATAACTTGCTGAGATCTACTATTATATAAATGTAAAATTAATGGTTTTAACACATATTTTTAATGTAACTTTGGGAAAAGGGGGTACAAAAGCTGACATCATATATAAGGGGGAATCGGCCAAAAATTGACAGTTTGACAAAGGAGGGAGGGGGTCAAAAATTGAAAAAAAATCTCTGACATTGTTTATGGAGAACCCCTAATTTTAGAAATGTAGACCTCTGCATTTTCTTAGCAATGATTAAACACATGATTAAGCGCAAAATAGACGCGCCCGATGAGGGACTCGAACCCGCGACCCTCAGATTAAAAGTCTGATGCTCTACCGACTGAGCTAACCGGGCATGTCGAACAATAGAAAATATTTTTTATATATTTTTATACACTGTATAAATATATACAGCTATATAATATACAGCGTGCAATAAAATTGGGAATATATTCGTTTGTCCAATCCGCCCTTGGCTTGTTATTTATTATTGGAAAGAGCTTTATAACGGTATTTAAAAAGTGAAAAAGTTATTAGAATTGAACGATTCAACGAAAAGTTATAGCATTTTAAGTGTCGAATTTTTGATATATTTTGATATATTTTAATAAGTTGAAGGAACGGTGACCAAATTTAGAATTTTTCTTAACTTTAAATGACATAATATTGTCAATTCTTATCAAAATTCATAAGATCAAAAGAAAGGTCTTAAAGAGGAGAATAAGGATACATAAAAAATGTATGCGAGGCGTTAAAAACCCGTCTATAACACTCTTTAATATATTCAAAATCTAGATTTTTTTAAAGAAAATTTTAATTTTTTATTAAAAATTTGAACTTTATTTCATGTTTTTTATACTTTATATATACTCAAGGCCGGCGCGATAGGAGGGTGTAGGGGTTGTGACACCCTTCCTCCCCCCCCCCTCCCCTCTTTAATCAATAATTTTTTCGTTCATTTAGTTGGCAAGTTTGACCTTTTTTGACTATTCAGTCGGTAAATGTTGACCCTTTCAACAAGTTAGTCGATAAACTCAGAAAGTCGGCAGCTGTCGATAAGGCAGTCCGCAAAAAAACGAGAATCTTTTTTTTTATAATTTTTTTTTTTAGTCAGCAAAAGTTGTCTTGGCACCCACACCCACACACACCCACACACACACACACACACACACACACACACACACACACACACACACACACGTGACACCTACTCGCGCTGGCCTTATATATACTATTATATATTATTTTATATCATAATATATCTTTAAACATTAAAAATGTTCCATGTTTATTATATGTGCGGTCGTGGCACAGTGGTTAGAGCGCTTGCTCTATAAGCAGGAGAAACGAGCTTTAGACATATTTCGCGTCACGGTCAGAAAGGATGCGTGTTAAATGCACTTTAAACCGTGGTGCTCTGAGACAAGACCGTTAGGACTTCTTGGTCCGTCCGTCCTCCCCTAACTACCCTGGTATATAGCAGAATTCAAGTCAAAAATAGATACTTATATTTTGGGTGAGTTAGTATGGTGTCGGAGCGAGCTTTATTTTTCATAAAATTTGACAGGTAGTAAAAATAAAGATTTTTGTAGAAGTCTTAATATTTTAGAAAAAGTCTCAGCATTCCTTTAATACATACCTGATCCACAAACAACAATAAAGATTTTAACAACAATAAATTTATATAAACAAATTTTTACAAAAAATATTTCCGTGCAGAATTAAAGTTAAACTATTCTAGTACTCCAAAATAATCTATGTTGATACTTTATGCAAAATAATCTATGTTGATATTTTATTGACATTTTTATTTTAAATGTCATATTACGATATTTTAATTAAATCTTGTTAAAGGGGTTCTATGAAAAGATTGCGATGACGTTCTGTCATCCTCATTTTCTTTGAGTCCCTATCTGTTTTACTTATTTTGTTAAATTTTATATTATGTAGTAGAATCTGTAAAATTCTTATGTTATGTAAACAGAGAAAAAAAGAAATTCTTATGTTATGTAAAAAAAAAAAAAAAAAAAAAAAAAAAAAAAAAGGTACAAATTTCAACAAAAAAAAACACAGAAAATCATGTTTATACCATGCCACTCTTAAAAATACTGTAAAAAGCGTGGCACATAATTCGGATGCAGAAAACGGTTCCGTTAAGGTCGGATTACGCTTAAAATAATCATTGGCTATTTCTGGGTAATAGGCATTGCTGGGTAATAGGCATATTGGTTTTTCGTAACCAATGACGTATCAAAAAATGGAATAATTTGACTTTTTTCGTTTCTTTGGCAAGGTAGGTTTTGTAATTGATTGATTGAATTTGCTACTTTTTTAATTACCGAAAAAAATAAATGGAAGTCGCCATCATTTCTCATTTTTCTTTTTTTTTTTATTTTTTTAGGTGTCCCAAGAAATCTGTACGGTCTTATCACAGAGCACCGCGAAAGAGCATTTAATAGGAAGTTCACGCCTCACTAACCAATGTCGCAAAACTTACCCAGAGGTGGGGTTTGAACCACGGATTCTTTTTTTCTGAGGCAAGTGCGTTAACACTGAGCCACGGCTGCTCTTTTTTATTGTATCAATCACTACATATGCAGATTTCCTTCCACTGGTTGCCAACATCTTTGTAAATTGAAGTGATTTTGAAAAGTTATCAGCCATGGCGTAAAACTTATAAGAGAGATTGGTGTCGAAAAAGAAGTAAAAAGATTCCATCTGGCTTTGGTAACAATTTTGCTTTTGTTTCTTAACATCTTGCTTTTGTTTCTTGCTTTCATACATTCGTCCCAGAGTTGCAAGAGTGATTTAAAATTATTGATTACTTTCTTAATATATTCTGCCCAAACGGTCTATTTTATCGTGGAAGGTTTCTTCAGTTTTTTGAATGGTTCAGAGCATTGTTCTATCTTGATGTTCTCATCAATGTTTTCAAGCAAATGTTTTCGTTTCGGTGAAAACTTTAAAAATACCCATATTTCTCCAACTATAATTAAGATATCTCGAAAAATGTCACATATCGTAGACATCAATTAAACTAAGAGAATGGCCTTTTCCATTAATAAATCTGGAGCTTTTCCATTAATGTATGAATAAATGAAGCTTTTTCATTAATAAATCGCCCGACGAGAGTGACAAAATACTCAGCAACTTTACTAGACAATATCATTACAACAGACATCTTTAATAATGATATAAAAAAAAGGAATCCTAAAAACAGATATCTCGGATCACTTTCCTATTTTTCTGACTATACCCATTAACCAAGCAAATATAAAAAAACCTAACAAAATCTTAACTAGGGGAGAACCTTAATGAATGGGACAATTATTGAATGGGACAAAATCAAATTTGCATAGAAGCATCTACGGTTGGCTATCCAAACTCCTGTGGTAATAAGTGTTTGACACAACCATTCAACAGACCAAATCTTTATTTCTATTATGGTCTAAACGTAATGGCATTGGATGTTATTGTGTTTTGAAGAACAATAAGTAATTTTTAAAAACAATTTTCTGTGGCATTGGATGTTATTGTGTTTTGAAGAACAATAAGTAATTTTTAAAAACAATTTTCTGTGTCTGATTTTGCAGCGATTACTAAAGTTAAGGAAAATGAAACTCCAATTTTCAACACCCAAATGTCTCTACTTTTTAAATTTGTAAAGTATTTTTGTTTAGGTATTACTGTTTTTAACCTGTCCTGTCATTTGTGGATATAGTGGGAAGCCTATTGAATTGGACAAAGTATTGATTATTGAATGGGACTTGTCCAAACAGCCTGATATGAAAAAAGTAGAAAAATATATTTCGGCAACTTAGTTATGGTCACACATAATTTTATTTTTAATAAAATTTTTTGTTTTACTAAAAACAATTATTCGTGTTTTTAATTTAATTTTAATATACATATATTTTTTAATAAAACTATTTTAGGTTTGTCAATATATGCAGACATTCGGCCATATATATAGCTTTTTCGGGTTCCCTAATGGTAGAAACTACCCTTACTGCTTGACTGGCTTGAAAGTTACTTAGGACCTCTCTTCTTTTATTAATTTTTTAGATTTGTCCCATTCAATAATTTTATTTGTCCCATTCAATGAGTAGTTCTTAATGAATGGGACAAATGCCATGGTCTTATTAAACTCTCTTTTTACCAATACCCATATGCGGAATCAATTTTTTTGTTTTTGTTTATCATAGTACGAGAGTTAACAGTTATCAAACTATTTTCAAAGTGATTTTTAAACAAATTTATCAACCTCAAAAAATGCATTTTACGAAAACTGTCCCATTCATTAAGGTTCTCCCCTCAACGTATTTATTTCGATCAAAAATTGAATCGTTTAAAAACCAACTATCGTTACTTAATTGGAAACATTTAAATTTTAATAATAACGCTAATAATCTTTTTGAAAATTTCTTTAAAACATTTTTTTGGTTTACGATGCTAACTTTCCTAATGCTACTTATACATCAAAAACTAAAAACATAAATAATCCTTGGGTTACCAAAAGTTCCAAAAAATCATCAAAAACTAAGCAAAAGTTATATATAAAATATCTAAAAACCAAAACTCCTACAAGCGAAAAAAAAGTACAAAGAATATAAAAATTTATTTTAAAAAATCCGGAAAAGTTAAAAAAAAAACTACTATTCAAATTTGATTAATAAAACAAAAAATAACGTAAAACAAATACGGCAAATACTAAAAGAAATAATTGGGAAACAAAAAACATGCTCAAGTTTTTTGCCACACATGCTTAAAATTGGTTACAAAAATTTTATACAATTCACAAATTATAGCTCATGAGTTTAATAAATATTTTGTTGAAATTGGTCCAACCCTATCAGATAAAACTCCAATTACCAAAACTTCTTTTTATGATTTTTAGTACCTCTTGATAAAGGCATTTGCTCTGATAAACTATCGTCCGAATTATCTTTCGAAGAGTTTAAAAAAGCTTTTAAAACTTTAAAAAAAAATAAAGCAACTGGGCCTGATGAAATAAATGGAAATATAGTTATAGATTGCTATGAACAAATTAAAAATATTCTCTTTAAAATCTTCAAAGCATCCATCTATCAAAGAATTTTCCCTGAGCGCTTAAAAATTGCTAAAATTATTCCAATTTATAAAGAAGGCGACAGATCCAATATCAATAATTATCGCCCCATCTCTATTCTATCTGTATTCTCCAAAATCCTAGAAAGAATTATGTTTAACAGAGTTAATAATTATTTTAATTACAATAACCTACTATACAACAATCAGTTCGGTTTCAAAAAAGATAGTTCAACTGAGCATGCCATTATTTAATTTGACGCAACATCTCCAAATCCTTTGAAAAAGCTTTATATACATTAGGTATTTTTATAGTTTTATCAAAAGCATTTGATACGGTTAACCATATTATTTTAATATAAAAAATGAAATATTAGGGTTTAAACAATAATACTTTAGCATGGTTTAAAAGCTATTTAGCAAATCGTAAGCAAGTAGTCTATAGTAATAATGACGTTCAAAGTGGATCCTTAAATATAAAGTGTGGTGTTCCACAAGGTTCTATTCTTGTACCGCTGCTATTTCTTATCTATGTCAATGATCTAAACAAAGCCTCTAACCTGATGAGTATTTTTTATGAAGATGACACTAACTTATTTTAATCCCACACTGATGTTTACAAACTTTTCTCAAAAACTAATAATGAACTTATAAACATTTCTAAATGATTTAAATGTAATAAATTAACGTTAAATACTAACAAGACTAAATGGATTCTTTTTCATTCCTTCTCAAAAAAACATTCTTTACCAGATATTATGCCTCAAATTTATATTTAATAAAAAGAGATTCTGTTATAAGATTCCAAGGTGTTTATCTTGATGAGAATATTACTTGGAAAAACCATATTAATCATATAACCACCAAGGTATCTAAAAATATTGGCATTTTTTATAAAGCCCAATCTTACTTAAGCAAAAAAAGCCTTACGCAGCTCTATTACTCATTCATACACAGCTAAATAAACTACGCAAATATTGCATGGGGTAGTACTGAAAAAAAGTAAACTACAACGTCTATATCGCCAACAGAAACATGTGATTCACGTGATTAATTATGTGGATCGCTCTACACATTCAAAACCTTTCTTTGATAAAATGAAAATACCTAATGTCTACAAACTTAACGTTTTCAATGTTTTATGTTTTACTTATATGAGGAAAAACAATTTATCCCTACCTGTTTTTAACGACCTTTTTACATTAAAACTTACTAATAAGTGCTCACTAAAAAATAAGGATTTGCTTAATGAACCATTTTGTAGAACAAAATTTAATAAATTTTGAATTAATTATTGAGCACCTTACCTTAGGAATAAAATAGTTCTGCCTAATTTTGATCCTTTTATCCGTTTTTCTGTTTTTAAATATGAGTCAAAAAAATTTATTCTTGCTATGGATGACATTTTAAGTTACTATTAACTTGAAGTATAAACTTGATTTATGAGATTTATAGTAATATTTATATTAATAGATTTATTTTCTTTAATTTATAACAGATCTATAAAATTTATTATTATGGGTTTTTATAACAGATTTGTAAGAATTATCATTACAGATACGTGATTATTATTATGAATTTATTATTATATATCTATTATTACGGCCGTTTTTTGGATTTATATTTTTAGTATTTATAGTATGATAAAATTGTAAAGGTTATGATGATAAGATCAGTTGATCTTCTTTCAGAAGCCTTGTTTTCTTTGTTCTTGTAAAATATAGTATTTATTTTACCGCAAATGTAAACAGAAAAAATTAAAAAAAAAATAAAAAAAAAAGAGAATGGCCTTGACAGTGTATGGCAATAGCTTTTGGCTGTTCTGCAAGAACTTGAGCTGATACTCCAGATTTCTTCCCTATCATATTAGATTATTATATTAAATTATATTAACTTCGTTAATATAATTTAATTATAATGAGAATATCTTTAAAAACAAATACAATAGTATCGCTTTTAATATTTTTCAACTGGTAAAATCCGATAAAAATTTTAAAAATGGTTCAAATCTTTATCTACGGTTGGAAATCAAAACAATAACTTTATTGCTTACGTCATCACTATACTTTATTGCTTACGTCAGTACCTTCATTGATAATAATGGAAAAAAAATTGCGTTCTCGGATGGTTTTAAACTTTTATAGTAATGTTAGAGTAGCTAATATATCAAAAATATAATTCTTTCATCAAGATGATCTACAATGTTTTTCTTATTTATATTTAGCAGGCGCAATAGTTAGGTAAAATTATCATTCCCAACATGACCTTGCAGAGCTATTACTTGTCGTCCAAGGTAACGTAGAAATCGAATGACTTCCAAAAGATATGTGTTCCAAAAGTATTCCAAAAGATATGTATTCCAAAAGACAAAGTGCTGGCGCCTTTGTCACAGGCCTGTTCAACCAGTAGTTCAAGATTTTCTAGAGCCTTCCGTATATTATTTTAACTTCCTCCTTTTTTCTTTTTTTTTTTGATTTATCCATGTTTGTTTTTCTTTTATTTCTGAAACCGTTTTACCATAATCATCTTTTTCTTTTATGACATCTAACTAGTCAAGTATGGATTCTACTTGCAGCTTGGTTATTTTCTTGAAAACAGTATGTTCTTCCTTAGCATCAGTTATTAAATTACTAATACCAAACCCTCCTTCTGATAGATTCAGCGCCAATAACTCTCTGTTCTGCTTGATTATGGAACACTCAGTACCAAAAAACACAGGAAAAATTTTCCTGACAATAATTTATCAACTGGTGTTACAAATTATTCGAAGACTTCAATCGTGGGTAAGAAGTATGTGAATTTAGATATATATTCTTTAATAAAAGCTGCATGAGCAGCTTGTGGTTGCGTATTAGCAATTTCCCAGAGATTGTAAAGTTCATTTAACTATTTGTTCACTAAATCCTCGCAAAAAGCTTTTTTGTATGCTTCCAAACCAAGAGCGGCTTCTTAATGCATTATTCCTTGGGTAGTTACATTTATAGAGTTTCAAGAAAATCAAGCTTTTTCAGCTTGATTTTCAGATTTTTCAATTAACCAGCATTTTGAAGGATTTACATAATACCGATGCAAAGCTCTAATTTCCTCTAGAGGAAATTGGATTGATTCTAGATGGACATTTATACCACTTTTTTAAGGACTGCAGTTTTCCTGCAGCGGAGGCGTCGTTGGCTAACCATATCTGTTTTACTTTAAACTCTTATAGTTTCAATGCACTTATAATGGCCTCAGTTCTAAGAGAGTACTGTGAAATAGCGATGGGGTCGTTTTGTGTGCTTCCTTCTTTCAAAAAAATAGTTTTTCCACTGTAAATGAATTGTTTTACCGGTTTACGGTAAGTATTGACTAAATACACGGACAAGTTATCTGTATATTATGTAGAGTAACGGAGCGGTTTAGACAGTTAAACGCGTTCTCGGCATCAATCAGCAAAACCCATTCGGTATCTTCTTGATGTTTTAGTTGTCTTTTTAATCAAATGTTGATATAATTCGAAGCAAAAAGAGAAGCTTAAACTAACATGCTTTTAAATTGTGGTTCTTTTTAAATACTGAGTTTTAGCAAATCTTTTGTACAACAATTACAATTACTAATGGTTAAAACTATAAGGCATATCCTTTGACTAATTCTTTTTTTAATATTTCAATAAAAATAATTTCAGTGAATTTTTGTTGTTTTTAGTCCAGTGAAACTCTTTTTTTTTTTAA
The DNA here is from genome assembly GCF_022113875.1 of Hydra vulgaris. NCBI lineage: Eukaryota > Metazoa > Cnidaria > Hydrozoa > Anthoathecata > Hydridae > Hydra > Hydra vulgaris. The sequence goes on from NC_061169.1 coordinate 21,375,282, forward strand.
CTATCGATTACAAGCATACTTCCGAGACGATTTAAACTTTCTTCTGTTTTATACTTCCATTATTTAAGTAAGTCTACATTTTTTTACTTTAAATTGTTAAAAAATAGTTTAAACGGAAAAAGCATTAAAGTATCATTATTTGAATCCTCTCATAAACAATAGATGAGTTTTTATTATTTAAGTCTTTAAACGATGTAAAACTTTCAAAAAGCATTAAAATTAATGAAACTTCAAGATATACAGGACTTTTTTTGTGCTTTCTTTGATTTTGAATTATGTCCTTTAATTTATTACTAATCTACATCTAAAAATTTTGCTTGCCAAGATTTGATAAGCATTCAAAATATCAAAAGTATGCGAGCTTTGTCAACCTAGTGTCACTTTGGTCGAATCATGCCCAAAAATATATATATATATACAGTTTTTTTTTATGGAGGGATTCAGGTCCCTCCATATAAAAAATTTAAATGGATGTTTATTTATCATTTGTTATGCTTTTGACATATTGTTTTTATTAGTAATTTTTTATTTTTTTTTAATAAATTCATCGACATTTTTATTTATTTTTTTTATTTTGTAACTTTTTATTTTACTTTTTCAAAAGGAAAGTTTTAACGTTTAAGTATTATTGCAAGTTATATGTTGTACAAATGTATTTTAAATATATTTAATGATTTATTACTATTTTTTCTACAAATTTGTCATTTTAATTAAATAAATAACTAAAAATTGTTTGCTATTTTTAAGAATGGATCAGTTAAATAATTTTTTTTTGATATTTTCATAGTCTTAAACTTTATTTATTTATTTATTTTTATTTTTCTTTTTTCTTTTTATTTATTCCCTTGTAACTTTTTGTTTTATCTTTTCAAAAAGAAAGTCTTATTTTATGTACAATTATATAAAACTTACGTAATTATTTATCTTAAGACTAACTTTGTCTTCTTCTTGACCCGGTTATCTGTATTTATATTGAAATAGTAGTTGTATTTATATACGGCAAAAACATAAAAGCAAAAAAAAAAAAAAATTAAAAATAATAATAATAATAATAATGCCATAAACAATAGCTTATAAATTTATGTTGATCTTAAAATTGCTTTTCTTATTTAGGATAGGTGAAGATGTTACCAATCAAGTAACGGCTTCTTGGAGGGATACGACTTCGCTGGTAATATTGTCTCGTCAAAAATCGCATTAAAGTTCCGTATGTTTTATAAGGCAACAAAAAAAACTTACTGGGCTTGCTGCAACAAACATGTGTTTAGAAAAACTTCCGGATTCGAGTGCCATTCCTTTACCGCGTTCAAAAAAAAACTGATCAAGTTTAGGGATGACCTCTAAGCTATTCAACTAGTGGGTCAGAGAAAACGATAGAAAGTAGCATTAGTTACTGATAATTGCACCACCCATCCGAATATTGAGAACCAGTTATACTCTAATTTCCTCCCTCAAACACAACTTCATGATTGCATTACCAAACTAAGCTAACTAACAAGATCATAAATGGAATATACAATAACGGAAGACAAATGCTTTTAATCTTCATACTTGATGCTAAGAAAACGTTTGTTCATTCATAGAATGAAGTTTCAGAAACCACAGATGTTAATTACTTTTGCAAAATAAGATTTAACGAAGGAGTAGGAGTACCAGTCATGCATTAAAAAATTCAATTGATCAGTTACACTTGCTCACGTTGACGTGACGTAATTGATGTAAGTGTCGTGAGGTTCTTGTTCCGGATGATTTTACTTACGAAAACATGTTAACAATTGATTATAACATTTTGGTTTTAAAAAGAGTGACGACAGATGAATATATTGTTCTAGAAATTATTAAAGTAGTTAACGGAGAAATTTAAGATAAATAAAGAAACGCATCGACTAATGAAAAATTGATAAAGCCAATGACTGAAGATGTTCGTAAAGCAACTGATACCATTATTAATTTTTTGATGTTTACTCAGAGTAGTGAAATGTGAATGGTAGCTTTAAATGCTTCAAAACTGTTTGAAAAAGTCACTGTAGTGACTGCGAATTACTGAAACAAACACTAATTTCGGACTTTTTTTATATAACTATATATTATTTGTATAATTATAGTATATATTATATATACAAAAGTATATATTTCACATTAGATTATTTAGTTTTATATATATGTACACTATATTTGTATATTGAAATATGTCTTTTAATCTCGATAAGTCTTACATTTTCAAAAAGTCTGACATAACGAGAGATTTCCTTTTTCTTCTCCCTCCCCCAGTATTGGGGGATGGGGGGGGGGGTTAGAAAAAGGAAATCTCCAGTATTGTCCAACATTTTTGCGTACCGAAGTAATACTCAAGCGCTAAATACAACAGTCCAGGTTTTACCATATCCTTTGGCGCTCTAACCAATTGAACTATCCAGGCACTAGCTATATCATTTTTGAATATAGAAAATAAATAACAACTTTTGACATAAAATATTTAACTATATCCTAAAAATATAAAATATAAAAAAAAAAAAAATTGTTTGGTCAACGATTGCTGCAGTAACCGCAAAAAAAAAAAAAAAAAAAAAACAGAAAATAAGATTTGCACTTAATTTACTTCAGCATTTCAAAATTCTGCTCTACTTAAAACAAAGTTCTAATTAAAATGAAAATATGTTGAAAATTTCTGATAAAACGCTCAAGCGGTTCTTTTAGAATTTTGGCAGGCTTATTGAAAAACCTCAAACTGAGAAAACGCATAAAAAATGAAAATGAATGATTAAAAGTCTACTTTACATTAAAATTATACGTTACATTATAGATTAGACAATATTCAAAATTAAAAACCCCTTGCTTCATATGTTTTACTTAATTTTTTAGAGGTTTTTTAATTTTTCTTCAGTTTCTTAGCCCTTAACTTTTGATGATACAATTTGTTATGGAAGTTTAATTTATAGACCAACTATTTAATGCTTGTTTTATTCATGTCTTTACAGCCGTTTACTGTGTAACACCTTGGAGCTATGTTCAGTTTTACATAAATTAAGATTTAAGACTTCACTCCGATGTTATTATTGGCTACAGCATTGTAGACACCAATCTTCAGCACAGTTAGCAAGACGTATTTAGTTTTCGGAGTGCAACCCCTAATTTTTCCATTGAAAGACTTATTTGCATTTTGTGTTTTACTGTACAGACATTTTCGAAGCTTTTCATCTCTTTTGAGATACTCAAACACTGATTTTGTATACAACCTCTATGGGATATCCAGGTAATGGCTTGTAAGTGTTAGTGCTGATTGCTTAATCACTGTTAAATTTAAACCAACTACTTGCACCTGTTATGTAAAGTCTAGTTTCAACACGCTTCTGATAGTGTTCAACACATTCTAATTTGTTTACTTTATTATTAGGATAAACATCCTTGACACAATTGTAACCTTTGCGAACTCCATCACCTAAAAAGGTTATGTACTGCAATTTATGTTTTTTAATTAATTGCTGGAAAATATAACTGGCTCCTTCACTTTCCATTCCACCTGCAGAATCAACAAAACTCATTTTACTTTTTTGATGCTCCTTGAATCAAAAACTCATTTTAGTTTTTGATTCAAGGAGCATCCCCTGCATACCTGATTCATCACCTAAACATCTAAAACAATCCCACTGTCCATTAAAAGTGCTGCAAATACACCGTTCAATGAGGAAAACCCCATATGCTGCCACGTGCCATCACATGATACACCAATATCCAGAATTTCATTATCGTCTTCACACTGTATTCTTAAATCAGATACAGCATCAGCCATTGTTTCTTGTGCAGCATCCTCTGTAATATTAGTAACTTTTAAAACAAGTTTATCATAGTTTTCTAGTTTTATTGGCATATTCATGAGGGTTGTAAACCTTTCAATTCTGGAATGTCCTAATCCAAGGGTCCTCATTGACTATACTGTTCAAATGTTTATATCATAGTTTCCTATTTTCTTAATTAATTCTGAAGTATTTTGAACAAATAATAGAAAGTTCACAAGCAAATCCTTGCTTTTTGCTTTTATTTTCAATTAGTGATAAAGTTGTTTGTTTTCAAATAATGGTAAAGTTGTTTGGATAGGCAGTTGAACATCTGAGAGCGTATTATCGATAATCAAGAAAACACGGTTATAGAAAAAAAAAATGACGAAATGGTTGATACGATTCTTAAAAACGTTAAATCGCTAAAAACGTCAAAAACCATACAAAAAAATCATAAATTTTGTGATTGAAAAGTTGCATAAGTTTTCAACTAATAATAAGATAACGATAAGTTTGGTATTTCTTAAACATTGGTATTTAGCTTTAACTTATGGTATTTGTTTTGTTTTCATTTTACATTAAAATAATTTGAAATGCCTAATATAAATAAAAGTAGATAAAGCTAAAATTGATTTTCTTATTAATTCAAAAAAAAAAAAACACTAAATACTTACAAAAATATTTAGCTTGTAAAATGACATTAACTTTTGAAACAAATTATCTCTAAAAATAAAAATCTCAAAAAAATCTTTTTGGTACTATTGTTAAGCTGTGGTTCAATTTTTTTTATTTTTGATTCTACTTTTTGCGATAAGCAAATAAAAAGTTATTTTATTCTAAGTCATCAATTGAACGAAGGAGGAAGATACACAAAAACGTCAGAATTTTTTTTCTTTAGCCGTGTTTTATTGATTATCGAGATTACGCTCTCGGATGTTCAAGCGCCTATTTTAGTAGATTTGATATTTACACTTGAAGAAAGAAAATTCACAATATTTACACTCGCACTGCTACGTAACGCTTTTTCCTTAAAAATTTTCTTCGTTTTGCCTGCTTATTTAGTACTTACTATATATTGTTTGTCGTATCATATGAGTTAAATTAATTTTGATCTTTTAGGAATTTAATAACTTCAGATTTAGTTTGAATTTAATTAACTAACAGAGCTGGGAATTCTTTAAACGAAGATCACTAAATTTAAACTATTAGTACCAAATATCGAATATTCGGTTTTCGGTTAAGTAATAAACTCGTTAAACTTCGATCCTGAAGTTAAACAAAGTTATTATTTGCTATTCATATTTTAAAAACATTATTTGCCGGTGCTTAATAAAGAGCAAATTAAAAATGTACCAGAAACAAACAAGATTTGTCAGACCTAGACATCAAAGCAAAAAAAAGACTCCAAAAAACAAAAAGGCTCTTGTAGGGTTTGGTTTTACGGTATGCTCATTAAGGTTTAACCCTTAAAGGTCAAGCCAAAAGATATCGAGGAATGCACCGTTTCTGAGCACTCCGTTCTTTTTTTAGCTTTGTTGTTTACATCTAATATTATATACACCCCTCCCCCCCATAATAATGGATGTATTAACATAAATCTTTTTTCGAGCTTTGTCTTCTTTTTTCGAGCTTTGTCTTCGAGTCGATAAGACGTGTTTTTGTTTTAGCGTAAGTTTTCAGGAATTTTTATTTTTCTCCGTATTCTTTATCTTTCTTTTCCACTTATTATTTTTTTTTCTAACCTTTACTTCTTTCTTTTCTTATTGCTTTATCTTATTAACTTATTAATTACTTTTCTACTTAAATATTATAATAAAATATTAAAATATTATAATAATATATTAACTATACTCGTGTCTAAAATAAATCTTTGTTGTACTTCGCATTACTATAATTTATATTATTCTTAATATACCTATACTTATTTCCGATTATACATATCTTTATTTATATATTATTATTATTATATAAATAGTTATAACCAAGATTTTATTTACGCTTCAATTCGCTACTATTTTTACAGAACTTTATAGTTTTTTTTTTTTTTTTTTTTTTCCCTCTTCGCTAAAGTTATAAGTTGCGTTTGCACCTGTTTTTTATTTTACTGTATGTTTGTTTTCTGTATATTTTTCTAACCATCTAGCTTTATTTTTGCGTATAATTTTCTAACCATCTAGCTTTATTTTTGCGCTCCGATAAAAACTAATTACCAATTTTAGCTAATATATTTGTATAAACTATATGTAAAATACATATCAAATAAATATAATTATACTAATAATATTAATAAATAAATATATATTCGTATATATAATATATATATATATATATATCAGTATTTGATATACACGATACGATACATACACGACAATACTTTTTAACTAAACTACACTTGAAAGTAAAATCATGACAAATTTAACGGCTCAGCAAGAAAAACAGATAAAAAAGATGTTAGATGGCGTAATAAAAATTTTCGAGGATGAAATAAAAAACTTAAAATCCGAGGTTGCGGAATGTGTTAAAGAAAACAAGCAACTAAAAAGTATAATTGCAGAAATGGAAAAATCAAAAGAAGTCAATTCTGATACAAGTGGAACTTCGTGGTCAAAAGTTGTATCAGGGGCTGCCAAAAAAACAAATGACCAACTATCTCTTCTTTTTGAAACCACAAAGGAACGTAAAGACCAAGAACGGAGAGAAACAAACGTTATCATCTATGGACTAGAAGCAACCCAATGTTCTTCTGAGACGGAAAAACTAGAAAATGATAAATCGCAAGTAAATAATTTACTTAGTGCTATCGAATGCGATAGAACAAAAGTGAAATCTATTCGCCGTCTTAAATCTAAAGGAACTATCGATCCTTTGCTTATCGAGCTTGAAGACGTTAATAACAAAAATATGGTTCTTAAAGCATCAATTAAATTAAGAAAAATCAAAAAATATGAAAATGTGTATATAAATCGCGATCTAACAGCAAGTCAAAGATTCATTCTAAAAAATAAATTAATAGAACGAAACGAAAAAAATGCGTTAAGAAGTGAACAAGAAAAAATTAAATTTCATTACGGTATTAGAAATGACAATCTCACTCGAATTTTTCACAAATAGCCACTAGCAACCACTAATTTAACAACGTCATCAAAAGTATCTCCCCCAAAAAAGACAAATATTGACTATACTCGAATAAAATCTCAATTTATTCAAGATCCACTTCTCAACATAAACAAACTGAACACTTCTTACTTTGATTTGGATAAAGCCGCTATTTTCCTTAAAAGATGTGAATTATATTTTTCTAATCAATTCTCAGTATTTCATTTAAATATTCGTAGTATTACTAAAAACTTCGACGAACTAAAAATCCTACTAGATAATCTTAACTTTAACTTTAGCTTAATTTGTTTAACGGAAAGCTGGATTTTAGATACAACATTTAATCAAAATTCTAAATTTATATTGCCCAACTACAAAGCCATTAGTTTTGAACGTAAGTCTTCAAAAACAGGCGGTGGTATATGTGTCTATGTGCTTGATGAATTTACTTATCAAATTAGATATGACCTGTCGTTCTCTGAGCCGGATTTTGAATCTTTCACTTTAGAAATCTACAATAAGTCAACTAAAAATATTATTGTGACAACTACATACCGACCACCAAACGGATGTTTAAATAACTTTCAAAATCACTTAAGTGACTATTTTGAAACAGCATGCAAAAAAAATAAAGACCACTCATTTTTATTTCTTGGAGATTATAACGTCGACTATTTAAAATATGGTGAAAATAATAAAGTACAACAATTTTACGATAGCTTTAATGAGTTTGGAATGATGCCTATAATAAATAAATCAACAAGAATAACACAACACTCTTGTTCTGCAATCGACAATATTTTCACAAATACACTCTTCCATTCCACATTTAAATCAGGCATCATCAGAAGTGACATAACCGACCATTTTCCAGTCTTTGCAATTTTCAAAAAACCAAAAGATTTACAAAAAAAGGACTGGTACTTCAAAAAAAGAATCTTTACAACCCGAGCAAAAAATATGTTTAAACTAGAGCTATCAACTGTAAATTGGAACTTTGTTTTTCTTGAAACATGTGCTAATAACAGCTACAACCTTTTCTTAGATAAATTTCTCAATTTGTACGATAAGCATTTTCCTAATAAAATAATCCGTATTAAAACTAAAGGTCTTCTTAATCCTTGGTTCACTAAAAGCCTCTTAAAGTCTTCGAAGCGAAAACAAAAGCTATATATACGCTTTATTAATTCAAAGAAAGAACGTGATAAGCATAATTACTTAGAGCACAAACGTCTATATGAAAGAACTAAAAAAATTGCCAGAACTACATACTTCAAAAACAAGCTGTTAGAACTAAAAGGTAACTGCAAAAAAACGTGGGATGCTATTAAAGAGATTCTTGGAAAACAAAAAATACACAACAAAGCCTTACCAAGCGTGATTACTGTAGACGGCACACAGATCTCTGATGTAAAATCGGTGGCAATAAAATTTAATGAGTTTTTCGTAAATATTGGTCCAAACTTAGCCAGCAAAATTAAACACACTCCTGCAGATTTCTTGAGCTATCTATCAAAGTCGGATAAAAGCTTAGCATTTAAAAAACTCACTAGTGAAGAACTTGATGATTCAATTAAAAAATTAAATAAAAATAAAGCAACAGGCTATGATGCTATTTCAGCAAGCATAATCAAAGACTGCTACGAACTTATTAAAGATGTTTTATTAGATATCTTTAACAAATCGCTTAAAACAGGTGTTTTTCCAGATAAAATGAAAGTTGCAATTATTACACCCATTTTTAAATCAGGAGATGAAAGTCTGGTTATAAATTATCGACCTATATCGGTATTACCTGTATTTTCAAAAATCCTCGAACGTATCATGTATAATAGGATATTTGCATTTTTGTATGATAACAATCTTCTTTATTGGAACCAATATGGTTTTCGATCAAATTACTCAACGGAACATGCACTTATGCAACTTGTTGAAGTTATCAGTGAAGCATCTTCTCATAACAAGTTCACCTTAGGTATATTCCTAGACTTGTCAAAAGCATTTGACACCGTTAATCATCAGATTTTATTAGAAAAACTAAAATATTATGGAATAAGCCACGAATACCATAAATGGTTTACCAGTTACTTAACTGATCGAAAGCAGTTTATTTCTCTTAATGATGGCTTTCAGACAAACAAACTTAAAATATTATGTGGGGTTCCACAAGGCTCCATCTTAGGTCCGTTGCTATTCTTAATCTATGTCAACGATCTATATAAAGCATCAAATACTATGTCTACTATTATGTTTGCAGACGACACCACTTTATTCTATTCTCACAGTAATATTATCTCTCTATTTCAAGTAGCAAATAATGAACTAGAACAAATATCAAACTGGCTTTTCGCTAACAGCTTATCTTTAAACACTGATAAAACTAAGTTTTCCTTATTCCATTCTAAACGAAAGTTTCAATCTATTCCAAAATCCTTACCAATGCTATATATAAATAACATCAATATTGAGCGCTCATTCACAAATAAATTACTTGGTATTTTAATAGACGAAAACTTATCCTGGAGAGCTCATATAAATCATATTAGCAATAAAATCTCAAGAAGTATTGGCATCTTATATAAAACCAGACGAATCTTAGACAAATCTACACTAACTCAACTATATTTTGCATTCATAAATAGTTATTTATCTTATGGCAATATTGTTTGGGGTAGTACAAATAAATCTAAACTCGACTGTCTCCTTAAACAACAGAATCATGCAGCACGCATTATTCATTTTCAAAATCGCTTCACAAATGCTAAACCTCTTTTAAAAAGCATGAGGGCACTTGATATTTATGAGTTAAATATTTTCAAAATTACACAATTTATGTTTCAACATCAGTCAAAAAAAACGCCGAAGGTTTTCGAAAATATTTTCCATAAAACATTAAACCGATACAACACGCGATCTACCGGAAGATTTAAAAAACCTTTCCGTTCATCAAAACTTACGAGCTTTGCCATTTCCTATCGTGGCCCAATGCTATGGAACCATTTTACAAGTCTGTGTGGTAAACTTAAAGAAGCCAATACCTCTCAAAAATTTAAAAAGAACATAATCGAACTTATTGCCAATCACGATTCTTTACATGATTTTTTCTAACAATACACGATTATTTCCAATTTTTATTATCAAAGGTTACTGATGAAAAGACTTTATCTTCTTCAGGTTCTCCGGTCTTGTAACTATTATAAATAATGAAATGCACTTGTATTTAATATTACTAAATATTTTACGGAAATTATCTTTAATTGTAAATAGTTGCTTGACAAAAATTGAAAAAAAAAAAAAAAAAAAAAAAAAAAAAAAAAAAAAAAAACATAAATAATTACACCGTTTATCGTTAATAGAAGTAACAGGTCGTAAAACAAACTTCATTCTTTTTTTAAGTAACTTAAAACAAAAAGTTATTCGGTTGCTTTTGTGTATGTTTTACACCAAGTTACAATAAACCTACAACATAAATGTCACTGTTCAGTGACTTTTATTGCAGAAAAAGGTTTGACTTTTTCCGTTAGAATTAGACGTGCGATCAAATACCAGACGTTAAATTTTAACGTTTCAAAATGTTTACTTTGTCTGCTATTAGTCGGAATTGATCGCACGTCGAATTTTAATGGAAAAAATCAAACCTTTTCCTATTTCAGTTATTATTTATTGAAATCGTATTTACTGCTATTTTTCGTTTAACTCAGGTTAAACCGAATGATTCAGTAAACAAATTTAGTAAATAAAATTGAATGATTAAATCCATTTATAAAATATTGTAAACACTGAGTTATCGTTTTTGTAACTGTCTTATTGGTGAAAGCGTTTGTTGCTACTTGTATTTTAAAAATATACACAAGAACAACAAATGAGCAAATATCGAGCGGTCACTGTATTAAACTTTGTAAGCTGTTAAAGATATTTTATGCTTAAATAAGTGTTGTTTACGTGTACATACGAGTTATGTTGAATAGATTTTTTTAATTCATTAGTTTTTACTTTTACTACAATTATTTTTTTAATTTTAATAATTGATTGAATTATTTAAAGTTACTTTGAATAATCTGATTACATTAAATTTAATTGTATTCAGATTATTCAGGCTTTTCAATAAAAGTATTTCTTATTAATTTAACACTTACTAACGTTTTATTAGTAATACAAGATTTTCCTATTATTTGATTAAATTAACAAATAAATGTCACGGCAAATAGATTTTCAAGACACTAAGGAAAAGTCTAGCTTTATAAAAAATTGAACTATTTTAACTTATTTTATATTAAGTTGCATAAATAATTATATAAACTTCTTATGGTTCATAAAGTGACATTGATGTTTTGGTTTGATGATTTTAAACTAATCCTGTTTTTAAAAAAAATTTGTCATCATTAATATGTTCTCTCAGCATATAATTTACTTCAGCATGTGTCTACATACTGACACTTTGCTGAAGTAATAAATTATGAAAAACTAAATAGAATTCTTTTACATCAAAACTTGGTTGATATATATGAATCATTTATTTATATATTCCTTGCATTTTATATATTTCTAGTGTTTATTTGTCATAATTCTTTTATGCTCAGTCAATTCCAAATGATCTAAATTTTGTAAATCCATTTCAATACATTGTTAAACATTCACATTATATAACTTTTTTTTATTGAGTGGTTGGCTCAAACATTATTATTTTAGTCTTTGATTTGGTTTAATAATTTAAGCCATCATTTTTCTTATCTAATTATCTATATGAACCACAATAAAAGTGTGTGCATTTTAAACCTACAAATACAAATCTTAGTTCTCAATTCAGTTTATGTACCAATAAAAGTAATTGCAATATTTCAATTGAATTTTTAAAAAAAGTTATAAAAGAGTAGTTATCCTCAAAGTTATTTAAAATATCAAAAAAACTCTTTATTTTATATATTTTATTAAATTATGTGAAATTTTTCAGAAATCAATTTCATTTTTTCTTGCAATTAATTATATATTTATCTATTTTTAGTTTTAGTTTTTGTTTAAAATATGTTTTATTAATTATTAATTCACAACTAGTGACTAAAGTTCTTAAGACATACTTCTTTTAAAATTTTTTATAAAACTTTTGTTATTAGTTATATTAGAGTAAAAAGAAAAAAAAAAATACAAATCAGCACCCTACATCATCAAATTTTCTGAAATTTGGCACAAATGTTTACAGACATAACTTAAGAAAGTTTGAGTTTAGGAAATTTAGAAAAACTTGAAGTTTGTTTGTTTTTGATGAAAAACAAACAAACTTCAAGTTTTCCTTCAAATGTTTCTGTTTACTGTTACCCTTAAGGTGCTTGCAGTAATTCTGCGATGCTGAAATTTAATTTCAGATTATTTTAAAACCTGCTAAGTCCATAAATTTTAGTGTTGTATATCTTGAAACAAGACAATGTAGTTTATTTTGAAATCCATAAATTGCACTTAATAAGGGCAATAAAAAAAACCATTGACAATTATAGCTATAAAAAAATCTGACTGATAGAAAAAAATTTATTATCATTTTCTTAAAAATAAAATGTTTATCAACTTAATGAACCAAATTTATTTTGGCCTTACAATTACTTGAGTAGTTATTGAGGTTTGATATGGAAGCAAAATTTTGAGATATTTCAAAAATCAGGCAAAACTCCTAACTTATTAATGACCAATCAAATTAGAACTTAACAGTATAGTGACTTTATTATTTTTTTATTTTCATTTGTTATTTACATCAAAATTAAAAGATAAAAAAAAAAACTTGTAAAAAAGAAATACTTAATTTTAGTGATCTTATATATGGTTTTCATTCACATTATTTATAAATAGTACAAAAAACAAAAATTATAAAAAAGTATGGATAAGACATCAGACTCTGCAAACTTAAAAGTAGCTGAAATATAAAAATCTTTATTTTCATAGGAAAACATTTTTTTTTTTTTTGTTATTGCTATAATCTAGATCTTTATTTATGAACAGTAATTTACTTAATAAGTCATCTACCCTTCAGGGGCTGATCCAGACCATCAAGTAAGGGGGTTGGAGGCAATTTTTCATCAACCTGACTTGAAAATTATATTAAAAATTTTTTTTATATAATTTTCGTTTGAATATTACTCTTTTTTTGTTTTACTCTTATACTTATATATATTACTCTTTAATTTTATATATATTACTCTTATATATAATAATATATATTAAATTATATCTTTTCTAAATTTAAATTTATATCTAGTTCTAAACTTTAACCAGTGTAACTATGAAATGGCATTATATATTGGTATCTCACTAGTCTTAGAAGTTAAACTATGGCAGTGCAAATGTATAAGGATGAAAGATAAGGGAGGAATCACATCACTACCTACTGATCTTTCTGTTATTTTTGATTTGTATGACCAGGTGCAATATTCAATCACTCACAAGTTGTTTCAAATTATCAAGTCATGTCCTGTAAGTTGTTTCAAATTTAAAGTCATGTTCTGTAAGTGTCCCCAGTGCTGAATTTGTAATATAAGCTGTTAAAATAATCAACAAATCAAGTATGCTTTTTAAAAAAAAGGCTACAAATGCTAAATACAAAAAAATGTTTTTTCAAATCATGTATGTGGGGGAGGGGGAGTATTGCCCAATTGCCTCCCCCCCCCCCAATAGATTCGCCCTTACCACCCTATATCTTCTAGGATTAACTCTTACATTCAATCTTTCTTGGAAACCATATATCAAATCGATTTCAAAATTAGCATCTACTAAGATTGCATCTTTTTATTGTGCTTGCCACTTTCTTACTTTGTATTCTATTATTTATCTCTATAAATCTCAAATCCATCCTTGTATAGAATACTGTTGCCATATCTGGGGTGAATCTTGGAATGATACCCTTTCTCTCTTAGACAAGGTGCAAAAAATGCATTGTTAACGTAGTTGGACCTGCTCTTGCAGCCAACCTTTGACCATTTTCTTATCGTCGTAATATTGCTTCTCTTCCTCTTTTTTATAAATACTATAAAAAGGTATATTAAATACATTTTTTTACCTTTTGATAGCTAAGTGATACAAACTGTTAGTAACTACATGTTCCAGGTATGGTATTAGCAGTATCCAATTGTTTCACACCTGCACACCCATCTAAAAAGCATTCAATATTTTTTGAGTTAAATTTGTTTTAATATCATTGCTGAAAACCTTAATGATTTCAAACAACATAATCACATCATGCATTGTCTAAAACATTAATAAATATTCACAGGATACATTTTAAATTTGTCTAATGAAAACTTTGTACTTTGTTCTGAACTATGAATTTATAGTTTTCTAAAAAATCACCCAATTAATAATATATCTATTAATATAATATATCTACTTTTAGTTTATTTTTTGTTTAAAATATATTTTATTAATTATTAATTCACGATTAGTTACTAAAGTTCTTAAGGCATACTTCTTTTAAAACCCAGAAATAATGCTGTTACCTCATTCATATATTCTAGATCTTTCTATCTTTTGTATCTTTCTATCTTTCATATTTTTTAGATCCATGATCCTTGGACTCTTAGCAAAGTATGAGTGTGGTGCAAGTTTTGTCAGTTTTTTACATACTAGTCCAATAACACTGGCTCTTTATTATGTGTTAAGTTTGACCACGACCAAGTTTTGTCCACTGATCAAATTCTATTCCATCGTCATCAACTCTTCAATTAAATCATAAAGTTTTTTATTCATAAGTTTTTTCTATTAGTCAAATTTTTTCTAGAGCTTAAGTTGTCAATGCCCTTTTTAATTGTCATTAGTTATTGTGTTTTATGTATCATAAAATAAACTATATTCTGTTGTTTTGAGAGATACACGACTATAATTTTCAGATTCTGCAGGTTTTAAACTCCTTTGGTACCAAATTTTAGCATTTTAACATTACTATAAAGCACCTTATAAGATTAATAGTAAACAGACTCCCCCCCCCCCCCCTTACTTTTTATATAAAATCTAACAAACTTCAAGTTGCTTTTTTGCTCAAAATCTTAAAGGAATAAAAAATTTTTGAAAAATATTCAGTCTATTCTAACTTATGTTAAAACATATTATGTTTAAACATTTGTGCCAAATTTCAGCAAATTTTTGTGATATAAGGTGAAACCCTTTGTTTTAAATTTTTTTTTAATTCGTTACATGTATTTTTCGACCCAAAGCTGCATGTGAAAAAACTTTGTAAAGAAATAGTAAGTAAAACAGTAATAAATATAAAACATACTTTATGAATAATTTGGTCATATCAAAAACAAATAAATAAAAAAAAGTTCAAATATGTTGTAAGTGTTTGTAGTGAACGTGATGACTGTGAAATCCAGTACAACAAAATTACAGAATATAGGGTGTTATTAGTTACTTAAATAATTTGTATGGTTAAACAATTTTCCAACAATTTTATATAGTTTAAATGTATTTTGCTATAGTTCAGTGAAGATCTTGACAAATATGAAAATTGCGAATGAAATTAATAAATTGAAGTATTTTCTAGCCTAAAAAAATTGCAACACAAATGTTTGCTAATGCATGAAAGTTTATTTAAAAAAATGCATGTTAGTGTAAAAAATGTTTGTTCATTACACCAAGCAATTAAAAATAAATTTTTAAAAAGATTTGATGTTAAGATAGCTAGTGTTTTTATTATATTTAAATGTAAAACACTTTTCAAAACATTTTACTCCCAAATTATCTTTCAATGTCTATTTCTTTACATCTGTGTGAACACCTTTCTATGATATCATTTTCTTAATAAAAATGGCATTTAAAAAAAAGGGTGCTAAGGATGTTTATCTGCTCCATCTATTTTATTAGCATAAATTAGTTTTTTTAACAATTTTTAAAGATGGAAAAAAAAATTGAAAAAAGTTTTCAAAAAGCTTTTTTTTAGTTTGTAATGTTAGTGTAGTTATTTGGTTTTTATTATTATTATAGCTATTAGATTTTATGAATAAAATATATATTTTGGTTTTAGGCTCTGTACTCAACTGTTTTGATTGGTTGGATATTTGTAATTTATGCTGGCTATGTAATGACAAAGAAAAGTTTAGTATAATACAGATGTTTTTGTGGCAGGATGATGATTTATAAGTTTTTACCAAGAAGAATATATTTATTAATTTGGTTTATACTTCTTGTGGCCACAGCTTTTATGTTTAACAGTTATATTTTATTCACCATAAAAGATAAAATCCAGGTTAACATCATAAATGTATCAGAACTTAAAAGTGGTTGTTTTAATGGAAAAGACATAGATTCTGTTGAAGGTCTTAGTGTTTTTTTAAATTTTGCAATGTTAAATAAAAATAAAATGTGTCGACAAACTTACGACCTGTTTCATTCTGTTTACAATGTTCGAATTAAGTACACTCAAATTTATATTAGTAGTACCTTTAGGGAGAGGCTACAGAAATGGCTTAATAGTGATCAAAGTCTAATGAGATCTGCAGAAAATCAGTCATTGGTGTTTATTGATAATTTATACTCTCATGAAAGTGTTGTCTTTAATCAAGTTCGTTCTAATAGACCTGGTGTTTCATCTAATGGAACTTCAGTATATTTACAAGAGTTAATGCTTTCCTCAAAAGAAGGATGTGATTTTTGTTCTTATGAAAAGTATACAGCATTTGATTCATTTGGGTTTATGAAGTCCAAATATGCAGTTATTGTCTCTAATGCATTCAAAATAGAAATATTTCATGGTATGTTGTTATGGTTTCAGCATGATTATAAAAGAATCTCTGAAGTTGAATATATGAGTGGAATTAATCTGGCATTAAAATGGTTTCATAAGACACATTCCCTAATACCTACTCATGATTATAGAATAATGTATTGGGATATTTTACCAAAAGCAAGTGCTAGTCAAGTTCATCCACATGTACATCTTACATTGGGGGATTATTCATACTATTCCAAGTGGAACAGTATGTATCATGCTGCTCTTCGTTACTTCAATGAAAATAATGGCAGTGATTATTTTCAGCAATTAATAGATATTCACGATCTTCTAGGTTTAGTTTTCAAGTAAGAAATTTAAATTATATTTTTTTGTTTTGTAAATGAGTGCTTGAGTTTAAAAAGTATTGCTTATGGGTTGTCCACAAATAACGTCATACAATTTCTGACAATTTTTGTCCCCTCCCCCTTTTCACAACATTGTAGCTCTTTAGTAATAAGTTCCGTATGAGTTATCACAAAACCTTTATGGATGTTAAACCTTTATGTAATTTATAGATGACCCCTTAGACAAATTGACTAAGATTAGTTTTAGTTGTTATTAAAATAGAGTTTCCATAAAAAAATTTATAAGTAAGAATTTTTTATATACACTTACTAAGTAAAAGAAAAACTCTGATACAAAACCCCTAAATTTGGGGGCTTTGTATCAGGAAAGATTAGGAGACCTTGTAAAATTACAATAAGAATACTTACATCTGATATGCAAAGAAGGGTAATTCTAGGATGGTTATTTATAAGAAATTGCCTCAAATTTTTTATAAAGTCTTTATTATATAATTATTATATTTCATCAATTTTTAATTCCTTAGAACACCCAGCTGATCTTGAATATGATCTCTCTTTTATGACAGCCTGATGCTTACAGAAGATTGTGAATTTTAACTCAAATACAACTCAATTGTTAACTGCCTCTGCCAAGCAGTGCCGCCGAGAGAGGGGGTTGCAAAGGACAGTTTGTCCCAGGCAGCAGATATCCAAGGGGTGCCAAATAAAATGTAGGTACCTAAAAATAAAAATAGTCTTTTATATATAATATAGGGAAAATTTAATAAATAAGGGCGCCAATCAGGATTGCTGTCCCAGGCGACGTGACAGCTCTTGGCAGCCCTGCTACCAAGGAAACAGGTCGGAAGATAATATGTGATTTTCTTATATCTTTCTTTTACTACTTTATAATTCTTTAATCTGATCTTCTATGCTTCAAATACTGGCAAAAAAAAAAAAAATCTCAATTCCAATCAAAACAACAAACAAACTCAAAATCTTCAGGTAGTAGCTCTCTTTTTAGATAAGAATACTATTTTTTGTGACTTTTAATCTCAGTGACATGACGTATTTGACTTATAACTCTATAAAAGTTCCAATTATCACTTCAATACTTAAACTCTTCCCGCTGATAAATATTGGCTCTATTAAAGGTTAGAGCACAGCAAGTTTTTATCGGACTGAATGGCCTTTCAATAGTATTTTATATTACAACTAACAATTGGTGTAAGATTTATTATTTTTAAAATAGTATGAATTGCTGATTGTAAGAGACATTTTCTGTCATTATTTGTAGAATAATATATTGTGTTTTCAAAATGTTTGCTGCACAAATGAAAGTTTTTCTTTAAAAAGGCAAAATGTTATCTAGATCTTTTCCATGATAATGTATAACGAGCAATTTTTTACATCTAAAAATTAAGCAATAAAAGAATATTTATTTTCAAATGTTTCAACATTAATTTGTTTTGATGAAATATAAAATTTGTTTTGAATTTTAAACACAATGACATCTAAATTAAACGTAAATTAAAAGTTCTATATTCACTATTCATAGTGGCATAAGTTATATAAGGTTATGCCATGGCAGAGAGGCTTCACTCTAAAATGTATAATAAGTTAAAATAATTTGTATTTTGTCCTGTAAAATGTTAATCTATTAGTAACATGTTTTGCAGATCAGAACTGAGTATTTTCTTTTATATGTATATATACATTTACTAAAGCGTGTTTTGATAAGCATTTGCTCACTTTTTCTGCTTACCTTAAGCTATACCGTTTTTTTCGAAAAAGAAGAAAAAAAAACAAAGAAGAATGAAACAATTGCTTCCCCATCCCAAACCCTCAGTCGATGTAGCAGCACTTCACTGCATCAGGCTATTTGTCAGTCGATGTATGTACTGAAGCCCCCAGCAGCAGGCTATTTCAGTATGATGTCAGATTGCTTACCTTAGTACGCAATACTATTTGTATATATAAATATATATATATATATATATATATATATATATATATATATATATATATATATATATTATATATATATATATTCATAAAATAAAGGTCTTAAACTTACTGTTTGTGGTAAAAAAAACAGCACTTACCTACTCTATGACATCTAGTTTGACAAAATTAAGGTTACATTATAACAAAACACATTAATTTAATTAAGGAAACTAATTAGATTTAATGTTTTTTGAAAAAACCACAAAAAACGCTAATTAAAAGACTGGAATGTTTTTATTTGTTTTTTTAACAATAAAAACATTCAGATTGTTTTTAATTTTATTATTGAACTGCAAAACATGTTGCTACATTGACTAACTTAGAGCCTGCTGCTACATGGAAGTGCCACTACATCAACTTGGTTTGGTTTGGACAAGTAGTCTATTAAATAATAAAAATAAGTTTTTATACTTTTTCTGGTCTTTATAACAATTGAAATAAAAAAAAATTAAAACTGATATGATAATTGAAAAATTAAAAACAACCAAGCAATAATGTATATAGATATATATCTTCATAGTATTTTAAAATTATGTTACGTATTGTAACGTAAACAAAATTCATTATGTTACATGCAAAATATTCGTTATTTTTATGTAACAGAGACATAATGTTAAACTTGATGTTACAGTTTTATGTAACAATAAGTAAAACTGTAGCATAATGTTACATTCAAAATGTCCGTTATTTTTATGTAACCGAGATGAAACATTGTAATGTAAAATACGTAACATATGTTATAATGTTTTTATTTTCTTTGTATTGGGAGTGTAACTAAATTTGTGCGGTTTTTTTCAAAAATTGAGGTTTTATTGTGAAAAAATGGTTATACATTCAAAGTATTGTCCATTGTTAGCTACGACATTTGCCCATCGTTCTGGCAGGTTGTGGATTCCATCTCAAAAGAACTTCTTCAGCTTGGTGGCCAAGAACAAATCAAGCCAACTTTTGATACTATCAAATGAAGTGAAGCGTATTCTGGTGAGGGCATTCTGCATCGATCGAAATATGTCTGGGCTACAAGGCTGGTGAGGTAAGACTTCCCAGCCGGTATTTTCCAAATAATTTTTAACCGGTCTTGCAACATAAGGCCAAGCGTTGTCATGGTGGAAAATTATGGCCTATTATGGACATTTTTCCACGATTTCTCTCTTCAAACGCATCAATTGTGTTCGGTAGAAATCCCCTATGATTGTCTGGCTCGATTTTAACAGCTCATAATAGAGCACTCCCTTCTGATCCCAAAAAATACAGAGCATTACATTTGCACCATGAATAATTGGCTTTGCCGTTGATGTTGATGGTTGGCCAGGCTTCACATATGATTTCTTGCGCTTATGGTTGTTGTAGTGAATCCATTTTTTCATCACCAGTAACAATCCGATGCAAAAATAACTTTCTTTGATAGCGTTCAAGCAGTATTTGCGACATGCAAAATCGCCTTTTAATGTCTCTCGGCTTCATTTGTGTGGCACCTAATTTCCAAGCTTTTGGATGAATCCCAATGCTTTTAAGCATTTTGAAATGGCTACTCAAGTGACTTCCAATGATTTTGCAAGTTCTTCTTGCGTTTGGCACGAATCTTTTTCAAGCAATGCCACCAATTCTTCATCAATTTTTTTGGCTGTCGGGGTCGTTCTTTGCTTCCAAGTTAAAATTGCCACTTTGAAACTGTGCAAACCACTTCTGACAGGTTCTTTCAGTTAGAGCATGATTGTCATAAACTTCCACTAAAATATGATGACTTTCGGCAGCACTTTTCTTCATATTGAAGTAATGAAGAAGAACACCCTGTAAAAACACTTTATCTGGCACAAATTTTAACATTTTTAAATGAATAAAAAAATTGTTGTTTATGCTTTAACCAAATGATATATATTGAAAAAGATGAGCAATGACAGTAGCTTCCAATTGAATATAATCACATATGATTACGATGCAAAATAAAACTAGTAACGTCATCTCTCAGTCACCACTCAGCCAAAGCTAAGCAAACTTAATGGTTTATCTCTATTTAATGTCCGAGTGGACAGATTGCTTGGAGATTTCTGGACAATAAAAAAAGCAACTACACCAAAAACCTCTATCGACTGTCAATGTTTTGATCTTGTGCTGTTTCTGCTTTCTAACAACATAACCAATTGAGAGATGGTCTGGAGCTGAAATAAGAAATAACTTTGCGAATTGAAACTTTATTTATTTATTTTTTTTCATGACAAATTAGTAATAAAAAAAGTAACTAATAAAGACGAATCTAACTTTATAAAGTATAACAAATAAAAAAACTTTATAAAGTATAACAAATTGAGACATAATCTAATGTTAAAAAAACTATATCTGAGACGTGCTTCAGTTACATCTAAAATCTAGATTCAGTTATGTTACGTTATGTCTCAA
Organism: Hydra vulgaris; assembly: GCF_022113875.1. NCBI lineage: Eukaryota > Metazoa > Cnidaria > Hydrozoa > Anthoathecata > Hydridae > Hydra > Hydra vulgaris. The sequence goes on from NC_061169.1 coordinate 21,396,587, forward strand.
TTGATTACACTTTAAAAAAATGTAATATAATGTAACAAAATCTTGATGTGAAATATAGTTAAAATAAATCTCAAGTATAGATTTTTTTAATGTTACATTACGTCTCAGTTTACACTTAAAACTTATAAAAGTTGCACGTTTATAAGTTTTAAAAATAACAATTGAGACATAACATTGTGAATTAAAGTGTTATTTTTTTGTTCGTGACAAAATAATCAATTGAGGTGAAGCTATTTTACAGTAAAAATAAAATAAAAGACAATAATTAGCAATATGGCAATGATAAGCAAACATTTATAGCATTATCAAGTTTAACTACCTAATATTTAATTATAAATTATGTTTATATATATACAGGGCTCAACATATCAAACTTTTTTTGTACCGGATGTCCGATAAAAATTAAAGAAGTGTGATCAAACATCATTCCTGACTTCGCATAAAATGATTTGTTTTTACAACTTGACCACGCAATTTGTTTTGACAACTCTAGGCGTTTCAAAATGCGCTGAAAATAAAAATAATCTTTTTAGCGCGAAAACAAATTTTACATAACAACTCAAATTTAATAGTGCAATAAGTACTTGTTTCTACAAGCATTAAAATAACTATAACGTTAAAATTTTTATAAAAGAAAATTTAAAAGGGGTTTTAAAGCTAAAATATTTGTTTAAAAATTATAAAAACCATTAAACCAAAAATAAAATATATATATATATATATATATATATATATATATATATATATATATATATATATATATATATATATATATATATATATATATATATATATATACTATATTATACTATACTCAATCCATAATCCATATCTATAGAGGCAGTTTCCTAATATCATTTTGCTCTCTTTATGTAAAAATGTAATCATAGATATGGATTGAGTATAGTATAGTGTGTGTGTGTATATATATATATATATATATATATATATATATATATATATATATATATATATATATATATTAGGGTGGGTCATAAAATTTTTTTTTAGAGTTGCTAACCTGGCTAATTTAGAGTTGCTAACCTGGCTATGGTCTAGAAAGTTGTTTTTTTATGTACTAATTTAGGAAAGTATTTACTTTTATGGATTGAACAATGTAAATACTTTTATGGATTGAACAATCCATAAAAGTATTTACTTTTATGGATTGAACAATGTCTTCCACCCGCAACTATAATTACAAAAATTAGCAGGCCCTATTATTATTCAAAAATAAAGTCATCAAAATTATGTGATGTAGGTACTCAAATAAAGCGAAATTTTATAAAAATTTCAAAAGTAATAATTTTTTCATATAAAAATTATTATTTTAGATTTTATTGCATAATAACTAAAGTTTTTCAACTAAAAGTGAAAAAGGTGCATTTTTACATGTTTTTTTAATAACACTTTTCTTTGGCAATATGATTTTTATAAAACGATTATTATTTTCAAATTTTTTATAAAATTTCGCTTTTTTTGAGTACCAGGTTGACCTACTTTTGAAAAACTTTTTTTCTCCAAAATATTAGGGTACCAGTAATTTTCCCAATAAAGTTGCGCCCTTTAAATCTATCACAATCATTCTCATATTTGATAGTATCAATATTAATAACTATTAGCAATGTTTAGAGCCTATATATATATATATATATATATATATATATATATACAAACACACACACACACACACACACACACACACACACATATATATCAATTTACAAGTCTAGAGTTGGGATAATATAAAGTAATACTAAAATTATGTTTATTTTTAGTATGTGTTTAAAACTATTTATAAATGTTTTATGTAGATTTGGCAATGCAACACTATTGATATATTTGACACCACAAAAAGAGTATGAGGTTTTAGTTATATCAAGAAAACCATGTCAAGATTTTTTCCGCTTGTCATATTATACTTATCAAGTATATATAAATGTTCTAAACGAGTATGCTATCAGCAGTGGGTATGTATTTCCTAAACTGAATTCAAATTCAAAATTGGAATTGCCAATGATGCTCAGAATGGTTTCTAGAGGTCCTGCTGATAACATGAGGTCTGATATCTCATCTTTTGATCTTTTTGGAACAGCAAATGTTAATAGCGATCCCTTTAAACTCATGAAAAAAGTTCACTCATATTTAGTGGAAAGTATGAAAAACATTTTTCAATTGGATGAAGATTGGTCACAAGAACATTAATATTTGCAACAATTGTATAAATGTTGTTACAGTTCTTTAAAATCCAAAAATCATGTTTAAGTATATGTATATATACACACACATATATATATATATATATATATATATATATATATATATATATATATATATATATATATATATATATATATATATATATATACACACAACCCTCAGAATTAGGGTCGGCTTTCGGCAATACTGACCTAACTGCTGATTAAAAAATATATATATATATACATACATGTATACACATAAACACACACAATGCAGTGATTATATGATAATTTAAAGTTAGGAGTTTTTAAATTTATTTTGATTAGTAGTGTAACCATTTATTGCAGAGTATTTTGAATTCTTAAGATGTTTTTAACTTTGGTTTTTTTTATTTTATTCATTTTACTTAAAGCTAGTTAATTTCCAAAATAATTCCAGTTAGTTGAACAGATGTGTTTATTTTTATCAAAATTTTTCTCTTGAAATCTAAAAACTCTTAGACACAAATTATTAAATACAAAGCCTCAATTTTTAATGTGACATAACATTTGTTTTTAGAAACAAGGCTAAATATTATATAAAATAGTTAATCTATATCAAAATTAATGACTGTTATTCTAATATATAGATTAATGAATAATATAAATAAAATTGATAATCAAGAACTTTAATTTAATCAAAATAAACAAAAAAATAAAAAACAGCATAAACAGTGCTATCTTTTAAAATATTCTTTGCAAATAAACAAGTTAAATTTAAAAAATGTATCCTTATTCTTTGGAAAGAATATGTCTTTCTTTTATTTCAAGAAATGAGTTTGTTGAATGCAACATAAATAGAATAAAAGGTATTTTAAATTATATTTGTAGAAGTTTTTCTAGGAACATGAATATTATAACAAGTATTTGTAGAAGTTTTTCTAGGAACATGGTTGCTATTATAATAAGTATTTGTTCTCTATAATATATTAAATCTGTTGAATATTTAATTTTTGGTTGGTATATATGTATTAATGTATATATGTATTAATATAAACATAAATACTCATAAAATATACTAAATTAGCATTTAGTATATTTTATGAGCTATTGTTCTTAAATCTTGATTCTTAATACAAAGTATTAATAGTTATTTTTAACAGAGGTTTTATAATAGTAACTTATTTAGCTTAATTAATCAGGGTAAATACTTCAATATAAAAAATAAGGCTATTTAGTTTGATTTAAAAAATTAAATTTTTTTTTTAAAATTCAAGTATAAATTGTGAACGAGTGTGCATGTGTGTATATACATATATTTTGTATATACATGTGTTTGTGTGTGTTTATATATACATATACACACATATTTTAATAAATATTAAATTGTGTTTATGAATAGGTTTTTTTTTTACTTTTGGGTTCTTATAATTTTTTATTTACTTATTTGTAACTTTTTTTTAAAATGTTTTTAACTTTGCTAAAAAAGTTCTGGTTAGTTCTGTTTGAGTTTTTCAGATGCTATATTAGATAATTTACATAGGTAAAAGGGCAGGGGGGTTACTAGTAAACATACAAATGCGTACCAGGGAGGGAGAGGGTTCAAGAAAGCAATTACATGCATGTTTTAAATATCTCTTGATCTTTATCTCTCCATAAAACTTGATTTATTTTTTTAAACAAAAGCATTGAACTTCACGAGTTTAAAAAAATAAATTAAAAAATACTGTTATGTATCAGAGATATTTCTAATTAATTCAAAGTTTTTTGTTTTTTTTAGTCTTATGAAAAATTTTACACATTGTTTAGTGGAGCGAGTTGTTATGTGCATTCAGGTGGAGCGAGTTGTTAAGTGCATACAGGTGTGTACAAAGGAGGAGGGGAGTTCTAAATTAGTGGTTTTACTGCTTACATACTTTATGGATGTCCCCTTTACTTGTATTTTTAAAGTGTGAAGAGAATTGAACAAGAGAGTTTATAAAATTTTTTTGAATAGTAAAATGATTAGTTAACTTGTTAGTTTTTTTCTTTTAAATATATATTTTTTTAAATTTTTTTTTATTTTAATTACAAAATTTGATAACAAAAAAACTATTTTATTTAAGTTTTTTTTTACCTTCAGTGTGACCACAGACTACTTTGTTACAATTAATGCTCATGATTAACTTTTAAATCTGTTAAATAGTATGATTACTTAAGAAATTTGCTTTTAGTTAAATGCAATACAATGAATGTATGATATTTAATATGATAATACTGCAGTATTATTGCCCAATATTATTTATAGTATGAATAATCAATGTTATGATTCCTTCTATTAGTATCTGAGAATTGCAATATCAAATAGTATTATTATTATAAGTTTTAAGAGAGGCTCAAAAACCATATAGATTTTCAGAGAGTAAGTTATTAAACTCAAAAAGACTCAAGAGAGATATATTGTTACATAACTCACAGAGATATATTGTTATATAATTCACAGAGATATTTTGTTATATAACTCACAGAGATATATTGTTTGACTCAAGAGGAAATATTATTAGTTTGTTAATTAAAGATTGAAAGATTTTGTTATAGTAGTGAAAAACACGAAGTAGAATGAGACTTGACTTAAAGCTAACAAGAAGGAATAAAAGCTTCCCTATCTGCATGAACCTAGGAGATTTCATAGGAGACACAATTTTCAGCAGAGACAAAAAGCATCGATCCCATGGGCCATTATAGGCCATTATTATATATATTATGGGCTGGAATCCCAAGAGGTTTGAGATGAAAGTTTTAGTGTGGTCATAGCATGAATTGAGCTTCCTAAAGAAGAACAAGGAGAAACTGAACACAAGCAAGGGTCAGAGACTATCAAGAGGTGAGGGTAAGTGATTATGATTTTTTTTGCAAAACAAGTCACAACTATCCAGGGTTGTGGAGTCGGAGTTGCGGAGTTGTGACATTTTAAGCGGAGTCGGAGTCGCTAAACAAAATTGCGACTCTGACTCCAATAGTAAAACTTATCGGTATTGCACGTGCATGTATAAAACATTCAATTAACCTTATATTTATACTAAATCTCAAAGAACGTTTCATAAATTTTTCAAAAAACTTTTTTTTAATTTATCACATAATATTTTTTTAAAAATTCAAAAAATTTTTCAAAAATTTTGCTTTGGACTTGGAGTCGGAGTCGGAATCAGTTGTACTTAAAAAATTTCAACAACTGGAGTTGGAGTCAGAGTCGTTACTTTTTTTTAACAACTCTATACCCCTGCAACTATTTGTGTAAGAGATTAACAAGATTGAGAAAGACAGGGTTAGTAATACTAGAGCCAAGGTGTTTAGTGTGATGAGTATTATAATCACCAATAGAAACTGTATAGTTGAGGGATATAGAAAAAGTATTTAATGCATAAAAGATATTTTCTATTGGTTGATAACTATCCAATTGCCAACATCAAGTTATTGGGAATTAACTGTACATACATACATACATACATACATACATACATACATACATACATACATACATACATACATACATACATACATACATACATACATACATACATACATACATGCATACATACATACATACATACATATGTATGTGTGTATGTATATGTATGTTATGTATGTATGTATGTATGTATGTATATATATATATATATATATATATATATGTATGCATGTATGTATGTATACTTGTATGTATATATGCTTATATGTATGTACAGTTAATTCCCAATAACTTGAACCTCCAAGGGACCAAGCAAAATGGTCAACCAACAAATTTTCAACTAAAGCAAATTCAGGTTAAATCAAACTTTGGCAGATATTCCAATTAAGGCAATTTTTCTTTATTCAATGCTAAATTATATTCTTTAAATTTACCTAATTATACTGTTTTAATGAAAGAAAATACGGATTGTATTCACCCGATATACTCGAAAGGTAACATTTATGATTTTATTTTATTATCAAATTTATGATTTTATTTTATTATTGAATAATAATCCTTATTATTTGGTAATAAAATTGCATCTAAAAGGTTATTTTAAAGGTAAATTCATTAAGCTACAAAATAATTGTTTTTTCAACAGTTTTATCATGATTTATCGTTTAAAAGTTTTATTATAGCATTTTTTTACATTTGATAATGATCTATTCTATTCAGATTTAAATACAGTGAAAAAATAAAGAAATTGTTAGACAGTTATTTATGTTTTATATGGAATGACTGCTTATTTTATAAAGAAAATTAATTATGGCTTTACTTCTAAAAAGGGTGCAAAAAAATGGTTTGACATATAGAAGTTTGAGTTATCCAAGGTTTGACTTAACTAGAAAATTTTAGTAGTTATTGATTAGATAATTTCAGGGGACCAAATGAAACAGTTTAAGATATTAAAAGTTTGAGTTGATTAGTGTTTGACTTACCAGGAATCAATTGTATAAAAGTTCACAAATATCTTTATGGACTTAAAACATTATACTAAAAAAATATCATCTGTGGAGGCTTAAGTACATAAATTGACTGAGGATTTGGGTTTCAGTACTATTTGCATATAAAATATTATTACATATTCTTATTTGCATTAAAACACATTTATTGCTGCAAAGAAATTTATTTGTTTCATTCTTCTTTTTTTTCTCTTCGTCTGAAAAGTGGAATTAAAGTTGGCTTTTGAAAATTAAAAGTGTGCAAAATCTATTATTAACACACTTAATAAAATTATTAACACACTTAAGTTTGCTAAAGTAATATTAAAATAATAACTTGATTATTAAAGGTTTTATTTTTTTTTTAGATTTACCTTATGTTCTTCTTCAGAGACTAGTTATTTATTTATCTCCGTATGGTCTATACATATTGGAGGAAAAAAATGTATTTCAAGGTTAGTATATATATATATATATAAATATATATATATATATATATATATATATATATATATATATATATATATATATATATATATATATATATATATATGTATATATATGTATATATATATATATATATATATATATATATACTATATATATATATATATATATATATATATATATATATATATATATATATATATATATATCAGTTCTCTGAATTAGAGTTGGCATTTAGCAATGCCGACCTAACTGCCAACCTGAATGTGTTTGAGGTCAGCTAAAAATTACCGACCTCTTTTTTATGTTTTTTTGCTGACCTGATGCTGATCTCAAAAAGATTAAGGTCGGAAAATTATTGCCGACCTCATTTTTCTTAATTCCAAGGATTGATATAAATATATATATATATATATATATATATATATATATATATATATATATATATATATATATATATATATATATATATATATATATATATATATATATATATATATATTGTTGTTTTATTAAATAAAGTTTTCCTTGTATTAATTTTCAAACTTAATATTTATATATTGATTAGAAAAAGAAAAAAATTTAAGCCCTAATTAAATTCATGACTTTTGGTATTTGAATTAATGATATTAATCTGTTTTTATAATATTAATTATTTTTGTAATTGTTATATAGATATTTTTGTTAAATGATTTATTTTTATCATTCATTTTTTATACAATTTTAGGTGCTAGTTTAAAAGAAAAATGGCTGACACAATGGCAACTTGCTATGTGTTGTCGTTTAGATATTCGAAAATATTTAGAAGAATCTATTACGTGGAATTCTCATTGCACTCTTAAACAATTAAATGAACAGGAAGTGTTTTATAATAGCCTAATGAAAGAAATAATTGAGAATTTACAGTTAAAGAAACCCATCGGTATATATAAAATTAATTATAATATATAATGCTTTTCCATAAAATTCTTTTTACAATTAGTAAATAGTTTGCAATATATGTTGCTCAGGACGATTAGGAGAATTTGCTGCATTCGGTAAAAGTTTGACCAAATATTCAGGCCAAAAATATTCTGAGGATATTATGCTTTCTAATATAAAGCAAAAGATTTATTTATTTATTCTTTTATATACAAATTCTTGTTCAAAGTTTTATGAGAAATGTAAGGTTAACTTTTCAAACCCCAGGAGCAGGTTGCTTGTCATATAAAAAGTTTGGATACAAATCTTCCAGTTTAAATATATTTGAATTTTTACGCCACATATTTGAATCGCTAACTTGAAAAGGGGGTCATGTCATATTTTTTTCAAAATTGAGATTTTTATATAATTATACAGTTTTATATCTTAAAATACATTTTTTTGTTAGTTTCTGAAAAGAAATTTTTTGTGACATGTTCCCTTTTTCAAGTTAGCCATATATTTACCTTTGAAGTCTTTATTGCAATAGGCTTCATCATCTTTATTTATGCACAAGTTTTCTAGATTTTTTTAATGGCTAATTGCTTTAATTTCTCCACTAATTAATTTGGAGTTTTCTTTTTATGATTTTTATGATGTGATTTTTACTTTCTTAAGGTTTATGTACTATCAAAGCTTAACTGCAAGTTTTCTCATAATATCTCTTAGGGACTGAAATGAATTAATATCTCTTAGCGACTGAAATGAAATAATATCTCTTAGCGACTGAAATGAATTAATATCTCTTACCGACTGAAATGAATTAATATCTTTTACTGACTGAAATGAATTAATATCTCTTACCGACTAAAATGAATTTTTCTTTATTAACCTTATATGTTAATCACAATAAAAATGTATCACAATAAAAATGATCTGAATTTATATTCATATATTAATTGTATTTATATATTTTTACGGCAAAACATAAAAGCAAAAAAATTAAAAAATAATATCATTTTTTATAATTTACCATCCCTTAAATGACTTTACATAAAATCTAGAAAAAAAATAAAAGAATAAAACCTTATACAATCTTTTAATTGTCCCCCTTTAAAAATAAATATTTTGCAAACAGACTGATAAAAAGAATGTTTAGATCATAGTTAATAAAAACACATTAATGCTAAAGTTAATGCTAGGAAAGATCTTCATATGATTTCTGAACTACATAACTGGTTAATGCTAGGAAAGATCTTCATATGATTTCTGAACTACATAACTGGTTAATGCTAGGAAAGATCTTCATATGATTTCTGAACTACATAACTGGTTAATGCTAGGAAAGATCTTCATATGATTTCTGAACTACATAACTGGTTAATGGAAAGAAATCAGATTGTAATAAGTTGCTTGAACTCTTGAATAGTTTCCTATTAAATAATTAAAAGTCAATGAAAATCTGTCTAGACCATACCACATGGAATCACAGGCATTAAATTTTTAAATATGTATATTAGCATATAGTATCGAACACAATTTAATTTTTTTACAATGTTTCTAGAAATTATTTTTTATTACACAAGGTAGTGTGAAAGATTTAAATTATATATGCTGAATCATTTTCTAGATATAAACTGTAGGTCTTTAGATATTATTAGGGCTTAAAGATCTGAAAATCTTGGGTTAATACTTTTTACAGGTAGTAGCATATTAAGCTCAATCAAGTAAAAATAAAAAGTTAGACAAAATAAATTAATAATAAAAATAAAAATTAGATCAATAGATACATTAGGTCTTAAATTAAAGTCTTCATCAATTCATCAAGTCAAATTAATATTTGTCTGTAAATTATAAATTATTAATATATTGTATTATTTTGTACTTCTGTATTAAATTCATCATTTTTCTATGATGTTCATTATTTGTGATTATTATTATTACTTTATCATATTTTTATATAATAATCTTCATCATACCTAATGCAGTACATCAATAATAATAACAGTTTTTACAATAGTTAAAACAGTTTTTACAATAGTTAAAACAGTTTTTACAATAGTTAAAACAGTTTTTACAATAGTTAAAACAGTTTTTACAATAGTTAAACTCATTAAAGTAACTGATAATCAGTTTAAACAAATTAATATTTTAAAAATCAGTTTAAAAATTATGTTTTTTGCAATTTTTCAGTAAATAGTCTCATACTTTTATATTATTACGTACCACTTTTTTGTATTATAATTAATTATTATATTTTATTGTAATGTTGCTTTCTTGATGTGAAATATAATTTTATTATTTCAAATATTTAGTCATTGTTTTTGTTTTTTTATTTTTTTTTTATTTTAGAACATTGTTATCAGTCTGCACTTTTATTGTATATGAGTTATCCGAATTCTTGTGACTCAACCTCTAATTTTGAAAGTATCACACAAAAATATGATCTCAAAACATTTTTATCATATTTGTCAAGTCATGTCACTTTATTACACGTGACAGCATTTACAGCAACAAGAATTGTTGAGCATATGGATATTTTTCAAATTATTATTAAAAAAATTACCAAACTCAACATCAATCTATTGCACAGACCTTATTTTAACTTAAGTAGTTTATGTTTGATCATTAATCTCGGAAGAAAACACAACTTACAATCGATAAAGTTAGCTTACAATACAAACTTAAATAGTTTTGATCCAAGTTGCATTACAAATATTTTTGATTCTATCTGTGATAATATGAATTATACTTTTTCTATTGATGATTATGATGAAGAGTTATGCTGCAGTGATGATGGCTTATCTGAGCCTTCTTTGAGTTATCAGTGTGCCTGTATTGATGATTTGTATGATATTGCTGTTGAAAGTATTTCAAAATGTCAGTCTGTCGATACTAGAGTTATTGAACTTGAAGTTGTTACAAATGATATTGAGTTTTCTGATATTTTACTAACTTACTTGCCAATGTGGACAAGTTTAGAGAGTTTATGTATTCATTCTTTAGAAGAAAATGTTATAAATTTTTTTTATTGCATCAAAAAATCTATCACAAGTTTGAAACATTTAGAATTCATTCCATTAGAAATATTTCCAGAGCCAAACATAGTAGACATACTTTATCCAAAATGCTTGGTTCATCAAAACAATAATTGCCATATTACAAAGTTTGTGTATCGTGGTCAACTACCATTGCCTGTTTTAGAAAACATCTTAAAGACACCAATATGTAAAAGTAAAAAAAATGAAACTGATAAATGTCAATTTTCTGGCATTACCTCTCTTACAACACATTTGGGTGAAGATTTTAATTTTGCAATTTTTTTTGTCGGAAATACTTTGTTGAAAGAGTTAACTCTTTACCAGACTTGTTGTTATCACTATGATGATAATCTCTTTGAAGCACTGGTAGGTAGGTTGGTTGGGGTGAAACAATTTTTTTTTTCTTTTTTTTTTTTTTTAATAAAAGTAAGTTTCATAAAAGATAAAAAATTATATATATATTTTTTAGACCATCCTTCTTTGGAAATATTTAAAATGGAATCAATCTACAAGAAACCACCACATCCAATTGTGTTATCCGTTTCTACATTCATATTAAATAAAACCTTGACCCAATTGGCGATAGTAAAATGTTTTAATTCAGGTATGTTGTAAAACATCTTATTCATCTTAATTGCTCCTGCATTTACTTAAATTTTAATAGTTCAACATGTAAAACTTGTTTAGTTTTCTTTTATTAAAATGAATAATAATATTGTTTTAATTAACTTTAAGCAAAAACATGATCAAAACTTGATATCATGAAGCGCCCTTAAAAAAACTTGAAAAAACTTGGTATCATGTTGCACTCTTAAAAAAACTTGATATCGTGTAGCGCTCTTAAAAAAACTTTTAAATATATAATTGAAAAGTATTAAACATTAAATTTTTTAAAAAAATATTTAAAAACTTTTTTTATTTACTTGTCTTATTGGAAAAAAGAAAGAAAAAAAAAATTATTTCTTTTTTTCTCTTTTAATGCAACTTTTATTCTTTGTGATTGTTTACAATATACACTATAACTGTTCAATGCACTATAACTGTTTAATACAAGTCATTTAAAAATAAAAACAGATGTTTTTAAGACAATTTAGTCTCTTTACCTTTTAATGTTACTTTTTTATAAAAGTAATAAAGATAAATTATTTTTGTAAAATTTAATATTGCATATCAATGTTAGAGTGTTATATTAAAGTTTTCAGTAAAAAGTAGATAATAGTAGATAATAAAATTCTGTAGACAATAAAAAGCAAGTGATTTTTATCAGTAATTTGTATTAAGTTATTTTATCATTAATTATTCATTAAATATTATGGGTTAAATGCAGCAAGTGTTGACAACCATGTCAGTGAAACAGATTTTAAATTTTAAAAGCAGTTTATTTTATCCAATACATTCCAAAATTAAATGCACTAAATACTTTAGTATTTATTAAATTTCAGTTTTTAAAATATTATAAGTTTTATTAAAACTAATAGTTTAAATTTTTAAAGTATTTAAATCATATAAATATAAAATAGTTTCAATTAATTTATATATTTCTGATGAATAATGAAATTATTTTGAACTAAATTGGTTGTATAGCTTTTTTCAACAAATGCCCATAGTTGGTGTAATATGTTTCGACAAATCTTTTAACTGTTTTGGGTTTTTTAAATAAAAACTTTTAAATTTAATTTAAATTGCACTCTTAATTTCATAAGAACTTTTTTAACTGTGTTCATCAGTTTCATTGATACTAAAAAGTCTTTGCTTCCATCCAAGAGCACTTACAGCCAAAAAGTTTTATACCCTGCAATTAATTTCAATACTTTTTAAACTTTCTACCAACATCTTAATTATAACATCACATGTAGATTAGGGAATCTTCTTCATTATCTTCAACTTCTTTAGATCAGCTTTTTGGTTATAAGCTTCTGTTTAAGCTTGCAATTTATTTTTAAGGGAGGGACTTTTACATTTATGCATATCTGTTTAGTTTATCTGGGTGTTCCTTGTAATTCAAATATTTATATCAATATATACATAACTTTTATTTAGCAATTCTTTATTTACTTATTATGTGCATTATGTGTAAAATGTAATAATTCAAAGTATAAATACAGTAGTATTTCTTATTCAAAAATGTTGATTTAGGAGGTTTGAAAATTTTCGTAACATCTTTTCAAAGCTATCCATTAGGAACCCAATGGTTTTTTTTTAAGGTGGATTCCACACTCACTCCCCTTTATTTTGCACATAAGAGTATATTTTTAAAAAGTTGTAAAAATTTGGACTAGGGTCAAGGTTTATAGGATTATAGGTTAACTATATTTTTGTAACCCACTTTGTGCTGTGGTCACACTTTGTAACCCACTTTGTAATGTGTTCACACTTTGTAACCCACTTTGTGCTGTGTGGTGGCATGAAATAGACCCCCACTTGTATATATGTTAAACAAATAAAATCAATGTTTGTTTGTTTTTAGTTTTTTGTGTTTTTAAACAATATAATATTAGGAAAATCTTCTAAAAACTTTTTTATTTTATTTTTGTTTATTTTTTAACATCTTTATTTAAAGCATCAATCCTTTTTTGTACCTTGTCTAAAAGAAGATTTGCTCCAGATATAGCAACATACAAGGACGGATTTGAGATTTATAGAGGTAAAGAATAGAATCCTGAATGAGAAAGTGAATAAGAAATTGCTGTTCATAAATAAAGGAAGATCTAGATTGTTGCTGTTAGGTTTTTTTTTCAAAGGGAACACAATTTCACAATAAATAAACAAATTTTAAAATATGTTTGAATAACTGAAGTAGAAACTTCTAATAATTGCCTGTTCAAACAACTGTGTATATGTGTGTATGTGTGTGTGTATATATATATATATATATATATATATATATATATATATATATATATATATATATATATATATATATATATATATTTATTCATTATTAAATAAAAAAAAGTACTCGCAAAGTTGTCTTTTCAGTAAAACTCTGCATTGGTTTTTTGAAACCAGCATGCCCTTGATCATTTATGCAGTTAATAGTTCATTTAATTATGCAGTCAATGTTTTAAATTATTTCAGGCACACTTGGAAAAGCTTTATCCTTTGCTATCTCTTCATCTAATCTTGTTACTCTTATATGGTCTGATAATGGTTTAGGTAATTTTTTTAATTTTATTTTATTATTTGAATTTTCTTATAATTTTTAAATGTTATTGTTTTGGAATTTACAGTTTTTATTTTTTATTTTTTTTTTTGTTTTTTGTTGTTTTTTTCTTAAATTAAATTTAAACACCAAAAAAGATTGTGAGTTTGAATTTAAAATTTTTAAATTTCAAAAAAAAACTCTAAATTAACATATCTTTCAAAAAAGTAATGATAATGTTTAATCAATTAGTAAGATTTTATCTAGTAGTAATACTACATTATTGAGTTTAAGAAACATCAAAACTTTGTTTAGTTTAACTTTACATTTTATCTTTGATCAAAAAAGGTTTTTGTTTTGGCTTTTTGCTCTATAACTAAGTTAAGACATAAGTTATTAAAATAAATCTTTTTTTTTCTTTTTATTTATTTATTGTTTTTTCTTTCTTTTTCTTTTATGATAAGCATGTTTTTTGAATAATTATTAATATTTTAGAAAATGAAGGTCTTAATGAATTTTCAAACATTTTTCTGAATAATGGTTTATCTAAGATTCAAAATCTTGATATAAGGTAGTCTTATCTTTACTTTTTAAATGAAGTTAAATTTTTTGTTTTTAATATTTTTTTACTGTTTTTGTTTTACTGTAGGTGATAATATATTCAGTTTAGCAAATTACTCCACTGTAGGTGATAATATATTTAGTTGAGTAAATTACTCTGCTATTGCAAATTTAGGTTAAGAATATAATACATTTTGTTTGGAAAACATACAAGTTATGATATATATATAGGAAAATATATATTAGTTATTTTTTAATTGTTGTAAATATTTTATTTAGTATTAGATTAGTCAGCAATTATTGTGTTACATATTTATCGTTTTAAGATTAAGAAACCACTACTGTCAAAGAAGTTTTATTTTTACTGTCAAAGATCTTTAACTTAAAAATACTTGAAAAACTGCTGCATAAAAGAACAAGTTCACTCTGTAAAAAATATTAAAGTCAACTTTATATAGCCATTTATTAAATAAATTTATTATTAGTGTTGATAATGAATTACTAATAATTAATGTACTTATGACAAGTTTGTCTCTCTGACACTGATACTCTGACATTTGTCAAAGTGTTTGTCTTTATGAACCAAATATAAACTCAATTTATGTCATGACTTTATAAACCTAAATAAATATAAACTTAACTCAGTAGTAATACGAGTAGTGACATAAAGCAATTTTTTTTATATATAGTTTTTGTTCATGATTCAATTTGAAAAAGTGGTTATTTTGTAAATAATAATAATTATATATATATATATATATATATATATATATATATATATATATATATATATATATATATATATATATATATATATATATATATATATATATATATATATATATATGTATATATATATATATATATATATATATATATATATATATATATATATATATATATATATATATATATATATATATATATATATATAAGCATCTTTTGAGTACTTGCAATTTAGTAACAACTTCTTCGATGCACATGGTGTGAGTTTATTTGCTGATTCATTGGCCCTAGGTTGTCGTTACTTACATAAACTTGTCATTAACTATCAGTACGATATAAAGGAAAGAGTAGAGTATTTGATTCATATAAACAAAAGTAAAGAATCTTTATTAAAAAATATACAGGAAAAGTTTAATTTTCATGTTCACACTGTGATTGGAAGTTCAGGTATGGTGGCTGATAACTTTGATTATATTAGTGAAATGTAGTATATTTTTTTTTACAATGTTCTTATTATAAAATAAGATGCATGATTAAATAGAAAAATCCATATAGATTATGCGTATAGATTTACTTGTTTTAGTCATTATTGTTATCAATGTTATAAAAACAATAATTATTATCGTTGCTATTATTATTGTTATTATTGAGTAAAAGACTTGTAAATTTTTTCGCAACCAAAAATTTGTTTTTGTCATCATTGCAAATGTTTGAAATCTATTGAAGTTTTGATGTTTATTTTTTTAGTTTTTTTTTTATGTTTTAGCTTTTACTTTTGTATTTTTTGTGGCATTTTTTTCTTTCAATTCCTTTTCTCCTATTAGTTTTTCTATTATCTTTTCAAATGTTTTAATATGTATTTATAAATAGAATATGTATTTATTTTAAAATATTTTATTTTTATTAAAATTTTAACTTAAGTTTTGAAATGTTTTTAACAAATTATGGTTTTAATTGTTTATTTTATTCAATTTTTTTAATTATTGTCCTTTGTTTTGAATAACACTGTAGTGAGAGCTTTCAACTATTGTTGATAGTTTCTTTACAATCTTAGAATAGTTTAAAAAAATAATTTTATGAAATAAACATATAGGAATATTTATTGGAAATGATTTAGTTGTCTGAATAAGTAATGGATCTGCCCAGAGTTTTGATTGAAAGAAATTTTGATCTTTCTGATTATGAAGTATCAGATGAAATATCCGACTCTGATAGTAATAATTCTTGCCCAATATTAGATAATGAGTTACCCAGTGAAAAAAATTGTGAAGGTTATGATGTTGAGGTTGATGGTATTATACTAACTGAACTTGAATGTCCACTATGCAGCCTGGTGCTTAGGAATCCTGTTCAATTAGAACAATGTGGCCATTGTATGTGTCGCAATTGTTTGAATAAATGGAAAATTCATTCAAGGAGGTAAGTTCAAGTTTTTAGTTTTTATGTTATTATATTGAGTTAGTGTAATCTTTAGTTCTATTATTTACTTTTGTAGTCACTCAGCATTTAGATGTCCAATATGTCGTGTTGATATCAAGGAAGAAAGGGTAACTAATTTTTTTATTTTAAATAAAAACTAATTTTAAAGCGGGTGAAAAAATGTTAACTTACTGTGTCTTTTTTCATATATGTGTATATATATATATATATATATATATATATATATATATATATATATATATATATATATATATATATATTGAGTACAGTTTTGTAAAATATAACTTTTTTTTTTATAATTTTCTAAGAATATTATTTTGTCATCTTTACTTACATCAAACTTTAGAAGTTATGAATATGTATATTAAGGTACATTTCACTTAATTTTTATGGTGCCTCATAGGGATTGATATTTGTACAAAATCCCAAGATCTCGAAATCCCGGGATTTGTACAAATTGTTCATCCCAAAATCCCAGGATTAGTTTGTGAAATTTCCCTGGATTTCTGCATCATCAAAAAAAAAAAAAGTTAATAAAGTTGAAGCTTATAATTGTAATAAAGTAATTTGTACATCGTCTTCGATATAGTAGCTGTTTGGTTGTGTAACTGTTTATTCTCTTTGCAATGTTTTCCTTTTAAAACTCTCTCTTTCTGTATTTTATTAAAAATGTGCTTGTCTGCAAAATGTGTATGATCAAACTTATAAAAAAACATTTATACTATATATATTATATTATACTATATATATATATATATATATATATATATATATATATATATATATATATATATATATATATATATATATTATATATATACTATATATATTATATTATACTATATATATTATATTATACTATATATATATATATATATATATATATATATATATATATATATATATATATATATATATATATATATATATATATATATATATATATATGTATATATATATATATATATATATATATATATATATATATATATATATATATATATATATATATATATATATAGTGTAATATTAAAACTAGTGTATTATAAAAAAAAAGATGAAATTTAAGCGCTTGCTGGTGGAAAGAGCAAAAGTTTTTAATAGAAGGTATACCTTAATTTAATTTTGAATCTTTTGCTTCCAAAAGTGTGCGCGGTTTTAATTTCATTTTTATATTTGTTCATTTTAATTCCAAACACGGGCGTGATTCAAATTCCATTAATTTTTAGTTCAAATATGTGCGGATTAACATCAATTTAATTAATCAAGTTACTAAAAAACAGGTTTATTAAATTACAAAATTTTATTTGCGTTTTTTAATTAATGAGATCATCATGCATGTTTTTATTATTTTTTAATTATTATTTTTATTTGTACTGTGTTACCATTTTAAGGTATTGTTGATTAATTTAAATTACTTAGGTTCATTAATTTTTAAAAGTCTTACATAAGTTTTAATATAACAAAATTAAGATAAAACATGTTTTTAACTTAATTTTAGTTTCATTAATGTATTAAGTATTTTAGTTATATTATCATTAAATTAATTATTTTTAAGTGTTTGATGAGTACTTAAAAAACATTCAATTGCGTTTTTTTCTATTCAATCCCGGAATTTCCCAGGGACAAATTTCTCAATCCCAAAATCCCGGGATTGAAAATTTCTGGGATTTTTGCCATCCCTAGTGCCACTGTATGTGAATAATGAATATTTATATTAAGGTACATTGTACTTTCAAAGTTTTTTATTTTTAATTTGCTGGATAATTTTTATGGTGCCACTATATGTGAATAATGACTTTAGGAAAAAAAATTTTTTTTTCTATGCGGGGTTGCAGTTTTCGAAAATTAAAGTTGATCATTTATGCATAAATGCAATGGGTGTAAATTTTTAAGTTATTAAAATCTGAAACTTTTTAGATTTTTTTTATATTACCATATACTATAAAATGTGAATATATATATATATATTTTTTTTAATGTATATATTAGTGGGGTAAAAAGATAATTAATAGTGGGGTAAAAAAGTGTATTAAAAGATTAAAATAAAAATGTTAAAATAAATAAAACATACAAATTTAAAATAATCAGACTTTTATTGTTTGAATGGTATTATTTAAAGTTCAGGCAATAATAATTATTTATAATTAGATTGTTTTAATGGCAACCCATGAGTCCTTAGAAATCAGAGGGGGTTGTATAAACACCATTACAGGTTCAGAAAAAGATGGAGGTTTTCTATCAAATCTGGAATGATTAACCAGGAGGCAATTATTCTGGTCTATTTTTATGTTGCATTAAAATAAATTACTGTTGAGGCATATAACTAATAACATGCTCTAACTAGTTCAAAGGATTTTTTACTGGCCCCAATTGCATACCGGCTCCATCTAAAGTTAATGGCATAAAAAAGAATTAAAACATTTGAACCTATATAACAGCTGGAAGCTTTGATTGAACATCCTGAAAAAATTCCCAAAACAATGTTGACAGATACAATGCTTTGTTATAAGTTGCTATAACGTTTATCTACAGACCTAATTGATATATTCTTTCTAAAGCAAAGTGTAAAAATACATGCCATAGCAGATGGCTTGCCACAACAAATGGATTGCCACAGCAGAAGCTTTTTTCTATATGAGTGAGCACACGTTTACTGGTGACGTTTTTTAAAAGTTTCATTTAATCGTTAAATGGGTAGCACAAGCTTTCATAAAATAAAAGTATTAGAAAACTAAAATATTTATTTTTCAAAAAAAAAAAATTACTCCTTTTTAATAGCATATGGTAGTGTATTTTAAAAAACCTAAATAGTTTCAGATTTCAATAATTCAAAAATTTTAACCAAAAAATAAGAAATTAAAAACAAACCAGTATAATAGCAACTTTTTTAAAAAAATTTTAAAAGTTGCTATTATACTGGTTTGTTTTTAATTTATTATTTTTTGGTGCTGATGTTTTGCTGGAGTAGGTTTGCTCCCAAAATACTTAAGTTGAAATTCATAAACATTGTATATGAATTACACCTTAAGTTATATGAATTACACCTTATGCCCAAAACTTCCCTTTCAGGTTTTTAGATTTTAGGCTCTTAATAAACTAAAGATTTGGTTTGCAGCAACTGTTTTGCTTGTTCTTCTTTTTCCAAAAAAACTTTATGGGATTATATAAGCAAAAGTTTCACTATATTTATTTTTATATATGGCTAGTTGTTAGATTGATGCTGAAACCAACATTACAATATATATGTTTGCTAAGAAATTTGTAATGATGATTTTTGCACAGTTGCTAGGGGATTGTATCACAGTTGCACAGTTGCTAGGGGATTGCATCAAAGTTGCACAGTTGCTAGGGGATTGCATCAAAGTAATCACTACAGGTGTTATGAAATTAAGACATTTTTTTCCCGCCAACTTTTTAAACTACTTTACTTCCAACTAGACTGTAAGCAATCACTATTAGATTTGGAAGTTGCTGGAATAGAAAAAATGAAGTTTATGAAGCAAGATAACGATTAACAGATGACTTGAAAGATTGCAAATTATATGAATCAGGAAAGTAAGATGAAGAGGGCAAATTCCAAATAACTGATGTTGGAGGAAAAAACTAGACATATAAAATCTTTTGGAGTACTTATGAACCCTCAAAGTAAAAGGATGAAACTTAATTGAATGATGAGTAACACAAGAATGAATTTTAGTAGATGGCACAAGAGATGCTAGCTATTTATTGTATTTATCGAAAAAAGAAAGAGAAGCAACATGACAATGTGACAATGGTAGAAGGTAAGCTGCATCTGCAGGTCCAACTATGTTTACAATGCGTTTTTGCTCCTTGTCTAAAAGGAAGAGGGCATCATTCAAAGATCTGCTCCAGATATGGCAACAGTGTTCCATACAAGGGCGGATTTGAGATTTATTTGAGATGAATCCTGAGTAAGTAAGTTATAAGCATGATAAAGAGATGCAACCTTAGCAGATGTTAATTTTGCAATGGATTAGATATATGATTTCCAAGAAAGATCTAAAGTAAGAGTTAATCTTATAAGATAATGGGTAGATGACTCCAGCGACGTATCCAGGCCGATTTTAATACCGGTATGGCCCCTAAATTTCTGCCCAAACTTATAGTTGGTAAATACTGAGGACCTTGGATTTGCAAACAACTTTTAAAACAGATTATTAATGTATTTTAAGTCAATCAGAAGGTCTAATTCGAATTCATGCAGATGAAATATGGAATACGTTACTATTGGATTAAAATAAAATTAAAATGCACGTTTTGATTGGATTAAAATAAAAAACGCATTTTATATTTTTATAATTTTTTTCATAACAAAATTAACTTGAAAAAAATATACTTAAAATGAGTTTCTCATCCTCTTACATTTTAATAACTATAATTTACAATTTGATTAAACTCTATAAGCTTTAAACTTTATCATTTTAAATAATAATAAAATTGCAGTAAAAATGTAAATAAACTGGTTTAAGTTATAAAATAAATAAAACTTTTTTTAAACGTAATAAAATAATAAAGAACATTTACTAGATGGAAGTATGTACAT
The DNA here is from genome assembly GCF_022113875.1 of Hydra vulgaris. NCBI lineage: Eukaryota > Metazoa > Cnidaria > Hydrozoa > Anthoathecata > Hydridae > Hydra > Hydra vulgaris. The sequence continues at coordinate 21,418,022 of NC_061169.1, forward strand.
GATGTGTCACCAATCTCAGCAAAAATGGGAAACACTATTTCCATTTGCTATTTATTCTGCAAAGGATCAAGGTTGGTTATGTAGTATTTGTAAAGAATATGGGGATATTGGAGAAGTGTGGAGAACTAAAGGCGTGAAGCTTTTTGAACATCCACAAAGGGCATTTACTGCACATCAAAATTCAAAGAGACGCCAGGATGCTGCCAGGTTGATGGCAGCTCGCTACAGAATTGCAGATAAACAACGCAAACGTAACGTCATAAAAAATTTTTTTAAACTGTTTATTTTGTAATTAAAAAGAACTGGGCAGTCCAGAAAAACTTTAGTGATATCGTTGAATTTATTCGAGGTCTTGGCGATAAGGAGATAGTTTCACACTTTAAAATTGCTAGCAAACAAGCAACATACACATCATCAACTAGTGTTAATCAGTTTGTCAAAATAATAAGTGATAAATTAGACAATAAGGTTTGCACAAAAGTTATTTTGGCCCATGACTTTAATGTTCTTGCTGATGAGACGAGTGACGTGGCGGATAGGACTGTCTTTTCTGTTTTCATTAGATATGTTGATTCTGATTCTCATACTATTGAGGAAATATTTCTTGGTTTAGTCCAAGTTGTTGGAAGAAAGGATGCGCAAACTTAATGTGAACAAATACAACTAGTTTTAAAATCTAAATGAGCTTAACGATATAGCCAATGGTAAAAGTCCATTGTTTAACACTTATTCAAATAAACTTCTAAATATATCTAAAGAGCGTCAAGGAGTAACACCTCGATTAAAAAAAAATAATTTGTTTAACAGGATGTCAACACCAGAAAAAATTGATGAGTTTTTAAAGAAAATAAAAGTGCCATTTATGAGGAGATTAAAAGAAGAAATTGATGCAGCAGTGCAAATTAATGATGATGTATTTTTAGCGTTTGATACATTTAATGCAACTGGTGAAAATCAAGATCCCAACAAATTTTTAGCTAACCTTAGTAAACTTTCACAATTCTATGGCCATGCAAAACCTGCTGTCATCGACGGAGAAAATATTATTGCACCACCATTGTTTAATCCTATTCAAGATAATGAAGACGATATCCATCATTTTCTCTCTGATTATAGAGAAATCTTATGTAACCTTGAAATGAAAAGGAACCTAAAAATTCAAGTTTTAGTAAAAGAAGGCAAATTAAAGAGTAATAACATCGATATTTATAAGCACGAACACCCGATAACAAGTGATGCTATTTTTACTGTTTTCCGTACCGATTATGCGTGTGAGCAGTACTATGATATAAGTTATTCAAATTTTGAAGTTATTCAAATTGTCACTACTCGTACCACCTAGCACAGCAAATGTCGAAAGAGGGTTTTCTATGCTAAACTTAATACATTCAAAACAAAGAAATCGGCTCAGTATAATAGCACTTGATCGCCTTATGCGAATTTCTTTGGTTGGACCAGGAAATTTAACAAATCAAACATATGAAGAGCTGACTCACATTTATCGAGACTCGGGTGAGAGACGAATTGACTTATGAAATGTCAATCCTTTCTAATATCCCTTAAGTAAAGCTTGTTAGTTTATTTATAAGAAATATATTAATATATAAATCTATTGTTTACTAAATGTTGCAGTTATAAAGCTTTTCTCACGGGAGTAGCAGTAAGGAAATAAATTGAATCTTATTCTTTACATTAGTAAAATTATGCGAATAAAAGGTAAGCGGCGAATTGATGTTGACATTTTAGTGAATTTTAAGATTGCTAAAAAAAAAAAAGTCCTCTAAATACAGTCAGACCGGTATGCCCAAAAAATCTCTGGACTCATTGAGTACATTATTGTTCATAAATATAGGAAGATCTAGATGATTGCAATAACGATTAGCTGAAAAAAATTGAGTTAAAGTTTACCAGTCACTGAGACTTTCATGCTGTATCAGAAGTGAAATCCTTTTTAAGCTTAAATTCCCCCTCCAATCAAGCACAGAGTGTTACTTCTTATCAAGACAAGAATAAATGGTAGTATCATTAGGGAAAAATGTCACCTCAGATGTGAGAATTTCTGAGAGATCATTAAAAATCTAAAAAAATATAGATAAAACTTTGAGAAAGTTACAGGAAATGAAAAAGAGTGCTGTCCATCGATTGGTAAGGAAAGATTCAATAATCCTAAAGATGTTACCTGATACACCATATGAAGAGAGCTTATGAAGAAGACCAGCATGCCAAACTTTATCAAAGACTTTAGAAATAACGAGAACGATAGCCCTAACCTCTCCACATCTATCTAATGCACAATAAAACATAGGTTATTACTGTTAACAAATCAGCAGTAGAACAAGAAGATCAAAACTATTAGATTCAAGATGAGAGAATTAAGTGTTTGTTAATTAAAGATTCAAAAACCTTGCTTATGATAGGAATAAAACTAATGGGAGGGTAGTTAGACAAGTCAGATTGTTCTCCAGAGTTTTTGAAAATAGGGATAACAGATGCTGCTTTCTAGCAGGCTGGAAAACAAGACTCTGATAAGCACTTAAATAGTTTTGAATGTGTAGGTGACAGCTCCAGAGAACACTTCTGCAAGATTATAACAGGTATGTTGTCCAGACCAGGTGAATTCCTATGAATGTTAATGCCCAGGCGAAACATGTGACTATTGGAGTTTTAACGAATTAAAAGAACATCATCACTTAAATCAACACTTAAATCACAAGATAAGGCAGCTGAACTCAAAATAGTCTCACAATTAACAAATATTTCTAGTGAACTTTGCAAGAGATAAGACTCAACTTTTTTTAACAACAAAAAAAGATGAGCTTTGTAACTTTGAAAATGTGATGTTTGTAGGTTTGAATATTAAATTGTTTAATATAAAAGTTAAAAGTTTAAGCTGTAAAAATATTGAATTAAAAAAAAGTATAAAATTTGGTCTGTAAATTGTTTTTACTTCAGAAGTTCTGTAGACATCTCTCATCCCTAATTATGCATAATTAATTTATTTTACTATGAAATAACATATAATCATAAAAACAAACAGTGAATTCTGTAGCAAAGTATATCTTCACTTTAAATTTACATTACAATAAATAATGAAGCGGTCAAATTTTTTTTAAAGAATTCTTTATTACTCTTAGTCTATAGTTAATCACGAAAGTGTTAACTTTTATCAAGAAGGTAGTGTTAATCTTTTTAAAATTGTTTACTTAATTATATATTTAATAATAATAATACAGTGAGTATGTATTCATTTGTTTTAGATTTTTGAAAATAAAATGGTGAACAGAATGGTTTTAAACTTGCGTGTTTTTTGTTCAAATAAAAAAAAGAAATGTAATTGGCTAGGAGAGCTGCGAGATCTTAAGGTATCGCTATTAGATTAGTAAAAAATTATTTTTATTAGTTGTATTAGCTCAAAAACTTGAATTTTATATGTGGTGATTTAATCACAGTGTTTACTTTATATGCTGTAGAGACACAAAGAACGTGATTGTGAATATGAAGAAATAAGTTGCATATATGAAGGATGCATGAAACGCTTTTTGCGTTGCTATATGGGGTTACATGAAGAAAGATGTGCTTATCGAGTTACTCCCTGTGATTACTGCGAAGAAAGAGTCCGTGTTCGGGACGCTAAAGTATAAATGTTAAATACCTAATATTTAAAAATAGGCCTTAATTAAATCACGTAAATTAATTTGTGAACATTGATTTTTTTTAGAACCATTTAAGAACTTGTGAGCGAGTTCCAATTGATTGCGTTGAGCATTGTGATGCTAAAATTGTTCGATGTGAGGTAAAAGCTTATTTTTTTTACAATCTGAATTAAAATTTATATATTATTTTGTCTAGATGGATAACTATTTAGTAATTCACTTTTACTATTTAAATAGAAAGATTATATATTATTTTTTCTTTAGATGGATAACCATTTAGCAAATGAATGTCCATTGCATACCATTCAATGCAGCTTCCACTCAATTGGTTGTGATTTTTTAGTAAGTGTAACCTCAGGTGGCTTTACATAAATTACAATGCATAACTTTTTGTTTAAAGAGGTCAATATTTTAAGCTTCGTAACTAAATTAAACATAGACAGCGCGATAAAATAAGATGCAAATTTATGTTAATATATGTAGAGGATATTAATATATTCACAGATCGTTTTTAACATATAATCCTAGATGTTCTTAAAATACACTTTGATTTTAATATCAGCATTGATTTTATTGTTATCTGCAAGTACCTTGATTAAATTATCTAATATTCAAGTTTTATAGCACATACCTAGATGTTATTAAAATGTACTTTATTGTTATAACATACATCTCAACATCAAACACTAAAATTAACATAGACCTGTTATTTAAACTTTTGAAAATGATATTAATCTATAACATCGGATTTACTTATACTAAAATCATTTTCCAAAATAGAGAAATATGTTTTACTCTCTTTGAAATACTTTTCCGTATATATAAAACTACAGAGAATGATACATCATTGTTTAATTAATGTCTGGCAAAGAAAGTGTGAAGCAATGTGAAAATATCTGCTTACAATGTTCTTTACTAAGTAGGAATGTGAAATGATATGCTATAAAAAATGTTGTGTAAGTTATAAACCTTAAAAATGTTTTTATAAACCTTAAAAATGTTTTTATAAACCTTAGAAAAGTTTCTGTAAACTTTAAAAAAGTCTTTATTAGCTTTAAGAAAGTTTTTATAAGTCTTAAAAAAGTTTTAGATAATTGTCAGCATATTTTAATTCAATCCAGAAACATATTTGCTCTTAATCAAACTGAGGTATTTTAAGATGATCCCAAAAATATAGTGAAAATATAATTCCAAGATCAAGCTATGCAAAACTTCTCTCCACAAGTAAAGTTTAATTTTTCTCTTTTAAACTGCAGAAAAAATGTATATGCTGGGTTAAATTTGTCAATGTTTGTAGTTAGTAGATTTAAAACTCTAAAAAGAGACAAATAATGTAGAAGTAGTAAAAAAAAGTTCAACTTGCATTTCCACGTATTAATTGTTAATGCTCATCACCTAGGCATGGAATTACCAGCAGAGTTGTTAACAAGACCAAAAGTTTCAAGGCCACATGTTACAAGACCAAGAAGATGAGTTTCAAGGCCAAGGCCTACGCAAACATTTTCAAGACCGAAGACCTAAATTTTTGGCTAACGTTAAGGCCAATTATTAACAAAACTGTAGGTAGCAAGTGCTGTTACAATAAAACCACATTTTTTGAAATAAGATCAAGGTTATGGGCAAAATTCAACGAAGTCAATAAGAAAATATATTTGAAATGTATATGAAAACCGTAAACAAAAATACATAAAATTAAAACTTTTATTTCTTTAATTTTATGTAATGTTTTTTTGAAGGCCAAGTCCAAAACAATCAAGGCCAGGGTTAAAACTTTTCAAGGCCAAGGCCTTAATTTTGACCAAGGACTAACAACTCTGATTACCAATAAGTTGAAAAAAATGTTTCTCAAAAAAATTGTGTATGTTTTTTTTTTTTTTTTAATTTGGTTTTTATACTAACATGACTTTCGCAAATTTTTAAAATACTTAGATATGTCTGAGAAAGTTACTGTTTTAATATTTTGAAATATTAAAACAAAAAAATTCTAAAACAACTAAAATGTTCTGAATAAGAATATTTATTAAATGATCACATAGCCCTTCGGTCATTCCACAAACCAAGAGCAACTCCATGGTTGTATGCTTATATATAAGCATTTTTCAAATGCTCTAATGTTTTTAGAAATTAATCTTTGAGATGATCACAATATTTTCTCAATTTATTGCGGATACTTTGCATGAGCTTTTGGACGACAGTTTTTGTAAAAGTTTTGCGATGTTACGCCCCAAATTTGGCGGAAATAAAAATAAAATGAATAAAGAACGCAGATACTCTAAGAAGACTGACAGTTTCCTTTGAATTTAATATTTTTTTGCCGGCTAATTAATTAAGAACAATTAATTCTCTTCATAAGTTTATAGCGATTCTTAAGTACTCGTGCTAAAAGAATTTAACAGTCTTTGACATCTGAGAAACGTAAAAAACGTAAATAAACTATCGAGACAAAATCACTGTTGATTGTAAACTATCGAGACAAAATCACTGTTGATTGTAAACGAAGAAAAACTTCTAGTTTTGAAAAAACAAAATCTTTATTATAAAAACAAGGAAATAATTTCGGGTTTTTTCTGAAAGTTTGTTGGATATACTAAATTGGATTAAAAAAAATTAACTACATTAATTCTTATAAAACTTTTAATTTGTAAATTTATTTGATATAGATTATTGATAAAAGTTTTTTCAACTTTTTGCACAATGTTCTAAAGGTATAAAATCTTTATTTTGGAAATAAAGAATTTCAGTAAAAATACTAAAATGCGCTATATACTTTTTAAAATTTGTGAAAGTCGTGTCCATATAAAACCCAAAAAGCCGGTACAAATATATATTATGCTTGTTTGTTTTATTTCTTTAAGGGTGAACGCAAGTTGATGAAAAATCATATGGAAGAAAACGTATGTAAACACCTAGAACTGTCTCTTCAATCAGGTGAGCAAATGAGACGGACCCTTCGAACTCAAGCATCAATAATTTCTGATTTAAAGGAAAACATGCGTTTGATCCAGAGAGACATGTCTTCTTATAGAAAACGTATACGTAGCCTCGAGGTCGGTGCCTTTCCACGTAGAAGATCTGTAAGCCAATCTTCAGATGCATCATTGGATCAATCATAATTTTATTTGAATTTTAGTTTACTGACTATAAGACAAGAAACTAAAAGACAATTTTACAATTTGAAGTTTTAGTTTTTGATTGTAAAAGCAAAATTTTTATGAAGGTGCCACACCAACAAATTATAATTACATTCTTTCAATATTAGTAAGTGTAAAGGAGATGCAGTAAGTATATACATTTTGTTTGTATTATTTATGTATTTATTTCCAAATAAAATATCTGCCTTAGTATCAGAACCACTACAATTTGTTATAATTTATATGCGGACAAACCTTTCGCTTATGCCAATAATCGAAACTGCAAGTAACTTTTTTTTTGTAACTTGATGATGTAATGCTATAAGACCAGATTCTCACGTGTGATATTCTTACATATTTTTCAAAATAGTAATATATTTTTTTAACTATTTTAACATATTTTTCAAAACGGTAATTTTTTTTTCAATTATTTCAGCATTTTTCAAAACGGTAATTTATTTTTCAATTATTTCAACATTTTTCAAAACGGTAATTTATTTTTTAATTATTTCAACATTTTTCAAAACGGTAATTTATTTTTTAATTATTTCAACATTTTTCAAAACGGTAATTTATTTTTCAAAACGGTAATTTAACCGACGTCAAACTTATAGTTATAGTTTTATATTAAAATCTAAAATCGAAATTAAAGACATCGAAAAAATCCTCAACTGTTTAAAATGCATAGCATGAAATTTTTAATAAATAATAAATTATTTCATCGTCCTTTTCAAATAAATTAAAGATTATTTTTTATCCGGGCTCAATGATTTTGTACATTAAAAAAAAAATGTGTCAATACCATAGGCGTAGAACGTGCTGAGGCTTGGGCCCCATTCAGGAGTTTATTGCTGTGGGTTAGCCCCACCCGTTAAAATTTATCAAGTGTTAAACATTTTTTTTATAACATTTTGACTTCCAACAAGACTGCAAGCAACCACTATCAAAGTTGGAAGTTAATGGATGAGAAAAGATGAAGTTTATACAGCAAGATAACAATTTACAGACGATTGCAAAGAACAATTGGCAAAAGATTGCAAATTAAATGAATCAGGAAAGCAAGATGAAGGAAGCAAATTCCAAATTCGAATTGATGTTCGAGAAAAAAAAAAAGACGAATAGCAATTTTTTGAGCACTTCATAACAGTCACAGTAAAAGGATAAAACTTTGAAGTGTCCATCGAGGGCAACTTTTATACTATGATTGGTAAGGAAGGATTCAATAATCTTAAAGATTTTGCCGATACACCGTAAGAAAAAAGCTTATGGAGAAGACCAGCATGCTAAGCTTTATCAAAGGCTTTAGAAATGTCAAAGGCGATAGCTTAACATTACGTAAACAAAAATAATAACTTAAAAAACGAAAAAAAAAATAAAACTATGAGCAGACGATTCTCTGGAATAAAAAAAATTGTTCTGAAAAGCAAGTGTGGCTCTTGCCTAAAACTGGAAACGAATCCTTCAAGACTTTGCGTTTTGTTAAGCGTGCCTCCATACGTATAAACACATTTTACTTGAGGAAATAAATTGCGTTTTTTTGTCTGTCGAAAAGACTTGTTACTTTTTATTATTAATTTTTAACTCCCATCAAACATTTTGAGCCTTATTTTTCAAAAGTAAAACTATATGCCTAAGGTCAATAATTTAATATTGTTTGCTAAAAGTTGTAATTTTTCTTAGGCGTCAAAAGGCAATAAGGACATGAATTAAAAAACATGTGATCTATTTTCGATTTTTGCTTTGTTTTTATTCCTTGTTGCCTAATGTTATATGACGTTACACCATTATGAATTCAGTAGCAAATTTGAAACTTGCTTTTTAAAAGAAATTACGTTTTATTATTACACGAAAGGTTTGGTAAAAGATTTATAATACTTTTAGATTTTAGTTTTCTGGTTGCAAAAATTAATAAACAATCTTTAAAATAGTATTAGGTTTTTCGCTATCATAGACCTTGTTAATAGACGCCATAATAGACAACGCATTAAACCATACAATACTGAAAAAAAAAAATGAATAGAAATAAAAAATCAAATTATAAAATAGTTTTATGGACAGATTTAAAAATTCTACTAATGTGGTGACTCTCAGGGTTCTTTCTGATTTCTCTTCTTCTCTTAACTTTACTAAAGTCTCATCTAAAATTAAAATGAATAAATTTGCAGATAACACAAAACCTTTCATTCTTCTAGTTCAATAAAAGATCTTTTATAGGGAAGAGTCGGGTAGCCCCGGACACTTTGGGAAAATATAGATTGTACACATGTGCTAGCATAAAACAAAGTGTCAAAAGACTTTTTTTAAAAGTTCAAAAATGGCATGTTTCAAATTTGGAGGGTAGCCCCGGACACATAGTTTAAACATGATTTTTCCTCCTTTTTACCAGTGTGACATAAATGTAATATATAATAATTTAGCATTGGACAGTTCTCGACACATTTTTAAAAAAATTGCCTTTAAAATTTGCCACCGATATATAAGGAATGAGAATGAAAATATCATCATTTAAAAATATAAACATAGGTTTTTTTATAATGGAAATAAACCCTTTAAAAACACTTTTCAAATCTAATGTTTTTTTATTGGAATTAAATGAGTTATTATTATAGGTTTGTGCATTATATTAAATGTATTATCATTTATATAAAGGAAGTTGTTTATTATTATTATGTAAACGAATTAAGTTGTCCGGAGTCACCCTCCAATCATGTGTCCGATACCACCCAATCATACCTCATTCACAAATACTAGTTTTATAACCAGTGAATTAAAGTTTTAAACGAACTTTTTTTTTTAATAACTATTGTAAATAAAAATGCATCTTTAACCATTAAAAAGTTATTAGTTTACATAACAATTCGGTATATTAATAAGTGAATCAAATATGATGATATGTCGCTCTTCTGGTGGTGGGAAACAATATCTTGCCCTCCCAGTCATTCGCTTCGGCATATTATGATAAATATTTTGCATATGTCATATTTTCACTCAAATAATGTTAATTTAGTATTAAAAGTCATATAGCTTTTTTATTTTAAGCTGTACATCAAGTGTCCGGAATTACCCGCCGTCCGGGGCTACCCGACTTTCCCCTAAGTATAATTTAAAGCTTCAGACTGTCACTCAACTAAGTTTTCTCTCAACCAAAACTAAGTACTTGTTACTTTTTATTATATTTTTTTGGGAGAGTGAAGGAGGTGGGGGGGGGAAGAATTAGGTTGAAGGACCTAAATCAAAGTTTAAAAAAATGAATAATATCATAGTGGTCGTGGCCGTAACGAATGACGAAGACGTGGGGGCGTATATATATATAATCTTCAATAGTAATTCCGTAATTTAGGTTTTATTTTTTTAGGCTTAACGTAATAGATTAAACTAGATTTGATTAAAATTTATTAGAACAATGATACATCTTCTAAAGGACACGCAGGTCCATAAAATACAAGGACTCTGACAACGTGCCCTACAATCACATAATACATATGCTATATAAATTAAAATATATATTACAATTATATATAAAAATATAGTTATAAAACAAAAACCAGTTGAGCGGAACAGTATTTTTCAAAGTTGATAGAGTTAATTTTAATTTTGATGCTTGGCGTTCACGATGTCAGACGGCAAGTTATTCCAAATATTAACAACCCTAAGTGAGAAAGAGTATTTACGGACATCGAGTTTACATTTTAGTTTGCGTAATTTGAAATTATGTCCTTGAGTGTAAATTTAGTCGTTAAATAAAAAGAAAATTGATTTATTTAGGCAAACTAAATTGTTCAGAATTTTGTAACATGTAATTATGTCTTTGCCTAAGGTAATTAAGATCTAGTAATTTTAAATCAAGAATTCTAAGTCTATTTGAATATGAAACGTTATTTAGGTTAGAAATTCTTTTGGTAAAACGTCTTTGTACTCTTTCCACTGTATTGTTCATTTCATTGCGATTTAACGACCAAACTGTAGAGCAATATTCTATAAAATCGGTCGGTCTTATATAAGTGGTGTAGGCTTTAACAATAACACGTGAATCACGACTTTTAAAACACTTAAGGATTATATATCTTCGAATGTTCGATGCGCGGACGATATTTGAAATATGATTACCGTAATTTAAGTAAGAATCCATTGTCAAACCAATGGTCACACCTTTTGGGTTTGTAGACCAAGTTAAATTTTGATCGCCTAATTGATAGTTGTAATTTATATCTTTACAAAATGAAGTAGGTCTCGACGAAAATAAAAGTTGTCTAACCGAGTGCTAGACACACAAAAAAGTTTTTATTTCAAAACTTCTTTTTTTCAAAGAAGTTTTGTTACACATCCTCATAAATTTGTAGAAGAATGTGACAAAAAAGTGAATTAGACAATATTTACTCGATTAATTTTATTATTGTCTTTAATTCTTTAAAAGAAAATTTTTTACATGATTTTTTCAAACATAACGTTTATAAGCATATATTGAAAAGTAGGCCAAAGGTGAGCAAACCCCTTGAAACCAATTTCTATATTAAAGTAATTTCTTTTAAATGTAATCTAGAGACCACCAGCACTCTAAAACTGGTACAACTTTTTCCCAACTATGATTTTTGAGCTCAGTGTAATAATTTTACCACGAAAATGGCAATACTTTACTTTTCAAATATTGGTCAAATGAAAAATTCATATAAAAAAGAAATATTAGACCAGTATGGCAACTTTGAAACATTTCAATTTTTTTATGGCATATATTATTCAAAAGACATCATATATTGAAATAAGAAGAAGAAATATGAAAATTTATTTTTTATGTTTGCATTTTTATCCAAGTGTTTTTCAATAAAACCCCTTAATATGGGCGACCTTTTTTTTTAACATTTTCCTTTACACTAGCAGAAAAACACTAGGCCACATATATGATCAACTTTAAAATACACTCTCATATTTAAATAAAAATTTAAAACCCAATTCTCTGAGCTCAGCTTAGCGCAGTAGGTGCTAGGCTTTTTTTTTTTTTAAATAATATCCAATTATATTTTTTGTCTTAAAAATCTGAAGAAGACGCATAAAGAATGGTTTTGGATTTTTAATCGTTTAAAACTTGATAAAACCTATTTTAAACAACACTTTTAATGTTTTTGTGGAAAGTTATGACGACTATGTGATTTTTGTTTAATTGATTTTTTAATTACTTATTATTTTTGTTATGTTTCAACAGTTTTTTAATTCACATTTTTTATATGTTTATATTCACAATATCAAAGAAAATAAGTACATAAAATTAAAAAAACAAAATAAAAATACCGTCTTGACAACAACTAAAGACACCTAAAATGACTGCCTGTGAAATCATAACCACTCCTGGAGACCAAATATGCCCAAATTTGAATTTTCGAACCTCAATTACTTTTATTTAGACATACAACTGTCCCATCTAATTGAAAAATCATTATGATTCCTTGACAACCTTTAAAATAACAATTGTGACCACTCCTAAAGATCGAACATACCTAGATTTAAATTTCTTGACCTCAATTACCTATATTTAGACATGCAACATGTTTCATCTAACTAAAAATTGGGTGTTCCAGGAATACTTTTGACCACCCCTAATTTGATCCCTTGAGTAGTCGTGACCACTCCTGAAGACCAAATATACCACTCCAGAAGATCAAATATATGTATAAATAATTTACACATTTAAATTAACTGACTACAATAGCTTATATCTACACATATAAAATGTCCCACCTAATTTAAAACCGAGACATCCCATGACCACCTTTAACAATCCGTAAAATGACCACTTGTGTGGTCATGATCTAAACTTAAAAATGTGCCAGAAAAATAATTCCTTGGGCCCAAAAACCCCTATAAACATGTATCATAAGTCTACATTTTTAACCCAAAAATAGTTTTTCCATTTTTATTCAATCTGGCTATTTTGTATTGTCATAGATTTTAATTAAAAAAAAAAAAAAACATAGATAAGCTTTTGTTAAACCTTGATAAATCATTTAAATGGTTTAAATTTTTTATAAATTAAAATTTTAAATATTTTTCTTCAATTTAAGTTAACAAAAGAAATACAGGTTTATGTCTTGCAACGCAATGGGTTTATGAAGTTATTGAACGTAATCACTTTATGAAGTTATTGAAAGCAACAACTTCATGAGTTTATGATATAATTTATGATAGAATTTATGATATAATTTATGATATATTTATGATATATATAAAGAAAACATTCCACTAAAACTTCCTAATCTTTTTATTGGCAACTCTAAAATAATTAGAGAGTCATCAATAAAATTTTTAGGAGTGATACTTGATGAAAACTTAACATGGAGAGAACACATAAGTACAATAGAAAATAAAGTTTCAAAAAATATTGGTATACTATTTAAAGCCAAGCAGTTTTTAAACCAAAACTGCCTAAAAATTTTATATTTCTCCCTCATACATTGTTATATAAACTATGCAAACATTGCCTGGTGCAGCTCTAATATAAGTAAAATTAAAAAACTGCTTATTAAACAAAAACATGCTGTCAGAATTATTTCAAATGCAGGTCGATTCACACATACTAAAGAACTATTTAATAATCTTCACATACTCAATGTTTTTCAGTTAAACCTTTATCAAGTTCTTATTTTTATGTACAAACTTCATAATAAAATATCACCTATAATATTTAGTACTCTTTTCAATAAAATTAATCACATGTACCCTACAAGATTTTCTAAGTACAATTATGAGCAACCCAAAATGCATTATTTAGCTACCAAATTTTCTATTGCTATAAGAGGTCCTAAATTATGGAACGCTTTATTAAGTGACGAGCTGAAAAATTGTTCTTCTCTTTACCTATTCAAAAAAAAATTGAAACAAAAACTTATTAACGATGTTAATGAATTAAATTCTTTAAAAAATTTTTTATTTTTATTTTTTCTTTATTTTTAACAATTATCTTATTAACTCTATAAACTATCCTATTAGCTTATCTATAGTTTTGATTTTTTTTTTTTTTTAAATTTCTTTTTACTATTTTCTTTTGATTATAGATTAGTAACTAGTCTTAATATACTTGTAAATAATTGTATATAATTTTTTTAAATGGCACAAAGTAATTGTATATTTAACTTTTAATGGATGTACACGCTTGCTTATGAAAGCACGTCGGGGTGTAGTGATAAGGCAAGTATTGTCTTCTTTTAACCCCGGTCATGTTGATCTTATTTATTTTACACGACATTGTATTCTTTTTTTTTTACTGACGAAATAAATAAAAAAAAAAAAAAAAAAAAAAATATCGTTGAACGCAATATCGTCATAAGTTTATGAAGTCATTGCGTAGGAAAACATAAACCTGTATTTCTTTTGTCAATTTAAATGGTTTAAATTAAAGAAAAAAGAAATAACCATTTAAATGGTTTGTTAAGGCTCAAAAAAATGCTTATTTAGGTTTATTTTTTACCATAATTTATGCGAATGCAAAATGGGCCAGAATTGTCTAAAAATGGCAAAACTTCTGCTTGTAAAGTTCAAAGGGTTGTAGCTTCTTCGGAAAGAAACGCTTTAAAGCGAATCTTTTTAAAAATATGCTTAAGCTCAAGCATATTTTTAAGCCTTTTAGATTTTTTGGCATAATTATGCCAAATGAAAAACATGCAACGGGCTTAGGTATACTTATAAGTATACCTAAGCCTGTTGCATGTTTTTCATTTGGTTATAAAAAACAAAGCATTATTCCAGTATCGAAGATTGAATCAACTGAGTCAGAATGTTTTTCAATAAGTTTTTTTTTCTTAAAAGTTTTGAACACGCAGTATTTATTGTAATTCATTTATTATATAGAATAAAAGTGTTAATAAAAGGTGCTTACCAGTAGTAAAGTATTTTGGACAAACATAAACATTTAAAGGTTTAGAAAACAATATTTCCTCGACGTAGTATTATCTGTGCCACCATAACTTGATTTTTTCTTTTTGTTTTTTTATTACGATCGTTTGCGCAATCAACTCCTTGTCAACTTTTTGCCATATAAATATATCGATAACGCAGCAGATATGTGTTTTTGCTATATTTGTATGACAAAAAGATGCCACGTTTTGTTTCCATTCACAGTAATTTTTTAGAAAATAATTTGCAATGCTCAATTACATCAGCCTGATGGATTAATAAAAAAAAAAGACAAAAACAAATTTTCCAACCCGGAAGTTAGTGTTAGGCTGACTGACCGCAAACAACAAGAAAGATTTTGATTGGAGTGGATTACACTAGCATATGATGTTTAAAGCATCATATGAATTTAAACGTGAAGTCCTCTCAGTCGGAAGTGAGAAAATTTTCTCACTTCCGACAAAAAAGTAAACTTAGTTAGGAATAAGGCTCGGAACTCTATTTTTTTGGTCTTATCATAGAGCATTGCGAAAGAGCATTTGAAAGAAAGTTCACGCCTCCTTCCTTGGAGATGTTACTTTCCAAGAGGTGGCGTTGAACCACGGATTTCTAGCTTCTAGAGATCCGTGGTTCAACGCCAGTGCGAGGCAAGTGCGAGATGCTCTCTAAAAGACTCAAGTTTTTAATATTAAGTTTTGATTTTACAACTTTTAAAGTTTTAATCATTATCGCTCCAAATGATGAAAAATTTTATCGTTTTAATAATGAATAAAAAGGGGGTAATATGTATTAACTCTCGAAATTATTTTTCCAAGTTAATTATTCAAATTCAAAGTAAAATAATAAAATCAACCTCAAGTTAAGGTGGTTCATACCCTTAATTTTAGTCAGAAATCACAAAAAAATGTTTTGGCTTTTTGACCTGATATAAATTAGATTGAAATATGCCTATAATTGGTTTTACTAGATGGAAGCAAATCATAGGCTTTATTACACGGAAGCAAATAGTAGGTTTCACTACATGGAAGCAAAGATATTAAATAGTTTACGTAAAATTACAAATAAACGATTTGAAAGAATTTACAAAAGCAATAAGACTTACTTTTAAATATTTTTAACAATAAATTTTTTATTACGTATTTTGGTGTTTCTAAATATTAAATACTATTTTTATCTAACCCTTACAACTTTTTCAGGGCAACTTTTACCTATTGATTTCATCTTTGCTATTTTACTAAATTTGTTATACTATTTATTTGTGTATTTTGAACAAGAAGTTTTCATTTTGCAAAAATTTAAAAGTTTACAATTAATAATAAGCAATGGATAAAACATGTATGTTTTTTATGAATTATATTTATACAGTATTGGACAAAACATTTGCAACCAACATCGAACAATGCTAAAAAGTGTCTAATTTTACATGTCTTAAAAACGAAACAAACTACACTACCACAGCAAACAGTTCAGGAGTCTGGAGTCATAGCATGCCATGACAAGAGCAATCAGCTGACAGTAGGCAACACACAGGCAGAATTTCGTTGACAAGTGCCATGTTGCAGCGGAAAAAAAAAGTGCAATTTTTTTGGTTTGTTTCATTTTCTTAGGTCTGGTCCGTGTCAACGTCACGGAAGTATCCAGACGTTGTGTTCTACAGAGCATTATTGTATTATCACAAGGTAAATGTAACACTGTAAGCCTTAAGAAGCGTGATTATTTATTTTTGTTATTTTTATGACTTCAAGTGCAAATATGGCTCCCGACAGTCTTGGATTGGAACTAAGAAAGAAAATTATTGGCGATTACGTAAGTAGAATGTCATAAAAAAGTATTTGTGATAAATATCGCGTGAAAAAATGGATCGTATCAAGACTATGTTCCAAATATCGTTCTAAGGGGAAGTTGGCAGCAGATAACAAAGGTGGAAGACTGCATTTCATCACTTCTAGAGAGGATTCTATAATCGTCAGATCCGTCAAGAAGGATCCCTGGATATCATCAGTCGATATAAAAAAGCAATTAGAGCTGCATGTATTGGACCGAACAATCAGACAACGTGCTGTTGAAGCTAGATTGTTTACTCGACGCCCTTCAAAGAAACCGCTAATTTCACTAAAAAACCAGAAAAAAAGACTCCTGTTTGCTACATCTCATATTGACTGGAATGTGCAGAAATGGCGAACTGTCCTGTTCAGTAATGAATCGAAATTCAACATCATTGGGAGCGATGGCATTTGCCGTGTACGTCGACCGGCCGGAAAACGCCTAGATTTACATTACTGCCATAAGACCGTGAAGCATGGTGGAGGTAATGTAATGGTCTGGGGGTGTTTTTCTGCTAACGGTCTAGATCCAATACATCGAATCGATGGAATAATGGATCGTTTCATGTATAAAAATATCCAGAAAGATCTTATGTTACCTCATGCTGAATGGAATATGCCAATAAAATGGGTTTTTCAGCAAGACAACAATCCGAAACACACTGCAAAAGTAGTCAAGCAGTGGTTTCAAGACAACCACTTATCGGTGATGAATTTGCTGCCTCAATCTCCGGATCTCAACCCTATCGAGAACCTGTGGAAGATCGTCAACCGCAGAATTATTCGTGAAGGTGATCGTAATAAGGATCAACTGTTTGAACAAATCCAAAAGCCCTGGGCAGCGATTCCACAAAGTTTCATTGATCACCTGATCGAATCTATGCCTCGAAGATGCAAGGCTGTAATCGACAACAAAGAATTTGCCACGAAACATTGATAGCGAAATGCAGCTTGGTCAACATTTTGTGGAGTTGCACTTGTTTTATCGAGAAGGAAATCAACTTTTTTTAATACTTTTGATTAATTTATTAATTTTCGTGTACAAATAATGAACTTTGTGATGAATAAAACTTGAAGAATGTTGTCTCTAAACAGTTACATAGTTATTTCTCTAAACTGAAAAAATGCAGTACTTTTATATAAAGAAACTAAATTAGCATTATTTGGTTTGTCCGATACTTTATATATATTGGTGCACTTATTTTGTCCGATACTGTATATATATATATATATATATATATATATATATATATATATATATATATATATATATATATATATATATATATATATATATATATATATATATATATATATATATATATATATATATATATATATATATATATATATATATATATATATATATATATATATATATATATATATATATATATATATATATATATATATATATATATATATATATATATATATATATATATATATATATATACTAACTTTCTATTGGTTCTCAATAGCAACTCTGTTAAATTTTTCAAAATTTTATTGAATTTAGGGGAAACGCAAGACCCTTGAACACCTACCGGGCCACTAATATTAATAAAAAAAAGGTTTTTCAAAAGTATTTCATGTTGAGTCTCAAATGAAGCGAAATTATATAAAAAATTTTTTAGGATTTTTGTTTAGATAATTATCAGAAAAGTATATATAACCCATGAGTTTTAATTAAATAAAAATGATTAATTTATAGCAACATGCGAGTTGCAAAACAATATTGGACGATTTCTCAAAGAAACTTAGTTGTCGATTTGGTAAATAATGGTAAGACCTACGAAGAAGTTAATAAGCAGACTGGAATTCCTTTTCGAACAGTCGGCAACATTATAAAAAAGTATGATTTAAAAGGGATTACAACTGATATAGCAGGAAGAGGCCGTAAAAGAAAAGCATCTGCTGCCATTGATAGAAACATTATTTTACAAGTCAAGCAAAACAGATTTGAAACTGCTCAAAAGATTGCAGACAAAAAAAACGACACAAAATCATGATTTTAGCTCAAACTATCCAAAATAGAATCCGAGAGCAAAGGTTTCATAGTAAAGTATGTCGCAAAAAACCTATCTGACTTTAAGACATATGAAACAAAGATTATTATTTGCAAAAAAGTATGTTGACAAGGCTATTGAGTACTGGAAGAAAGTAATTTGGAGTAATGAATCCAAATTTAACCTAATCTCATCAGATGGACAGCAAAAAGTTTGACGAAAACAAGGCGAGGCATACAAATTGAGTTGCATGAGAGGGACAGTAAAACATAGTGTTGGAAATGTCATGGTGTGGGAATCAATGGCATGGCAAGGAACTGGCAAATTGACTTTCATTGAATCAACAATGAACGCCAATTCGTATACAGACATTCTAAAATACAAAATTCGTCTTGCAACAAAACAATGATCCAAAACATTCTGCGATAGCAACAAAACAATATTTTTAAAAGAATGGTTTTAATGTGATGGAATAACCTGCCCAGCCCCCTGACCTTAATCCAATTGAGCATTTGTGGTACATTCTAGACCGGAAAATTGGAGATCGTGCTTAAAGAAGACAAAATGATCTAAAAGCAGCCATAGTTGAAGCATGGGGGAAAATAACTCTAGAAGAAACCAAATCTCTAGTGGAGTTAATATCTCGAAGTTTGCAAGCAGTTATTCTGGCAAAGGGTAACTCTACTAAATATTGAAAAGTAATTTCTTGTCTTAATTTAGAAATTTTTCTTATTTGTGTCATTTTTTTTTTTTTTGCAAAAAAATATTTGAGGAATGTAAGTACAGTTTATTTTCTACGTCATATGAACTTATATTTGACAATTTTTGAATACAATGCTTTAATATACTGCTATTTTCAAATAATTAGTTTTTTCCCTTAAAAACAAATATATATATATATATATATATATATATATATATATATATATATATATATATATATATATATATATATATATATATATATATATACAGTCTAAAGCTTATATATTTCTGCTAAATTCAATGCTACATTATTTATGCAAATATTACCTGGCAAGTTATCAACCAACAAAACTTAAAAGAATTCTTTGTTTACAAAAACATGCATATAGAACTATATACAACAAAAAACGGGGGGAAGACACAGGGGACGACATTTTCTTATTTCTGACAGGTTTGCATTTTTAAATATTTTCTTTTCTTTTTTGACTATTGGGGACTATTATATCTTCTTTTATGACTAATTGCGAATATTTGTTTTTTATATTATATATCTTCTTTTTTCTCTATTTGTATTTTAAAATATTATATCTTCTTTTTTACTATTTTTTAACTAAGGCTTTTACTTGATTTATTTACCATATTTTACTATTATTGTTATGATCTGTAGGGGCTCTATGAAAAGGTTAGGTTGGTATTTTGCCACCATATCTTCTTTGAGCCCTTGCCTGTTTATTATTTATATATTTGTAATTAAATTTTATTTTTTGTGAAATGGAATTGTAGTTTATATAAACAGCAAAGTAAAAAAGTTATTAAAAAAATAATAATATTTAAATAAATAGTCACAGTGTTGTGACGAGGGGAGGGAGGGGTCTGAAGGATCAAATTGCGTGATGTAATTTGTGGACGACCCCAATAATCATAGTTTTTAATTTTTTTCTTTTTTTTTATCATTTATGTTTTATACATATCAATAAAATTGGTTGTGTTAATTAAACGATATTTCGTTTTTTCTTCAGAGAATTGTTTTTGTTATTATTACATAACTTTCCGTCTAGTCTTCGAAGGATAATAATCGATAATTTCTATCTATTAGTACGATTAATATAAATTAATTTAATACAAATATAATAAGATTGTCTAGTACCTAATTTCAATGCATAATACTTAAATACAATACTCGATTCAACTAACCAGAAATTTAGGCCGGATGCCAAATAAATTTATTATCCGGGTCGGATATCTGACTGAATAACATAACTTGGACGCCTCTAATAATAAGGCTTTCAGTACACATATTTACGTTATGTAACAGTACTAATAAATAATTTTACTACTATATAATAATACATATTTTTAACAGCACTATAATAAATTTTTCATTACATAAATATGTTTACGACAATTACTTTTATAAATAAATTATACAAATAATGAGTGAAAAGTATTGAGTTATTTATGATAATTTATGATTATGCTTTTATGACGCATTTACGTATCTTATTGAAAAATAAATTGAATTAACGCCCGTATAAAATATAATCTGATCGATCATGAACAGTTTTATTCTGAACATATTCAGTCATAGAATTTATCAAAACCGTAATAAGTCGTTCTATGAATAAAGCATTTCTTTCTTCTGAGTCTCTCATGGACATTTTTAACGTTGTCAAATCGCACAAATACACATTTTTAAGTTTTTGACATAATTCTTTTATTGGATCTCCTTTATCGGAGACAACAATTACCGGATTTTCTTCGCATTTTCTAAGACATGCAATTTCATTAATCCACTTTTTGATTTGGTCAGCTTCTTTATTTTCTTGAGCAAAGAATAAAACAACATCTGCATTTGTAACTGATGCCTTATAAGTGATCGAGGCTTTCTTTCTACAACAGCAATCAATATCCAACAACTTAAAGTCAAATTTATTGCGTGGAAGAGGGTTGTTTTCCGATGAGGATCTTCTCAACATTGATTTTAGAAGAGAAGCTCTTTTTGTCGAAACATCTTCTACTGCTTTATTTTGTGACTCAGTTCTTCCGGAAATTGTTTCGTTAATTTTTTTCTCAATACAAGCGTCGTACTCTGGAATAAGACTTCGAGTGGGTATAAGTTCTAATTTTATAACTTGTTTGATAAATAAATCTTTGAAACACTCCGAATTTCCAATAACAGCCATGATTCCAATGTCAGTATTTGTTAAAACGTTTGCATTGGCAAGTGGTCGTCTAATTGATTCTGCCAAACTGCGCCACTTTTTACTTACTTGATTTTTAGCAGCCATACCGACTATCAAAAAGTTACTAGGAAAAAAAAAATATCGAGCGATTTTAAAACAGTTTAAGCCTTTTTAATCAACAAGTTTTTTTTTAAACTTTAAATTGACTGCTTTATGTGTTGAGATTCTGACGTAAAACAAAAATACCTTATATTAGCTTGTTGTATTAAATTTTTTAATTGATTTAAACTAACCTTCTTTTTTGAAACGTTACGCCTACTAATAACTATACTTCAAGTCAACCTATAATTATGCTTTAATAAAACCAATTATTAGTCATTGTTACAAATAAAAACAAATAAAGAAAAAATATGAAACTAACGTTATTTCATATTTTTTAGAATCAAAGTGTTTAGTGGAAACCTCCGCAAATCATTTTGATTCAATTTTGATTTTATTCATTTTATTTGCCATATAATAATAGTTAGGAAGTCCTACATCATTTCAGAGAGAAGGGAAAAAATACATCAAATTGATAATATTCATTCTATGTTATATTTGTTTTTGGATTTTATTTTGTAAAGGTTTACAAAATATTGGACATAACTTCTTCAAATTTGAACATAAAGCAAAAAACATTAAATACTTTTAGTTATTAGACATTTAAGGCGTTCACTTCCTTAAGAAATGCTTCGGAGTTTGAAAAACGATTTTTTAAATTTATAATGCGAACAGCGTGTTTCTGACGCTGAAAAGAGCTTTCAGTTTGGTTTTATAAGTACTTCCCCATAGAACATTGATATAATTTATGCGACAACGATAAACAGAGATAGTCGGTAACTTGTTATACTAATCGGATCTCCTGTCTTAAAGATAGAAAATCTTTTGCTACTTTCCGAGAGCCTGGGAAAGGTTCTTGTTTAATGGATGCTTAAAAGATTTTGTAAAGAATATCTTTCGTAACCGTTATGAGTCTCAACATTTCTATTTATGTCGTATATTGATTTATTTTATTTTAACGATCTAAACGCTATATCAAATTTCTCAAACGTTAATTTTGTTAAAAGTAAAGAATTTGAATTTTTAAGATCATCTTTTAATTTATAATTGGTCAAAGGGTTTTTATTTGATGAATTTGCCCCTAATATTTTTATTAGGGGCAAATTCATCAAATAAAAACCCTTTTTTATTTTTTATTTATTTGAATTACATGCTATATTTTGCTATAAAATGCTCTTATATATGAAGATTTTGTTGATTTAGCATAGGTACAGCCACAAATATTCATAAAGACTAATTTAAAGTGACGACCGTTAATGACAAACATTTTTTTCGTACCGAAATTACTCAAGCGCTGAGTTGCGGTGACTGATTTTGAACTCAGTTACTATTTTTTTTATTATTAATTATCTTATTTCCAACTTTTATTGCAAGTGGCAGGGTAGTTTAAATTATTTTTTGCTTTCCTGTAATTTGTTTTATTATTCCCCAGACACGTTTTAAGTTACGTTTGTGACCTGTTAGCAATTTAAAATAGTAACTTTTTTTAGAGATTTTTGAACAGATTTTTGTAGTTTTTATAATGTTTCTTAGGTATTTAGTATACAACTTTTGTTTTAGTTTAGAAGATTTTTTTTTCCTTTAGTTATTTAAGAAATAAATTTCTTAAAGCTTTAGCAATACCAGCGAATTTTCACCGAAATGCTGTTGGTCAACACTTTGAAAAGTTACGTCTTTTTTAAACTTACAAACAAACTTTTGTAGCGGATTGTGTGTATTTTTGTGATAAGAAATTAACTATTTTTGCCGTGAGGCGCTTAAAGGACAAAATTTTTTATGAAGAATAAGATAATTAACTATTGTTTAGCTTTATTCAAAATAGTTCCACTTTAGCCATATGCCCATTTAATTTTTATCTTTTATTTAGATTTTTTTTAAGATTATTGAAATTAAAACGTAACATTTAAAGTCGACCAAAGATACAGACTCTAGCTTTTCTAGATTTTCTTGCTCGTATTAATTCTGATAATTGATAACTGTTCAATTAAAACGTTTCAAGCAATGAAGAGATCTACTTTTAATACAAAAATAAATGCTGGTATTGCGCTTGTATTTACAGAACTCAAAACAACTTAATTTTTTTAAATAGAATATGTAAATACTTTGAAAATACCTTTTTTAAATAAATCTTGATACGCTTTTATTGATGTTTATATTGTAATTATTGTACAAAATTATACAACTTCTTAATTAAGTACGAATAATTATAATGGAAATAACTTAGAGCAAGTAAATGGACTCTGTAAATATGGGGATAAAAAAAAACAACAATCAGAAATTCACTCATAGTATACTAAAGAAATTAAGTTAAATGATGTTTAGCTTGCAGCATTTAATACATAAATGTTTTTGGGTATACATTACTAATTTTGAACATTTTATGGTGCAATTATAGTCATCTAATTTTTATTATAAAAATGTGAATATGACACATTTTGTTTTGTTTTATACCAATATTTTCTGTTATTCAATCTATTTTATTTACTTCTTAGCATTAATCAGTTCTATGCAAATATTTATATGGTGTAGAAAGTAAAAATAATTTTAAAATGATACAATATTATTTTCTTATAATTATTTAAATATTTGACCGTTTTTCCTCTCTTTTATATATTTTATCTCTATTGAGATTTCTAATACCTTAATTTTATTTAACAAAAATAGAGGAAATGTGGGTGAAACTGATCAAAAGTATAAACTGAACAGCGTTAATTCCGTTTTCTATTGAATCTAATTTTTTCTTAGGAAGTTTTTTATTAACGAAATTTTTTAGAAAATTTTTCGGTCTTTAAGATGTTGTAAAAATTTAAAATAAATCAAAATCATTTAAAATCTATTGGAAACTAACACCGTTGTATGTTTTTGTGAGTGCTTAAATTCGGAGTCGGAAACGCCTGATTTTAAAACTTAAATTGAAAAAGAAAAATGACTGTCATTTTTTGAGAGCTTTTCGGAGTGCATGCTTGTTTCAGCAAAAAAAATCACCTTTCAGAGTCCTTGTTTTTTGAGCGCATGCTTGTTTTAGCAAAAAAAAAAAAAATTCCGTTTTTTGTTTTGTTTTAAACTTTAAAAGAATCTATTTTAAGAAAACTTTTTTTTTCAGAGATGTAAAGGTAAATTTTCATAGAATAACCAACTAAACTATCTAAACTAAGTCTTTAATACAAGTTCTTCTATTTCTATCACTCTTTTTTTTTATTAAAATCACTGAAGTTCTCCGTTTTTCTTAAAAGATTTTCATGTAGATTTTGATCTTCCTTGGTATCTGATTCCGGTTTATTTGTATAGTTTATTCTTTGACTATTTATGTCAATCTTATTGTAGTACTGTAGTCCACCCTGAGGATTATCTACCTCCGCCGGTTTAGTCGCTAGTTTTTTCAATAAAATATATATTTTGGCCTGATAATAAGGTGATATAAGATACTACATTTGATAATTTCTAAGTTTTCTTTTTTTTTTTGAAATCTTTCGGCCTTTGGCATGTCTGTTTAGTGGTTAAACTTTTGGTCTGTTTAGTGGTTAAACTTTTGGTCTGTTTAGTGGTTAAACTTTTGGTCTGTTTAGTGGTTAAACTTTTGGTCTGTTTAGTGGTTAAACTTTTGGTCTGTTTAGTGGTTAAACTTTTGGTCTGTTTAGTGGTTAAACTTTTGGTCTGTTTAGTGGTTAAATTGTTACATTTAAATTATGATTACGATTATGAAATAAAGTAATAATAAATAAAGTTATGAGATATAAATTTATGCGGAAATAAACATTGAATTATACTTACTTTTTCATCATAAAACGTATATAGTTTTTTGTATAACATTTGTTTTATAGCTGTATTTTATCTTTACAATGTGTTCTTTAACCTACGTTTATTTATCTGGGTTGATAACCAGTGTCGCAGAGAGAAAACATAGTTCGGGGTATAACTTTAAACATAAATGTTTCTTTTGTGGAAAAGTTTTATGTTTTTAAAACATTTCATTATCAATATTTTCCAGTTGGTAAATATTGAAAATGAAATGTTCTAAAAACACAAAACTTTTCCACAAAAGAAATATTTTTTTATTTTTGCTACTTTTGCCACTCCAGCTAAAGGAGCAGAAGTTACTAGCCCAGGTTATCACTGTCTGGAGTGCCTGAAATTATCCAGAAATTTCTTAGATTTAAGGTGGTACACCAGGGAAAAATTGAAACTGTGAAATATTATATATAATGTTTATCTTCAATGAAAATTTGTTTTAAAAAATTATTATAATTAATTTATTCAAAAAAATATTTTTGAAAACTAATTAAAAATCCATAATGGCGGAAAAAAAAACAAAAAAGGCTGTATTTCAAAACAGGATATCTTGATCTAGTTAAAGGTGTATGGATTAAAAATTGACACAATGATAAAACACCTTATTATACACCGATTGACCCATGGATTTTAAAAAAATTTGAAAGTTACTCTTTTTATTATAAATTTACTGAAATTTTTAAAAATTTACTTTTCGTAGATTTATAGCAATAACTTTTTATTTAACCAAATGTAAGAAAAACCCATGGTCAGGTTGACCATGGGTCAACCGGAGCGTCAATAATAAATAAACATTTCCTGAAAATTTTAGCTCATAAAACTAAATTTTATCATAACCATTTTTTTCAATTTTATCATAATCATTTTTTATCATGTTTTGAATTTTACAAAATGCTAAATGCTATCAAACAAAAAAACAAGAAATAGAAAAGAATACATCATTTTGAAGTGTTAAAACTATTTAATAAAATTTGTGATTTCAATCAATGCAGTTTAAACCGGGTAAAATAAAAACAATTCTTTCTTGATGATTTTATGCTTTCATCTCAAAATTGCTGTTAAAAACCACTTCCAAACAAAGTTTAAAACTTGTTGCTATGAGGTTGCTTGGGAGTTTTATATAATAGTGGGGCTCAAGTAGGTCAAAATAAAGCTATATATTTAAACAAGAATGTCGAAAGTTTTTTTAAAAAGTCAACCTAAAGGGTCAATCTTTCATAATATTGAAAAAAAAAATCAAAAAAAATTTTTTTTTGTAATTTTTCTTCCTGGTGTACCACCTTAATAAAAACGTCTTCAACAAAACCTTTCATATTTCTATTATTATTTTTAACAATTCTTATAGAAATAAATAATTATTTTATAAAAATAATTTAAAAAAATTCTTATTTTATAAATAATTATAAAATAAGCATTTTTAACATTTTTTTATTGAGATCACACAATTAAAAATGTTAAAAGCGTTATTGTAGATTTGCATTGATAATTTGTTTTTTCTTTCATTTAGTTTACATTTAGTTAGAAAAGTTTACATTTTCTTTATCTTCTTTAATAACATCTGAAAAAAATTAAGCACCTTTATTAACTTAATTATCATCAACGGTTGAGTAAAATTCAGGGTTTTTAAGCTGATGTTTTTTAATACTTAAATTCTGTATTTTAGTAAAGTATCAGCTAAATTTAGGTAATACCTTATTAAAATGAGCAGCCGTGGCGCAGTGGTAGCACACTTGCCTCAAGAAACTAAGGATCCGTGGTTAAAACCCCAACTCTTGGCAAACTTTGCGACATTGGGTAGGAAGGAGGCGTGAACTTTTAAATTATTAAATGCTAATCCACCGTGCTCTGTGATGAGACCATAAGAACTTCTTGGGGCACCTAAATAAAAAAATAAAAAATAAATACAGAATTTAAGTATTTCAAATTCATTATTACGTATTTATTGTTTTACTTTCATAAACAAACAAAAAAAAAGATATCACTAATGGCGATATCACTGGACTTGATAAGCTATTTTTAAACTTGCGAGGAGAGGTGGCGCCAGCATTTTTTGGTCTTCGATATATCTAACTTCCAGACATGGAGCAAACATTTATATGTTTATACTAAGATCAAGTAAGAATGCTCTGCGAAAAATTGCGATGATTAATGTCTGGAAACAAAAAAACCCGAAAATTTTATCTTAATAAACGTGAGAGCAACAAGCCGATGAAATATTTTTTTTACGTTTTGAAAAATACGAATCACCATCAAACATTTATTAACCTGTTGAACAAAATAATTTAATAGCATTTAAAAATTCTGAAATAATTGATTCATTTTGAAATTTTTATAAAAAATACAAAGATTATTCAAATTAATTGAATACGAATTATTAGCACTAAGAAATAACAATAACATGGTCAAAGTAATTAAAAGTTTAAAATATACAAGAATTATTAGAAATCATTTTAAAATGGGGATTAGTTCAGATGATTTTAACATTACTGCAGCCTTAATGATTTACTTAACTTTGCCGATTTCTGTAGCAACCAATGACATTTTCTCGATTTCTGTAACATCCAATAAAAGAAGTTTTTCTGAAATGAATTTAATAAAGAGCTATTTGCAAAATACTATGGCAACCAAAAGACGAAATTATTTTGTAATTTTATCTAATAGAAAATATGCTAAATTTAGATGCAGCTATAGAAAAATTTTCTAATTTAAATTAGCAGGAGATTAAAAATTTAAATTAATTATTATACTATATTGTTTCAATATACCTTCTCAAATTTGACACAACTAACTGTATATTATTTAAAACAAAATTATTTTCATGTAAAATCTTTTTTTGCAAATCTGCAATTAATTTTCAATTAAAGTTTTTTTTATAAGTTGACACTTTTTTTTTTCTTTTTTAAAGTATCATATTAAGGGACTCATTTTATAAGTTTGCCTTGGGGCCTCAAAACTGCCTTATCATGTGTTCTTCCAATAAAGTCTTTGATTAACTCGAAGTTGCTTTCAAAAGCTCTTTCCTCGTGATTTCCAAGAAAAGAAAAAATAGACAATTGTGTTTAGTGGAAAATTTATCCAGAGATGATATTGTAACAATGGCTATTTGGATTCCAAGTTTTTCATTCGCTATGTTTTTCTGAAACCGCAAAAGATGGCAATTTCTTAAGGATGTTGTTATTGAAATCAGTATCCCGATCCTCGTGAACAAAAAAAAACATAAGTTGGGAGATTATTACCAAGTATGGCGTAGAAGGTGTAGAATATATAAATAAAAAAGTATATTAACAAAATTTGATTTTGACAAACATTTAATGCAACGTTGAGCCAACGTAATATACAACACTTTACTATCTAAAAAATACAATGTTGAATCAACGTAAAATATTACACTTCAATATTCAATATAACTTAAAAACTTCAATATAACTTAAAAATTAACGTTGTGCCAACGTTGGTTACTTGTTGTTGGCGACGTTGCATTTGTAACCAAAGTGATATAAAACAACGTTGGCAACCAATGTTGTGCCAACGCAACTCGCAACATTGTTATAACGTTTTACCGACGTATGTGTGCTGGCTTGGAAGTTTATTCACTTATTTAAGGGTAGAAAAAATTTCTCCAGTACAGATTGTATAAGAGACAAATAAATTCTGAACACAGTGTAGACATTGGAAAAATTATCTGTCAAACTACTCTTAACTATAAAGCATTTACAGTTTTAAACAATCAGTTTTATTAGGCGGTGACAATTTGGCAAGCAGTGAGTAAATTCACCATGACAGTTAGCTTCAATAAAGTGACAAAACTATGGGGCCGCAGGGCCCGTAACTGCGGGAGGGGCCAGGCAAAAAGGGGCTCATTTTCAAGCCTAAAAATTATTTCTATTTGATTTTATTAAAAGTTATGCACTTAAAAACTGTGATCTTTTTTGATTTGTTTATTAATTAAATTTAATTTTATATATTTTAACAAAGTTTAATTTATTGACAATCCCATTCTTTTTTATTATATTTAAATTTCAAAGTTTTAACAAAGAGTTTTAGCCAAACATTGCTTTTAATTTTCACATTTAGTTAAACTTTCGAATGTGATAAAAAATTCGAATGAAAATTCCACAAAGTTGTTTATAAAATTTTTATTTTTGTACTTTGTTGTGTAACACAACAAAAAACAAAATCGTTAATGATACAAATGATAAAATTATAATTAGGCCTACTATTTTTTAAATTATTTATTTAAAATTTAGATTTAATAATAAAAAATTGTGTTAGTGATAGCCAGCAAGCCTCTAAGTGAAGCAGCTAAACAACGGAAGAAAAAAAATTTAGAAATCGAATATAAAAAACTATGTAAGATTGACTGATTTTTGTTACTGGCATAGACTAAAAGGAAGAAACAAAATATGTTGCAAATGTACTTAAATGTAATTGTGAACTACAAATAAATACAAACTCACAAGTTAACAGTATTAAAGACAATACTATTGCATCCGATTTGTCTGATCACGACTCGCTTGATCTCATGGAAACAAACCATTTAACTCTGCAGCATTTGTAAACTTTGAAGATTTTACTGATAGAGAGCATTATCTAATCGATATAGTTGATCCAAATATAAAGAAATTTATTGTTGCACATGGATCATGTAGACCAAAGGCACCTTTTCTGAGAGACGACAAAAATAAACGTTTTTCTGTAAGTTACTATAACACGACGATATTATCAGGTTTGACTATAGCGGTGAATTGGTAATGCTATTGCAAAAATTTAAATGCTGCATATTGTGAAGTTTGCTGATTATTTGGTGATAGAAATGATAAAAGCTATCGCAAAAATTGGATTAAAGGTATACAGGACTGGCAGGGGTTTTCTAAAAAAATTATTAAACATGCTAGTTCGAAATGCCATAGTTCGTCTTGCATAATATATGAACAATGGAAACATCACAAGACTTTTAATGAATGAAATAAGAAAAAAATTCAGAAAGATAAATTTTGGCGGGAGGCTTTAAAGCGGCTTGTGAAAAAAATTTACTCTACATTTAGCCTCCAGTGGACAGTCATTTAGAGGACATAATGAGCATATTGGTGTGGTTTACAACGGCAATTTTTATCTGAAGTTGAGCTCCTACCAGAATTTGATCCAATAATGAATGAACTTTTAAATTAATCTGAACACAACATAAAATATTTGAGTTTGAAAATTCAAAATGAAATTTTGAAACAAATTGCAAAAGAAATCAAGTGTGCATCAAGTTCTACTCAATCATTGCTGATACTACTCATGGCATTGTAAAGAAAAACCAATTAAGTTAAACTATCCGCTATGAAAAATAAATAACTATAGGGATGGCAACGTACCCGAGATATCAATAATTGAAAGCTTCATCGGTTTCTTCTGGACACATGATCAATGTGCTATAGGATTGTTTAATCAAATTCTTGAAATTCTGAAAAAGAAAAGTTTATCTTTACAAAAGTGCCGTGGGAAGGGGTACAAGTAGGATGTTGAAGTAAAATTTAAAGACAACAGAGTTACAAAAGTAAAGCGACATATTGAGAAGTTAACCGATGATCAGAGATTGACTGACCCAGAAAAAAAATTTCAAGATACTACTTTTAATCGTGTGTTAGATATTGTAAACACACAATTGAATAATAGATTTTAAGGAATGTATGACATTGTAAGCAGTTTTTCGGTACTTTTTCCATCAACTCTTCTCGCTGAGGATGATAACAACATTATCAAAGCTGCAAATTCATTACACAAAAAATTTCTCACCGGAATTTCCGCTTCAGTTGCTGTGCGAATGTCAATGAACAGTGAAACAAAAATAATTACAACAGTTAATCAACTGGCAAACTTACTAATTGTGCATTACACCTAAATTTCATCTTCATATCTTGACGTGGTAACTGCTTTGATTGTGTTTTTGACATTGCCAGTCAAGGTGGCTACAGCAGAAAGGTCTTTTGCAAAACTTAAATTCATATAAAATTATTGTAATTCGATGGGTTAAGAACGCCTTAACGGTTTAGCCTTGTTGAGCATTGAAGCCTTGCGGGCAAAAGTTATGGATATTGACCAGATCATTGACCGATTTGCAGATATAACGATTCGTCGTAATTACTTGACTTATAATACTTATATGAACTGTGTATAATAATATAATATGTATAAACATATAAATGTGTCCTGTGGCGTAGGAAGGTTTTATTGACCATATAAAGTTTGCAACCCCCTCAAATTGAGGAGGGTTTAAAATTTTTTTTCGATTAATATAAGTCTAATTGAAAATAGTACAAAAAATATTTCATCAACTTATCATTAAATTAAACATAAAATTATTGTCTCAGGATTGTCTTGAATTGCACAGGGGACCTCTTTCGAAAGACTTGCGCTGGGGCCCAGAATTTGAAGTTACGTCACCGCTTCAATATCTTCAAAATATTTTTCACATGCAAATGAAACACAACCTCTCGTATCATGATTGAACAAAGGTTGTAGATGTTTAAGAAAAACAAACGTTTGCTGATTGTGTTATATGTGTCAGCATTCTGTAACAGAGGGCTAATGTATTAGCATTAGCCCTATGTTACAGAGATCAGATTTACCTATAGGCTTGATAGGCTATAGCCTTTTGGCCGGCAAATTTCTGTAAACATTTTTTTTAATTTAATAAAAAGCGTAGCCGGAGTGCGGAACTCGTACAGCGATCGGAGGTTCAGTGTAATTATACCGTATAGAAAACCAGGTGACAACCCGTTATACATCAATGTTAATTCGAAACATCATCCGAATATTATTAAATCTATTTTTACAATCATATCTAACCGTATAAGTAGCATTTCCTCAAGTAAAAGAAAACGTAAAATTTTTTTTGATGAATCACGGGATGGCAATGATAGCAACGCTCTTAATGGTAGCGATAACTTTTGTATAAAAAAGTGTAATATTATTTTAGATCATTTAAGAGTGGAATTAGATAAAGCGCTGTTTAGCTTATAAAAAAGTACATCAATTTTATATTTGTTTTAATAAACTTACTGGATTTGAAAGCTCCAGATATCAGAAAGCACGGTCTTTAACTTTGTTGCACCTATTTGGAGGATAATGAAAATTTGATAATTGAAGAATGTCTGCATCTACGGGAATAGTTGCTTTTGGAGCAAAAATAAAAATATATAATTAAATAATATGTGCGTTTGGTTACGTAAACATGATCTAGTAGAATTATATCCTTATGTAGACATTTTATTAAGAATATTCAAAAGTATGGCAGCAACTAATTTCTTGGTAGCACTAATCCATTTATTTTTGAAGTCTTTAATGTTTTTGGCTTCTTTTACATTGAATCTTAGTTTTCTTTTGACAAAAAACCAAAATCTTTTGGTAGGAGGTACTTCGGGACAATTTGGTGGATTGCAGTGTTTTTCAACAAAATCTACTTTATGTTCTCTAAGCCGGTTTAAAGCTGTCCCAGAGAAGTGACATGATGCTCAATTGGACCAAAATAAAGGGTTACCCGTGGAATTCAGTTTATAATTGGAATCCAGTTTCTTGCAATTAATTGCTGAATAATATTTATGTCCTGGAAGAGATCGGAAATATGAAGCACAATAAGTTTCATCGTCAATAATCAAACAAGATTTTTCGCACGTAATTTTTTATAGAACTGCTTTGAACAACGAATTGCAATATTTTCTTGCTTTTCTTCACGACGAGGGACTTTTTTCTTTTTAAAAGATTTAAAGCCACAATTTCTCTTCACTTTTTGTATAGTGGAAGCACTTGTCTTAAATTTATTCGCTAAAGTTCAAACAGAAATCTCTGGTTTTTTATTTAAGGCGTCTTTCACTTTTTTACCAAGATCTCGTCTAAGAAAATACTTTTTTCTTCCACTTCCTGATTTCCTTTTGATTGTACCAATGTCCTTATCCTAAAATGATGAACGGTTTCCGTAAACACCACATCAGAATACGCGCAGATTTTTTCTGGTACATGTCTTATTATTCCTTATAGGGTAAAATATCCAGTGTTCACCATGCAACCTAGTCTTCGCCACTTGGTCACTAAAAAACATGCAGAGCTAAAACTAATTGCTAGAAAGTTTCGAAATTGCATTTTAAAAAAACTCTGATGTTCTTTTTATAATTGACGAAAATTTGACGATCGTAACCTTAAAAATAAAGGCACAGGGTTTATTGCTAAAAAAACTTTGCCCAAAAATTTTTTGCCCAAAAAATCCTTAACTCTTAATGACAAATTTTCAATAAACTTTTGGATAATCACCAAAAAAAACATAGGTATTTATAAATTTATAGCATTTTATTTTCTCAGAATGTTATTAAGATGTTTGAGTGTCTTATAAACAAAGAATTAGCGGATGAGTTTGAAAAGGGTGGGCGTGGGGTAAGGTAAAGGTTTTAGTGGCGATTACTTGCTAGTAATCGCCACTAAAAAAAAATAATCTTTTTTTTTGTAAAAAATTAACACTTGCACGCTTGTCGGTATGGGTATGGTTTAATTTTATTTAAAAACAACCGTGTAATAAGCACTTAAATATTTTCCAGTCTTCGCAAAACTCACTTTCTAGAAGTCGCTACTTTTGATATTTATAACTTTACTGAATAGAAACCTTTTTGTATTTTTCAGAACATATATGAATAATATTATATTTTAATTTAAATGCTTATTATTTAATTTTATTTTAATATTGAACTTAGTAATATGTATGGTCAAAAAAAAAATTTTCTTTATCGTACAATTATAAACTGTTTTTAGCTAAATTTTGCACTGTTGTGCAAGAGCTTCAATATGCATCCGTTGTGACATCCGATCAAGTTGTATCTCTATTCTGGCGGAAATAAAAGAGAAAAAGAAAGTCCTAGAGTAAGCAAAAGTTGAAAGAATAGACAAACGCTTGGCAATTGAGTTGGCGAAGAAATCAAAACCCCCAGTAAAAAAAAAAAGTTACTTATAGCAGCAGGTTATAAGATAGCCGATGTTGCAACACTCCTTTGTAGCAGCAGGCTATAAGATAGTCAATGTATGTACTAAAGCCAATAAATATTTTTTATGTTTATATTAAAAAGTCACCACTTTGAGCAAGTCTCCACAGGAAAAAAAAATTATTTTAGACCGCTTAATTGTAGCTTTGCCTATTTTTATTTGTAGTAACCACTGATGTAAGGATTTATAAAAGTTTACGAATTTTGTGGTGCAATAAAAAATCTAGTTTTGGGCAACAAAAGAGCTCTTTTTTCATTAAAATATAAGTATATTATTTATCTTTTTGCGGATTTTCCGAAAATTTTTTAACAATTTTGGCAAATCCGGTATCGCGGTAAATTAGGACTCAGGAAATTATGACTTCGAAAGTCTTAATTTCTCGGTAAATTAGAACCTTTCGAGTTTAGATTTACCGGAAAATTAAGAGTGGAACAGTAAATTAGGACTCCAACAATCTCTTGAAATTGAAAGATCATTTCGCAAGAGGGTGAACTCAAATGACATCGTGCAATGCTTAGAAAATTATGTTGAAAATGCACAGAAAACTGGTTGTAAATATAACTATGGCTCAGTAAATAATAAGACTTGGATTAACGTTTTCCCAATAGAAAATATACCATATAAACATTACACTGTAGTTTGTGCAAAACATTTTCCATCACACTTCCTAGTTATCAAACTTCCTAGTTATTAAAATAAAAGGAAAAGAAAATCCTCGAGATCCACTTAGTGTATTTGAATTAATTTAGAGTTTAGTGCCATCTCTTCCACTAGAAAAAGAACAACAACAATAGGTAAAAGCTCTCTTAGAGAGCTTAGAGAGTCTCTCAGATCAGTAAAAGAAGCACGGCTGTTTCAGAGTGGACATACGGCTTCTTGTTATTTTTTGAAAATAATTACTTAGGGGGTGTTACTAAAACTTTCATAACTTTTGAAATAATAAAGATAAATACGTTCTGTAAAAGGAATATGAACACTGACTAAATGTTTTATATTTTATTATTCAATATAATAGGCTGCTCTGATTTTTAAATAAACGCGCAAAATGACGAACTTCGCAAAACTTCGAAATTTTAAAGGTACTTTTTAGCAAAAATAATCAGAAAAATTTTATTTCTGTTGACTAATATGTAATATAAACATAGTTAGACCAATTATAAAACATATTAACATTATTTACACCGAATGCAAACTGATACAGGCACTACAATAGATGAAATAAAAAAATCGCAAAATTTTTTTTTTTTTAAAGATTTAGAACAAAAAGAGTTTCGAATTATTTTTGCTTTCGGTCGTAGAGTAATTTCCTGACACTTAGATTGATATTACAATATTAACACTTTATTAATATAGCATTCAATATAAATTCATTCATATAAACTAACATTCATTTTCCCAGCCATTTTCCCATCCAATGTATAGTATTAATATCTCCCTTTCACTAGAATGCATAGTGATAAATAAACTTTTCAATAAAAATATAATACAAACAAATAAAATCAAATAATAATTATTGAAAAATAACAAGTATGCAATAGATATCAAATGATTAAACAACTTAACTGATGTTTGTAGATTAGCCACGAGAAAAAAAACCCGCCAAAGTTTGTTTTATTTATACTAAAATTTGTCTCGCTAAAAAAGCTGTTTTAATAAATTTTATTAAATAGTGAATTTGGGAAGTAACGCATTTAAAATTACGTCATTGCTTTAAAATATAAACAAAAATTTTACGCATGTAACTAGAAATTTTGTTGCTAAAAGAATAAAAATTTGCCAAGGTTGAAAACGTTTTAGTTAGAAGTACAGAAAGTAATTTTTTTGATTTTCATGTGCATAAATGGTTGCAATTTCAATAACTTGGAGGCTTCGACCATATAAACTGATAGACACGCCTTACCGCCAGTAAATATTCACACAACTTTGAAGCCAACATCTTTTAGCGCGTGACGTCACGTTTGGGCATTAAACAATTTATAATATCGGTTTAGGGTGAATGTATTTAACATTTTTAAAGTTTTATTATTTGTTATGTATATTATTTTGTTTAAATTTTGATTTTCAAATAGAATATAGATATATAAAGATCATGATGTTATCTTGTTTTGCATATAATTGCACTTAAAGATATATTAAAAGGGTTTCTTTTCATGTGTAAGTAGCTACAAATCATTATTTGCTAAAATCCTACATTATATTTTAAATATAAATAGCATATTATTTTAATATGCTTATTTTTGTTGGTAGTTTTCTGAAAGATATAGAATTGAGGAGAAAATGGATACAAGTTATGTGGAGTGATGGTTTTACTCCTAGTAAGCTGTCTAAACGTTGTGGTAAATATTTCACTGGTATAAAGGAAGTCTTTCGAGTTCACAAAAGAAACTAAAAAAAAATGCAATTTCTTCTATATTTAATTTCCTAACACTTTTATGAAAAAGTATTTATTCTAGAAAACTACCAAAAAATATAGACAAATAATTATTTCAAATATTATCACCAATGATTCAAATACAGTAAGTCTAATGTAACTAATCTTTTTGCAATGACATATATTGATTTAAAACTTTTAAGTTTAGTTTTTGTAACATATATATTGTGTGCCTATATATATATATATATATATATATATATATATATATATATATATATATATATATATATATATATATATATATATATATATATATATATATATATATATATATATATATATATATATATACACGCATTAGACTTACTGTATAACATTAATGTTATACAGTAAGTCTAATATTAACATTAATGGTATGATTATCAACATTATTGTTCGTAAATATATATATATATATATATATATATATATATATATATATATATATATATATATATATATATATATATGTATATTTAGGAACAATGTTGATAACTATATCATTTATGTTAACAATAATATCACCAGTAATTTAATACAGTAAATCTAATTTAAATACATTACAATGACATACTTTACAATTACTTTTACAATATCATATATTGATGTAAATGTTTGAGTTTACTTTTTGTGACAATAATATCTTTATGGTTTTAAAAACATTGTTGAAAAGTGTGAAATCAATCCTAACACCAATGGTAAACAATATATTTAAATACAATTAAAATGCTTCAGCAATCCAACTGTTGTTTAATAAAAAGGATTAAAGACTTACATTCATACTTTCATCATTTTAAATCAAAAAGTATAAATCGTATGATGAATCAAAATCATGAATCATACTATGATTTCCGAAGAAGTATCAATTACACTAATGGTATAATATATATTTTTATTAAGAGTAGTTGTTGAACATATTTTATTTTATTTGTCTATTTCATTATTTTAAATATTTGTTTCTTATTTCTTATTTAGTTATACCTTTAGAAATATTTTGTTTTAGTCAACCTACTGTTAAAATATGGTTTTAAATTAATAAGTTTTTATGATTAAAAACTTATTACATTAATCATCAGATAACAGTTAAGGAAAATTTTAATTCATCACAATTACGGTAAGAATAGCAATAAGTTAATTATTGTGTTTGTCATAACAGTAATAATTGTTGTTATAATTGTAATGCTATTGTGATATTTTCATCTATTTCTTGATACCTTAATCAACGATGCCCTAATTTACTTGATTGGGTTTTCAAGTATAAATATGATGTTGTAACTAAAAATGTATTTATTTAATCTATTTAATTTTAGGGAGCTATGCCTGAGTCTACAAAACAGTTATATTGTCGGATTTTACAAGAAAAGTTAAAAAGCATTACCCACCAGAATTATGAAGCTTTGCTACAACACAAAGTTGTTAGTCCTAGGCTTTGACCTTGACTTAAGGCCTTGGTCTTAAAACTGTTGGTCTTGGTCTTGGCCTTGGTCTTCAATAAAAGTACCTAAAATTGAAGAATTAAAAGATTTCATTCTTTATTTTTATGTATTTTTGTTTTCGGCTTCATACATATCCACAAGTATTTTGACCTTGTAACTTTTGGCATTGGTCTTGGCTTTAGCCTTGTAACATGTGGCTTTGGCCATGTCCTTGCTAATTTTGGCCTTGTTAACAACCTTGATTTAACATTAAATTTTTATTCTGCTAAAGCATATAGTTATGTTAGGAAAACATTTAGTAATGCACTTCTTCATCCTGGAATTATACAAAATGGCATAAAAGTGTTGACTGTTTCCCTGGATTTTGTAAAGAAGCTTTAGTTACTCTTCATAGCAAAATAAAAGAGGCTCAGAAAATTGGTCAACATATTGTGTGTTCATTTATGTAAGATGAAATGACCATTTGAAAAAAAAATTGAATAAAAAGGCCATAAATTTTCTAGTTATATTGATTTTTGTGCTGATATCAATAATAATAGTTAACCCAAAACAAAAGAAACTTTAGTTTTTATGGTAAACTGTGTAAATGGACGTTGGAAACTTCCTGATGTATAATTTTTAATTAATAGTTTAGATGGTTGTGAAAAATCTAATATTGTTAAGCGTTGTCTGTAATTTATTTATGAAAGTGGTGAAGAAATTATAAAACTAATATTGCTTAGTATTTAAAGATAAGATTGCACCACAAAACTGACTTGATCAACAATTTACTACATAATAAACGTATACAAAGTGTATTAACAAAGCAAATTTAATTTTCGAATCAATAAAAAGTTGTTTTGTATATTATGTAATGGATAATAAAATACATAAAATTGTATTAACTGTTACGTTTTCTTATCTAAGAAATCTAAAAATAATAATTGATACAAATGATAAATTTAATCATATTTAAAAAAATAATAATAATAGTAATATGGTTTTTTCTACAAAATTTTACATTTAATAAACAGTTTTCTATTCTTAAAGCTTTATTTCGCTTGAATCGCGTTTTGTTTTGCCCAAACGTGACGTCACGCGCTAAAAGATGTTGGCTTCAAAATATATAACTTACGGCGGGTCTATCAGTTTATATGGTCGAAGCTTGGAGGGCATAACAAAAATTGAAGGTTTTTCATATAAAACAAGTAAAAACAAAAAGAATAATGCTAAAAAAACTAACTTAAACTATTTTTTTTATCTATGCCCTCCAACAATCTGATAAAATAGACATTCGTTTATAAGTATGTAAAATTTCAATTATCAAGCATGTAGCTTAAAATATCTAATCTTGATTGGCCCAAGACAGGTTTTCATTAAAATACGCAAAAAACAGAAAAGTGATCCCAAACCATTAGCAAAATTTTTACAACTTTAATTTTTATTCAGTTTAATCAGAATACTTATTTAACAAGGAAAGATAGATGTTTCTTTTTTTTATTATTAGAACACAAAAGCGTTTATAGAAAAAAAAACCCACTACTTTAAAGTTATTGAATTTTTATCCGAAATTTTTAAAAAACTCTTTATGCGGAAATAGTTTTTGCTAAACTCGTGACGTAATGCCCAATTTTACATTGCGTAAAACAGCCGTGGAAGATGAACTTTCAAAATTCGTAGAGTTTGACAAAGTTGATTCATTTAGAATATTTTGCAGTTTTTTATATTAAGGAAGACTTATTGATTCATTAGCTTATCTATTTATTTATTTTTTGAGTAGATGTTGTTTGCAATCAAAAGAGCATTAAAGCAACACTGGTATTAGTAAATTGTGTCTAATAGTATTTAATAATTTATCATATGAAACCTATCATGCTGGAGTTGTATTCAATATTACTTCATTAGTTAAAAATTGTATTTATAAGTTCAAAAGTTGGTCACATCATTTGGATATTTGATTTCTTTTAAGAAGACAAAAAAGAAAATAATTTTACGTCAGTAGGTTGAATGCATAAGTTGAACTTAAGTAACATTTTTTAGCAAAAAATATTCACCTGAAGTTATTGTTTGAGCTTTAGAACATTTTGCACGGTCACATAGTTTATATGATCAATTAAGAAATGATTTTTATCTTCCTGACACTTTAAACTTCAAAAGTTTCACACTTTTATTTGTAGTGTTTTTTTTAAAACTCAACAAAATAGTAAAAAAAAACTGTATGTTATTACTAGATGAAGTTTATGTTAAACCTATGCTAACTTATCATGGGAACATTTGTTTGGTAAAGCAAATATTTTAACCAGATCCCGTTCTTTTGAAGCTTTTTTGATGTGAACTGTAAAGCAGTAAACAATGAATCAAGTTTTGCAACAACTATATTGGCTTTCATGGTTGTGTGTTTTTATGAGGGAACAAAATTTATAGAAAGAATGTTACCAGTAAATAATTTGGATTTTGTATACAATCAAGTTAATATCCTAATCAACCAAATTAAGAAGACAAATAGAAAAGTTATCGCTTTAATTAATGATTATAATAGAGTAAATCAAGCATTTTTTTAAAACGATTTAATTGCTTATCTCTATGGTTAACAACTTATGGCATTTTTTTACTTTTTGATTTTATACATGTATTTAAGTGTATACGAAACAATTAGATAATTGAAAAGTCTGCTGAAATTTAGTTAGTCAGCTGGTTAAAATGTCTAAGCTGACTTATGTTGCTGCTAACTTAAGACTGATTGTTAGACAAAAGGTTGATACATGTTAAAAGTATTTTGTGAAGAGACTATAAATGCATTAAATTATCACCAAGGTATTAAAAATAATGATATAGATGGAAGTTTTATTTTTTTAGCTAAGGTGGTCAAGTAAAAATAGTCCACATAAAAAGCCTATTTGAAGGATAACATTTTTACAGAAGACATCTTACGAGATCCCATATCATCAGTCAACAATTTACAGTTCAATGGTTTAATTAGTTTTATGAAATAAAAAGTAAACGTAGATTTAATGAAAGAGAATTAAAAGTATAACTATGGACACAAATAAATTGTTGATGAAAGTAAAATAATAGTAAATTAAGACACCAATAATATCTTATTTGATGAAATCAAATTTTTTTATTGATTTTATTTTTTTATTGATTTTATTTTCAGTTGATGATAGAGAAATAACTAAACTTTTGATAATTAGTAGAAATATAAAATATTTAGAATATAGAAATTAGTAGAAATGAATAAGTTTAATGGAATGAAGTTTTTCATTTTTTTATTTGTTGTTTTTCTTTAAAAAAAGATAAATGAATTGCTCAAGGGGTCAACCATAAAGAACATATTGTAAAAAAGGAGGGAGGGGGTTGGGATAAGAAGAATAAAAAGAGACAAAGTGGGAGTGAGGGGGTTTACAAGAAAAAGACTTCACTTGAAGATTTTTTTTCTATTTTTATATTAAATAACATGGAAAACTATGTAAACGTGCTTTTATGAATATATTGTTAGAGTATATATATATATTTTTTTTCAAAAATGTTGCTAAAGTGTATAATATCAGTGTTGTTTGCTGCAACTTTTATTTGAATGTCATACTTTTAATGTCCATCAGGGCCGACGACGCGGTTTTTGCAGTGTGTGTGGGCGGGGGGGGGGGAGGCACACTACCTTATTTAAAAAAAAAGTCCTCGATTTTTTATAAAAGTTGTCAACTTTAATAAATAAAAAGTAAGTAAGGAGGGGCACTTGCACCCTGGCCTTACCTCCCCCCCCCCCTCCCTTGTCGCCGGCCCTGCATGTCACAAGATGGATAAAAATTGTTTTTTTAATTCGTTAATAAGGTCAATTATTAACCTTCATCCAACTTGTAAAAAAAAAACGATTGTCAAAAAGAAGTCCATAAAATATGAAATGAGATCAAATAAGTTTTATCATTATTTTTTAAATAGGTAGTCATCGCCTGGGAGGAGTGAAATTGCCTAAAAAAGGATGGCGTCCTCTATGGATGGCTAAGGTATTTTTCATGTTTCGTATTTAACGCAATATTTTCTTTCGTAAATACTTAAAATAAAACTCTGAGAAATATACTAGAGTAATTTTAATAGAATGATAGACGCTACATAGAAAAATGCTTAAATATTACGAAAATAGTATTGGTTACCGATATGCTTTGTAATGGTTATAAACAAATTTATAAAATCACATACAAGTGAAAAGTCAATTTTGAGTTTTGAATCAAATCACGAAAAGTTTAGGTTTGTTGCATAAAACATCGACGGCCTTTTCAAGTGTTAGAAAAGGATATAAGTGAGCGTCTGTCAAACATTTTATATAGTGAGTACGCATTTCATTCACAACAAATCGAACATCAAGAGGGGATTTTCCATCCAGCAATATACTTGCATAACCCAGAGCAAAGACACCGCAATTGAAACTATCAATTTGCTTATCAACGGGAAGAAATGTTACTTCAAGCTTTCCATTCTTCACAAGTGGTTGAAAGAGGGATTTTAAACATTTTTTCAAAATCGATGTTAGGCTAGTACGCAGGCTATCGCACACTTGAACCCTGCCATTTGAAGCAAATGCTAATAGCCAATGAGAACTACCGTCGTGCAATATTTGATGGTGGTCGCCAGAAACTGGGAAATATGTGGACTTTTTCTGGCAGTTTAACACTGATTGGTAAGTTTCATGGCTACCAAGAGCGTTACAAATTAACTTTTGCCCTGCGTCCATAAGATTGTCGTTCAACCAGCTATCTTTATTTTCCAAAATTTCCCTATCTGCCACTGTGAGCTCATACAGTTCATTTTTGAGCCATAAAGACGAAACTTGCAAAGATGATTGATTTGGCTGACATACCTTTGTTTTCCAGAAGATTCGATCTATGGTATACCAAGAGTGTTTCTGAGGTGTCAAAATAAGCCAAGAAGATCGCCACTTTTTAACACCTATGCAATTTGATAGTTGGCTAGCTAGTCCACTAGATTTTCCAAAGATTTTTATTAATATTTGTGTACTTACAGTATTACTTTCATTATTATAATCGGAGGGCTTCCACGAATCAATATATATCTTTGGAAGTAAGGTAGTACCTTTTCTTTCAATTAAACGGGCCCACTTACTACACGTTGATTTGATACTTGCATAGGTCTCACACTTGTGTCCAGGGAATGAGTTCTCCGATTGTTGCACGGCATACATCAAAATCATCTCAACAATTTCGTCTTGTGCATAATTCCAAAAATATGCAGATCCTTCAACTAATATTGGTTTTAATTTGTTGTCTACTCCTTGAATATAAGTTTTAAGTTGAACAATGTTGTATGTTTTTTTAAGAATTAACCCCAATGCGTTTTTTAAAGTTGCAACTCCTTTTTCAGAGATATTCACTACAGTGAAGGACCGAGCCATTTTTGTGAAAACTTCCCACCCTTCCGATCAAATCGTTTGTTGTTTTTCAATAATACAATGTCATCTACATTAATTTCTGACTTTGACAAATGTCTTATCATAATCTCGTTTTTGCTTTTTCTGCGCAACTTTTATATTTTCGCTTCAGACATGATTGTTGCTCTGACTTTACTTGTTAATGAAAAGACGGCATCAAAAAAGTTGAAATCGAATGGTTGTTCTACGTCTATATTTTCTTCTCGGTGTTCTTGTTTATTGCTTTCGTCTTTGACAAGAATATGCTTCACATCAATTGGCAAAATTGGTTCGCGATTATACATCAGCATGAATGGAGAGTAGTTAGTAGAAGAATGTCGACTAACGCGATGAGCAAAAAGAATACCCTCAATAATTTGCGGCCACATTTTAGGATTACCTTCTAAAACCTTTACCAAAGAGTTCTTTATTGTTCGGTTTTGACGTTCTACCAATCCATTTGCCTGAGGGTGATAAGCAGACGTAACTCTCTGCTCTACTTCAGTTAGTTCGTGTAGTTGTTTACATACTTCGTTTACAAACTCTCGACCCTGGTCATTGATTTGGATTTTAAAGCACCCATGCCGACACATAATCTCGTACAAAAAATGAGAGACAGTTTGAGCTGATTTTTCCTTGATAGGTTTAGCCTTCGACCATTTTGAAAAATAATCGATCAAGACAATGATATGACGATACCCATCGACTTCTGGAAGATTACAAATGTCCACTCCAACTTGTTCCATTACACTTGATGGTACTGGTATAGACTTCAATTCTACTTTTGGAGACTTTAGGTCACCTTGTTTTTGACATTGTTCGCAGCTCCTAATATACTTACTAACA
This sequence comes from Hydra vulgaris, assembly GCF_022113875.1. Classification (NCBI taxonomy): domain Eukaryota; kingdom Metazoa; phylum Cnidaria; class Hydrozoa; order Anthoathecata; family Hydridae; genus Hydra; species Hydra vulgaris. The sequence continues at coordinate 21,462,403 of NC_061169.1, forward strand.
TCAGCAGCAATATTATACCAAAAAAATCTTTGCGCAATATTGTCATACGTAGTGTTTTTTCCTCTATGTGAGGCAATTGCCTTAGAGTGTTCAGAATCTCCAATACCTCGGTGTACATCTCTAATAACTTCCATTTGGAGTTCTTTGTCTTTAATAACCATTCTTTTATTATAAAATAAATGTCCGTCTTTTACTTCAAACCGTTTTGCTGCTCTTCGAAAATTTGATTTAATCCCATAATCATGTGTAGATATAGTAGAAGGGTATTTTTTATTCCTAAGATAATCTTCTATGTGATCAAAATCAAAATGTTTTCTTTCCTTGGCCATGAAGCAACACACTTGTGTTTATTTGTAAAATTTATTTATTTGTTTACGTATGAAACAATTATATTTAAACATTTTATATTTAAACAATTATATTTAAACAATTATATTTAAACATGCTTTTGCGTTCGAATTAACTTTGATTCTATTCTAAATTCTATTTACAGTTTAAAAAAAAAAAATTTTTTGCTGCAGTAGAACGACTTCTTTGTAAATTTTCTTTTTGAACCGCAAGTTCTTGCAGTCTTAATTTACCGCTCCAATCATAATTTCCCGGGAAATTATGACTCATAACATCAAATTTTCCCGTCAAATTTTCCTTCAAAGTCTTGATTTCCCGGGAAATCAAGACTTCAAAGTCCTAATTTCCTGGAGTCTTAATTTACCGCTACACCGGTTCCCGCCGAAATTCAAAACTTCGGTACACCCCTAATAAAAACGTCTAAATTCAGTAAATGAATGGGACTTAGATTGTTGAACCTACTCAGATAGAGAGGGTCCAACTATGTTTACAATGCATTTTTGGACCTTGTCTAAAAGAGAAAGAGCATCGTTAGAAAAATCAGGGCAAATAGGTCAACAGAATTCCATACAGGGACAAATAAAAAATTTGTAGAGATAGAGAATGGAATAAGGAGAGAAAAAATGGCAAGCACAGTAGAAAGAAGCAACTTTAGCGGATGCCATATAAATCAATTGTATATATAGTTTCCATCTAAGGTCAATAGTAAACGATAATCCAAGAAGACGTAAAGAAGAGAGCTCAGTGAGAGGGTTGCCATATTAATATAAGAATATCGACAGTATTGCGATAGTTGTTTGCAGCAAATAACTGAGTTTTGTTAGAGTTAAAATTTACAATCCACTGTAAGCCCCAATCTTTTACAGAAGTGAAAACAAATTCAAGTTCGGCTGGTTGTTCTAAGCGATCAAAAAGAAAGGACTTTTTTTCAAGACAGGAGCATAAAGTTGAGTTATCAGGAAAAAGAGCTATTTTTTGTTTTAGTAGAATATCGTCTTCTTCGTTTTGTTATAGACCAAATGATCTTTATAATATATGTCACAATCTACAGACTAGATAATTTATTTTCTAGTCTGTAGATTGTGACATATATTATAAAGATTATTTGGTCTCACCGGGTTTTGTTCCTAAGAGGAATGGCGTCATTGAAAAAAATGTCATTTAGATCAACAATTTTTTTTGTGAAAAAAGATTATTGATCCAAATGACATAAAATAATTCTACTGTCTAAGGCGAGGTTAATTTGAAAACTTTATTTTGGTCATCTATTAGGGTAGATTAGGGTATTATGAGCACCTTAAGCAAAAATTGAAATATTTTTAAAAATAATTATGCTGGATCCAAAATTTTTACAAATAAACATTCTTTAGGTATCACTACTCATGACTACTTTTATAAAACCTCTGTGTCTTACAAACACAGAGGTTTTATAAAAGTAGTAAAGTGCTCATATTACCCAGACCACTTGGTAATATGAGCACTTTAAATTAGCTTAAAAGAAATAACATTAATTAGGTAAAAAAATCTCATCCTGATAATTAGAACTAGTTTATTAAATATAATAATTTATTATTAACAAAACTTATCAAGTTTTGTTAATAATAAATTAAAAATAATAATAAAAAAAACCCTAACCCTAACCCTGACTTTTTATTGAAACAATGCTAGGGGAGAGCTTGCACTTTTGATCCGTAAGCACCTTTGATCCTATTGCGTTATCTCCATACTTACATAACTTGTTAAAGAGGGATGATAACCAGCGTGTTATAAATGTTGTATCTTCATAATTATTTGTGTTTTGGTTAGAGAATAGAACACTATTAATTTTATTTCTAAAAAGTTTAATTTTGACGACAAAAAGTAATTTTTTTATTTTAACAAGGAATCGCACATCTTTAATATTTTTTGAGTTGAGTAATTTTGCTCATGATATTTTTTAACTAAACTATTCACCTCTTGTATGGTTTCTTTTGGTAAGCTATAGAAGCATCTAATTTGACAAAAAATAAATTTTGTAAAAATGGAGCGGGTTAGCACCGTGATCCTAATGCGTTTATGGACCTTTGACCTTATTGATCATAGGTACATACATACTCGCAAAATGTAAAACCAATAAAGTAACATGTACAATATGTCATCGTATTTAAATTTTTTTTTTTTCCAAAATATAGTCTTAAAATGAAGATTTTATACTACTTTGTGTTTTTTTTTGTCCTTATAATACTTTTATATAATATAATTGTATCTGTGTGTGTGTGTTAATAAAAAAGATTGTTATAAATGTTCATCTAAAAATAAGAGATATAGTAAAATTATATAAAGATGTTTCCTTTTTTTTTACAGTTAAACATGGTGTATCTTTAAAAAAGAAAAACCGATAGACCATATAGGTAATATATAGACCATATATATTTACTCCTAGGGGTAAAGTTTATGAAAATGAAATGCGAGCAGCTGTTAATGCAGTTCCTAATGGTGGTACAGTTTATCGTGTATCTAAGGAGAGGGAAATAAATTTAATGACACTTAAGAAATATGTACGGAAATCTCAATTAAATCCAAATACCCCAGCTAGCACAATTACGTTATTAAAACGTTAAAACAATGTCGCGCGTTTCGGTGGCCCATCATCGGCTGCCAACGTTGTTTTTATATCAATATGGTTAAAAATACGACGTCGCCAACAACTAAAAGCCAATGTTGATAAAACGTTTTTTTAAAGTCGGAAAATGGTTATATTTTCTACGTTGATACAACGTTTTATCTTATACGTTGTTTCAACGTTGTACTTTAAGTTGCTATAACGTTGTATTTACGTTAATTCAACGTTGAACTTTAGTTGGCAAAGCGTTGCATTCATTATTATTTGGAATTAAATTCTATTTTCTTCATATATTATATCATATTTATAAAATATTTATATAATATATGCATACATATCATATATGTATACAACCATGTACACAAATATAACATGCTTAAAAATTATATGTAACATACGCTTGCTCATCGGAACAAAAATCATGTTTGTGTTGATTGTGGTTTGATATTTTAATAATCATAAAAATTTTGTTTAAGTCATATAATTTCGTAATAGCTATATTTGGTCGAATACATTGGGTTTAGTTTGTAAAAACAATCAACCTTTTGCGATGTATTTACATACCTTGGATCAACGTTGATTTAATTACATTGAATCAACGTCGAAATATATACATTGGATCAACGTTGGGTTTAGATCGTAAAAACAATCAAACTGTTTTGATGTTTTTACATACATTGGAAAAACGTTGATTTATATACATTGAATCAACGTCGAAATATATACATTGGATCAACATTGGGTTTAGATCGTAAAAGTAATCAACTTTTTGCGATGTTTTTACCTATATTGGACCAATGTAAATTTGCTAGATGTTTTTAGTTCCGTCGGTAATAATTTTATTATTAATCAAATGACATTGGATCAACGTTGGTTTTGCATTGGAAAAAAGAGCCGACGTTCGCGATGGTTTTACATAAGTTGGCCCAACGTAAGTGTGCTAGCTGGGACAGTCTACAAACTTAACTTCATTATCATGCAAGTTTTTACCAAAAAAGTAGAAACATATTTACCAGACTTTTAAGGGCTTCAAAACTTCATTATGAATTGTCAACTACAATAACCCAAAAACTTGCCTTTGATTTTGCAATTACTTTTTCTAAGCGCATTCCTAAATTTTGGAAAAGTCCACAACTCACTGGGAAACAGTAGCTTTGTGTTTTTATGTTACGTAGGAAAGAGTTATCTTTACGAAATCCAGAAGCTACTAGCAACTGCTTTTAATTTTTATAGAGTTGGAGAATTTTTCTCCAATCAAAAATATTTACATCTGCGACACAAGTTTCAGCCACAAAACATTTATCGGGTCGACGACACGGGTTTCAAATTGTGCGTGTGTATGTGTGTGTGAGAGGGGGGGGGGACAATCGCCAATTTCTAAAAAAAGTTCTCTATAACTTCTGATTGAATGAAACTTTTACACAAAGATTTTGATAAAAAGCAAAAAAAAAAAAAAAAATGGTTGACACCATAAAATTAAAAGTACCCAATAAAGTAGAGTTTAGCTTGACTGTCGATGAGGTTACTACTTTAAGAGGACAAAGATATTTTGGAGTTAATATTCATAATAAAACTGACAATATCACGTATAAAACAGGATTAATTCAAATTTTGGGTTCATGCAGTGCGCTTAATATGGTTGAAATAATGAAACAACATCTAAAGGTGGGAAATCTAAAGGTGGAATATCGATAGAAAAAGATATGGTTGCTTCTACTTAAGATAGAGCATCTGTAAAAAAGAAGTATATTCGAAATTTAGATGTTATTGGTCAGTTTTGTCTTAATCATGGTATACATCTTGGAGTATGTGACACACTTTATACGAAAAAGCATGATATTGAAGATTTAAGCGACCCCTGTGATGACGATAACAATGAAAATGATTCTTTTGACAAAGGCACCAATTTTGAATTCATAAATGATGATTAAGAAAATTATATTGACTACAATAAATTACTTAAAAACTCACGAAAACTGATGAAATAGATCAAACTATCAAGTATTCGAAATCAAGTTTTTCAATCAAAAGTCAAGGATCTACTTGGAAAAGCAATGCTCGAGCAATTGATCATGACAGAGACGGCAATTCGAGAAACTTTATTAGAATTTAATGCATATATAAGTTTAGCCAATAATGTAGACTTTGATGCCTTGAATGGTTTACTAGAGGCAATGAAACCCATTAAACTTGCTATAGAGAATCGTAGTTGAAATGATGCAACTCTGTTGTTGAGCGCTGACACGATTTTAGAATTTATGTTTGAGAAACTTTCTTTAATTAACAGTGAAATTAGCAAAAAATTGATGGATAATTTGAGAATTAGAGTCGATGAACGCATGAATACAGATGTCATGAATTTATTACGCTGTCTAAAATGCTCTACAATAATCCCATTCAGAGATACGATAACTTTTGCAGGAATGTTGGCATCTCGAATTTTTGGTGTTCATGACATTAATATTATTAAAACAACTTCCAGTAATCCATTAGATAAATTTTTATCAGACTAATAACAACTTTTAATCATGTTGCAGTCTTTTTTATTATAAAAAGAACTAAAATAAATTGTTGTTATTAAGCTACTAAGATAAGCGTAAAGGTCAGTTTACCTCGAAGGATAAAAGAAAATTTTTTTAACACTTTTACCTCATTTGATACTATTATAAAAAAAATCTAGGTTATTGTTTTTTACGCGTCTGGAATCAGTTTATTAGAAAATCAAAAACGTTTTTTATATGCCACCGAGTAATAAAAAAGGTTTTTGTGAAGGAAAATTTTGATTTTTCACCAAGAAATTTCAGAAGATTCTGTAGACTACACCTTTTCAAGATGTAAATGAGAACATGAAAGTTGTAATTAAGAAGTCGTAATATGTAATTAAGAAACACAACATGTAATTGAGAAAACGTTATATGTAATTGAGAAACACAACATGTAAATAAGAAGTCGTAACATGTAATTAAAAAACACAACATGTAATTGAGAAAACGTAAGATATAATTGAGAAATCATAATATGTAATTGAGAAATCGTAACTTGTAATTGAGAACACATAAATTAAAATAGCAAGTTCACAGTCTAAAATAGCAAATTCACAGTCACAGCGCGTGGTCATCCTTCCATACAAATCCCGCCATGGCCCTCGGATTACATACCGCATATTTATTGTTTTTAGTGTTTATTACGTTAAATTCATTTGCCCAAAAATTATAAATTTTTCCCTAAAAAATTAAATTTACGCTACAAATCTTGCGTCATTTTTAAGTGCGTCATTTTATACGCTCCATTTTTTTACGCGCCATTTTTTTTAAGCGCCATTTCACACTTACTCCTTTAAAGCGATATCTAAATTAAAATTTTCGTGTTCTCAATTACATCTTTCTATTTCTTAATTACAACTTACATTTTCTCAATTACATGTTACGATTCTTAATTACAATTTTCGTTTTCTAAATTACATCTTATGTTTCTTAATTATAACTTACGTTTTCTCAATTACATCTTACGTTTCTTAATTACAACTTTTGTTTTCTCAATTACATCTTACGATTCTTAATTACAACTTTTGTTTTAATTAAGAATCGTAACATTTTTGGTCCAAAATTGAACTGGCGGGGAGCCTAAAAATTAATTATTTTTTTTTGCTCAAACTTATACTCATAAAAATTGTCAATTTATAAATTGATTCGCGAGTTTGATTTTAAAAATTGATAAAATATGAAACACCCTAATGCATATTTTAAGCTTTTTAAAATTATTTTTGCATTAGTAAAAGATAGCGGCAAACCTAAAATTGAAGAAAATTTGGAATTTTTAATGAAGTTCAGCTTTGGACACTATAAAAACAAAGTAGTCCTAATAACTCGCGCAAACGATTTATTTTTTAAACAAAAGAATTGAGCTAGATTATGGGTTCTACAGGGTTTTACGTCAGCCATACCCTAAAAAAAACAACATGTGGATAAAATGGACCAAAGACTATACATTACCACCAAAAAATGTTTCATTTTCTTTTTTAATTTTTGTCAAATGTCCAGTTTTGGAGCAATTCTGTACGGCGGTTTACAAGTACATTTCAGATCTTACATACACCATGTTTTTTTTACAATTATCTTTATTCCATTTTTATAATTCATATTTTAATTCATGAAGCTTTTCAAGAGACATTTTTTATTCTTTATCTACTCGATAGTTTGTTTTACCTCCAAGAATTTCGCGCATGATAACTAAAAATATTGAGCATGTCAATTATCCAATAAAGATAATTTTTTAATAATAAAAGTTACCTATTTTACTAAGATGGAACTCTTTTATAGGAATAATATGCATGTTTAAGTGATAAAGGTTGTTGTTTAACATCTTCTTAAACCCCCTGGATTTGAGGGCTGGTTAAGGCCATTGAAAATCCACAGTCCACTGTTATAGTGGGCTACGCATTTTTACACAAAGTTATAGCAATTTATTTTGACCACATTTTGCATCGACAAATCCACGTTTTAAAAATTTGCTACTAAAAACCACATTTGCGGGAGGCTGCATAGGCGTCGCACATATGCCAGTTCGCACATATTTGCATATGTGCGAACTGGCATATGTGCGAAGCGTTGCAAAAACTAGTATAAGTGCAAACTGGGCATAATTACAAACTGGCATAACTGCGAATTGGCATAAGTGCGTCGAATGAATTTGCAATTACTTGCATAAGTGCAAATTGGAATAAGTGCAAATTGGAATAAGTGCGAACTGGCATAAGTGCGAATTGGCATAAGTGCGAATTGGCATAAGTGCGCCGAATAAAATTTCAAATATTGGCATAAGCGCAAATTAGTATTTCGCACTTATGCCAGTTCGAACTTATGCCAAAGTTTGCAAAATGTTTTGGCGCACTTAAGCCAATTCGCACATATGCCAGTTCGCACTTATACCAGTTCGCACATATGCCATTCGCACTCATGAAATTCGCGCTCATTCAGTCGTCCCATTTTTTGTAGATTTGTTTGATTTTAATAAAGTTTTAATTTAAAATGTTTATGTTAAGTATATATAATACACAACAAATTAATTTAAAGGATCTTACTGACATTCAAATTTCCAGAACCGTTTTTATTTATTTCAATAACCTTTTTCAAATATTTAAATAATTATAAAATTGGTAGAAATCCAAAAAACAAAAACAACTTTCAAATTTTTGTTTTTTTAAAAGCACGGGTTTTTGAATTTTTCCCGCACTCATTGAAATAACCATTTCTGAGATAAATACATTTTTCCAGCGTCGGCAATTTTCCAGATCTGACACCATTTGATGTGTGCGTTTGATCGCTACCCTATTAAAATGGCCATTAGGTTTTGTGATACAATTAACCAACATCCAAATTATAGTACAATAATTAAAGTATATAGTAACTCATTAATTAAGAATCTTACATTCCTTTTAAAAGTACTATTATGCATACTTACTATACATTTGTATTATATGTTTTGAATTACACGTGGTGTTTACACCATAACTTGTAAGAATTTACAATAATACTTTAAGTTAAGCACAAATATATAGTTTCCGTAAAAATAATAATATTAGAATATAAGATTTTTTAGAAGTAAGAATTTAAGGCTTTTTTTTACTTTGTGCAAAAGTGATAACATACTACTACAATAAGGATTTATCATATTAATGTTAAACTTTAATGTATAAATTTTAAAATAAGTTTTAAACTTTATAATGTTAGTGTCATTTATCGTGTTTTTTGTTAAATTTTGTGATATCGGTTTCAAAAAAAGTTAATTAAAAATATTAAAAAAAACAGTTTTGGTAATTTTTTAATCACTTAGTGTTATTATATTTATGATATTATTTATCATTAATTTACTTTTTTTATAGGTAAAAAATAATCTATTTAGCAATTGTTATTTTATTATGTTTTGTTGTTATATTATTTAAAAAAATTAACTATAAATTCCTGTTATATCTTGTTAGTATATGTTGTAGCTAAAAAGGTAAAAGCACTAAAATGCCAGGTGATAAGTTGCCGTCAGATGAGAATATCACGATGTTGTTAGGAATGGGCTTTTCTGACGTTGAAACAGTTAAAAAAGCTTTGACTCTAGCAAAAAATGATGTTAATGAAGCAGTTGCTATATTAACTGGAGAAGTTAGTAAAGGTATGTCCATATATTTTTATAGTGACAGATAAATTACTGTTACCAAAGTTTTAATAGTTCCATTAAGTATATTATGATTGTATATAAAATAGTTTAATTTAGGTCAAATCTACAATTAAACAATTAAACATTAAACAATTTGTGTTCAACCTGGTAAAATCTGGTTGCTACATATGTACTACAGTCATCTCTTTATCCATTAAATTCCAACTTATTATGAGATTAAATAATATGCCTTAGTCCCTTCAAACGCTATGCAGTTTCTCCCTGCCCCCCAATTTTTTAATTGCTGATTATGATAGAGAATTTTATGCTGATTAAGAATTGTGTAAAAACATAGGTCTGAAAATAACAGAAAGTGCTCTAATTTGATGTTAAAGTTTAAAAATTACACTTAAAAGCGCTAATATTGGCAATTTTTTTCATACTTGATTATAATTAAAATCCTTTTCAAAGATGAGTTTAAAAAAACCTGGTTTCTATCCACAATTTAAAGCAAAACTGTTAAAAAATGCTGAGCGCATCATTTTCTTATATATCTCTGGCCCAAACCCTAACCCTGTCCCAAATCATGTACATTTAATTGCGCCAATCCCTATTTGTCAGTCGATGTTTGTGCATTTTGTTGTGCCAATCCCTATTTGTCAGTCGATGTATGTGCATTTGAAAAGAAATATTTTAAATTATTTTTAAAAAATTAATTTAAAATATATAAAATAAATTCATAAAAAAATTTAATTTAATTATAATTTTGTTGACAATAAAAAACAATTCCTATTTGTCAGTTGATGCATGTACATTCAATTGTGCCAATCCCTATTTTCCAGTCGATGCATGTACATTTAATTGCGCCAATCCCTATTTGTCAGTCGATTTATGTACATTTAAAAAGTAATATCTTAAATTATTTTTAAAAAATTAATTTAAAATATATAAAATAAATTCATAAAAACATTTAATTTAATTAAATTATAATTTTGTTGACAATAAAAACTGGGTTGCGTAATCAAAAAAATATTTTCTAAACGATTTTGTTATCATAGTTATAGAATTTTAGTTATCATAACTTACTGATTTTTTCAAATTGTTTTAATATATTTACATCTTTTCTTTGTCTTGTTAAGATATTTTTATAAGGGACATAGCTCTTCTCTGTTATAGATTTCTTATTCAAAACCTGTTTAAAACTACTTGAATTTCACTTTTAAAACAAATGGTTTCAACTGTTAGACTAGCTATTTTAATTATTCATTCAATTTTCTAAGATTTCTAACAATAGAAAGACATAAGGTCGGGTGAATAAAAAAAAGCAAACGCTTTTCATCAGTAATTAGTCAGCTTACATGAAACTTCAGCAATTTTCTTTAAATTTTTATTCATGCAAAGCTGAACAATTACTCAGCGTTTTTGGAGTAAATTGCTTAGCTTTACGTGAATAAAAATTTGAGCTAGTTTCTTAAAATTTGTATTCACATAAAGCAGAACAATTACTCCAAAAACATTGAGTATTAGCAATTGCTTATTTTTACTCCCCAAGCCTATAATCATAAAACCATTGTAGAACAGAATCTAATATTATTTAAAACATGGCATAGATTTGGAAAATAGTTATGTGAAATATTTTAACATTATTTTGTATGATCAGGCTTGGTCGGGAAGCGGGTGCGATCGCACTCGATAATTGACCACAGAAATAATATTTAGTTGCGAAAAACCAGCTAGATTTTTTAGTCGTTGAGAACATTTCAAAAACAAATAAAAAAGCGCAATAAGAATAACTGGACCGATGAGAGACAGTTAAAAAAAGAAAAATAGCTTTTAATGTGAAAAAACTTTAAGCAAAATAAATTTATTAGAGCAATTATTTTTGAAACGTCGCTCTTTTATAATTTTTTAAATTATAAAAAATTAAGCGACACTTTTTATATAAAGTAACAATATAAAAAAACAAGTATTCTCCGATTTATCAAAGAGTATATATAATTTTTATTTATATACTTATGTCTTATTTCCAGTTGCAGATTGAGGAGGTAGGGTGGGGGTAGTAGGGCTATAGCCCCGGGACTCACAATGTTAGGGGAAATAGTCAAGAGAACCATTCAGTGTTTTTTTTAGTCACTTTTACGCTGTGGCACATAAAAAAGATCGCCAAAATAATGCAGCCCCCGGCCCTGAAAAGTCCAACAAGATTCAACCAGTAAAACTAACGCTAGATGATTTATTTATAAATAAAAAAGTTTTTTCAATAGCTGTTTTATGCTTCGCGTAGTTTAAAAAGTTTAATACATTTGAAACAATTCTTCTTAGTAAGATGAACAAATGAAATAATAAAATCATTGAGTTACTGTAGAAATTCAATTAGCTAGATAGAAATTAACTAAAAACGTTAAATTACTTTGCGAGGAGGAAGCGGAACTGCTTCACAATAATGCTGATGATGTTTAGTGAGTGGGCTTTATAATTTTAATTAGTATTTAAAACAGAAAAAAGTAACTAAGTATAACGAGTTTGTAAGAATGGCTGAAGCAAAAATAATTGAAGTTAGTAAACCAATTTCTAAGAACTTAAAAACTTTTCTTTCTTGGGAGAAAGAATCAGTTATCGGGTACACTGACAAAAATGGATTAGTGGTTAAAATTATTTGTATTAACTTTGACGATTATTAATGATTTCATTGACAACGCAATTATTATTAAAAGTATTTTTGTTTACAAAATCAATTGCACAAATTGAATAAAATAGATTACATTTGAATAAAATAGACATACATAAAATTACATAGATAAAAATACATTACATACATAAAAATACATTATATACATAAAAATACATTTCATACATAAAAAATACATCCCTTATATATATAAAATAAGAAGATACTAATAAAATCTATAATATATTTACAAAACGTTTTTTATTGATTTAAAACATTTATTATTGTAAACAAATAAAGTTAGTTTAAAACATTTATAGCTTTGTAGATATGGCTCTAAGAATTAAAATAATAGTTTGTTTGATAGTATATTCTTATAATAATATATGCTAGAAATCTCACGAAAACGTAACAAAATTCAAATAATACAATTTTTTAAAATATTTCAACAGAATACTCAGGACATTCGGTTAGTATTTTTTGAATACTCTAGAAATTTCGGTTAGTATTTTTTAAACAAATACAATTAGTTGTTCGTAGATTTGGCGGGTTTTTTGTGTTCGCGAATATTATTTTTTTATTTTTCCGCACTAAGATGTTTGAGAACATTTAAGTTTATGTATGATTCCATGTAAGTCCGTAAAACAAAAGATTTTAAAATTTACGATAAAATGAACTTATTATTTTGCGGACAAACAAGGAAGCATACATAAACTTAAATGTTCTCAAAATGGCTAAAAAATCTGACTAGTTTTTTGCAACTCAATATTATTTCTGTGGTCAGTTATTGAGTGCGATCGCACCCACTTCCTGACCAAGCCTGTATGATCATAGTTGTTTAGATGAAATAGCCAGATTTGCAGAGAGTAAAAAATAAGCACACATTGGGTATGAAATATAAAGCATTAATTTGAGGGTAAAGTAAAAGCTAATTCTTCATTATTTGTAATAGTAATAGTTTATTTTTTCCTTTTTTAAACATTTTCCAAAAAACTTATAACACAAAAGGCAAGCAATATAGCGGTGGTAAACACAGTAAATTTTAGTTGACTGCAATCATAGCTGTATGTGCTGCTAAAAAGAAATTAGAAATATTTGTAATGCAGTCTTAGTCAAAAGTTATTCCTGACCACATATGATATTTACGTTGAGGTAATGGCTAACACAGGTAATGGCTAAATCTGTAAAATCTAAATGAGTTTTTAGTTTGAAGTAATTTTTTGTTGTAAAGTTTTTTTCTTACTTTTCTGTTTATATTTGCGTTTAAATTTAAAATAAAATTTTTTGAGGTATTTAGGAAAGCTATTCAAAAAAATAATTTCATGGGATTACTGCAGTGACTGTACAAATGGAAAAGAACATAAAGTTATTAGAATGAAAAGTATTCTTTCTTAATTTGAGGCATGCATATATTAACCAAGTCTTCTGCTTCTTTTTGTTTTCTATAGCAAATATATAAGGCAAGCAAAAAGTTGTTATAATTGCCAAAAAACGTCAATCAAACTCTTTGTTGGGCTGTTGATTTTGTTGTATATAAGCATACAGACACAATGTGGTAAATATGGTCATAAATATTATTTTTCTGCATTAATTTTGTTGCAATTGTTCGAAGTTTGAAAAATTTTGAAAAATAATTAAGAAAAATGTTAGCTTCTATAACACATTCAAATAGGATGTGACCAGAGCCCCGGCCCCAGCTAAAAATGAAACTTTTTGCAAACCCAGCCCTTGCCCTGGCAAATCAATAAGATTTAGAAAGAGTTGTTAGCCAGGGCTAAAAAAAATTTATAATACTTTATATTTTATAGTTTTATACTTACACTTTTATTATATATTTTATTAGATATTAGATATTTTTATTAGATAATGGGATATATTTGTATATTTTATAAGTCTTTTCTTTTAACCCAGAAAAGGGTTATTATATAACCCTTTATATTATATCAATTATATAACCCTTTTCTGATCCATGCATGCATAATAAACGTTGTAAAATTCTATTTGTAAATCATGAAAATCATATCCATGCGTGGATCAGAAAGATCTATTCATTTAAAAAAATCTTAAATTACTTTAAACAAGTTTTTGATATAAAAGCTTTTCCCCACAAGTTTTCTTATTTACAATAGAATTAGGTAAACTTGTAGGGAATAAATAACTCGCAATAACTCGAACCCTAAAAACTTATACTTCCAGTAACTAAAAGTATTTTCAAATTCTTGTCAAACTCAATTTTTCTTAAAAAGCAAAACCATTCTCTTTTTCCTTTAGAGTTTTGAATTATTGTGAGTTGGCTGTATACTTATATACTTGGGTAACATATAATTAGAATTTCCAGGTGTGAGGTGTATTCAATTTTATAATTAATGTTAGTTTCATTCATATGTAAATCACAGCAACAAATTTTGTTAAAAATTATTTTGTTTAATCAAGCATTTAATTTTACTTTTATGTTTTAAATCATAATCATAAGAATACATAATATGGAAACGCAAACAAACGCAAACTGTTTCGGTTGTAATTTGAAACGCAAACTGTTTCCGTTGTTATTTGATTTAAACTTAATTCATTTAAAGCATGAATATAATCAGTGTCTAAAGTAAACAAGATATTGCAATTGAAGCATATTAAAACTGCATGATGAACCTACAAACCTGCACAGCCTCAGAAAAAATGACAAGCTTTTATGGTAAATAGTGATTTGGAATGTTCGTTCTATATGATTAAAGGAAGGATTTATAAACAAAGACACCAACTTTGCTGCAGATATAGATTTCTTTGCATCTAAAGTCAATAATTCACGTTGAACATTATGAATATAATCAGTGTCTTAAGTAAACAAGATATTGCATTGAAGCATATTTTAAAAAGTTTTAATGAATAATCTTTAAACATTTATAGGAGAGAGAATATAAAATGTTATAAAATATATTATAAAATATTACTGCCAAAACTGAAAAGCATAAATGAAGGTTATGCAAGTTTATTGAAAATAGACATCTATCTGCCATTTAATAATAGGAAGCAGTTCTTGACAAAAATCTTGTGCAAGAAATTTAATTTATCAATAGATAATATTGAACATATTAAAAAAAAATTAAATATAATATTATAAATTTAAAGTTAATAATAATTTATTTCTTTAACTCTTATATGAATCGCTAACTTGAAAAAGGGGACATGTTATGTGAATTTGGCAGGACATGTCCCCTTTTTCAAGTTAGCGATTCATATATAATGTTAATTTTTATTATATTAATTTTTACTAGTTGGTATGACCTGTACGATACGGGTCGTGGCAAATCTCATTCACACCCGACAAATTCTAAACTTGTTCCTTATTCTTTATACTTTAATTTATTTTAGTAAACGACAAAAAATAGATCAGTTTAAAGTTCTGTTAGTTGGTATAATGCGAACTTTTATTGCAAACCGAGTAAATCTACTGCTTGTTAAATTATAATTAATTTAAAAGAAAATTTAAATTAAATAATAGTCTAATTTAAATAAAATATATCGAATACCAGATATCTAATTTAAAAAATTGATGAGCAAATGATTTAAATATCATGACTGTTGTGGTCATTAAAATGTCTTGGTTCGCTAAAAAGTAAGCAGTTTGCATTTTTCTGATTACCTAAAGTTCTTGCCTTCTGGTTAACTTTTAACTTACTATACTTTAGAACTAATTAGTATTTTTACTTATTTACTTTTCTACATAATAAAAATATCTTTAGCTTATAAGAAAGTTGCGTAACATTTCTAGCAGTCATGACCAGTACGAAACGGGTTGAAGAACAAATGTTTTAAATATTTTGACTGTTGTGCTCATAGAAATGTCTTGGCTCGCTAAAAAGTACGCACTTAGCATTTTACTGACTACAGAAGTTCTTGGCTTCTGGTAAAATTTTAATTTATCATACTTAAGAATTATTTAGTATTTTTAATTATTACATTAATATTTTCTACATAATAAAAGAATAAAAGTATTTTTAGCATATAAGACAGTTGCCTATCAATTCTTCAGGTGTTTTTGGAAACTTATGCTTTGATATTATTTTAACTCTCTTATAAGGATTTGTTTAAAAAGGAAATTTGGACATTGAAAAATGGGCCAAGCCAAAATAGGCCTAAATATTTCAATTAAGTAAGCTTTATCTGCTTCATATTTTTTATAAAAGCCTTTCTGTAAAAAAAACACTTAACAAATTCATACAATCAAGCTGTTTTCACTGCAAAATTAGGCAAATAAATTTTTAAACCTATTGTTTGTGCAATCGAGACTTAATGCAAATGAAAACCGTCCTGGTAGTACACAGGGTGAAAAAAGTATAAGTGGTTTCCATTTACATATAAAAAGTTAACAGAAATTTAAAAAAACAAAGCAAAAATAGCCAGTATTTCAGTATTCAAAACTCCAAAATTATAAAGATAAAAAATAAAGAAACTTATTTGAGAAACAAACTAAATAGTTTTCTTGAGATAAAATAAGAAAAATAAATTTTAAAAAAACTACAAAAAAAATTATTCAAAATTTTATGCTTAAAAAAAATTGTAAGATGTCTTAATTGACACAAAATTAAATAATGACATGAAAAAAGTAAAGAAGGCAAAATTGCACTGCAAACCAATTAACCTGTTGCTGATTAAACAATCAAAACCTGTAAGAAAAAATACTTCATGTGTAGCAGAAAAAAAATTTTATCACTAAAAAAACAAAAAAATGTTATTCAACATTTGCAAAAAAAAAAAAAACTAATTTTTATTTAAACTATTAGCTAATGATCAACATAGTAAACTTAAAATAATTCAAGCTTACTAAGTTAAAACCATATTTTAACAGTAGACAAAGTAAACAAATAGTCTGTAGAGCACTAAAGTAGAACTAAAAAAATAAATTAACAACTAAATTTAAAATGTTTTTAATACATAATTCTTGCAGTTAAAAACATTAAAAAATAACTTTACCTTTACAAGATAATGATGGTAAAATAGTTAAATCAAACTAAAACTAAAAAATAAAAAGTATTGAAACGTTAATTTTTTCTTAAGTATGGTTCTTTTTATTAAAATTTTATTTTTTTGAATAGATAAGGACACATTGATAAAGAACAATTCTTTCATAATAAGTTTATTACGTTGTGTAAAAGTCATTGAAGTTCTTTCTTATTGCAAGTACTTAATAAACCTATGAATACCTGCAATAACCGGTGATTATGAAAATTTATTATTCAAAAAATTTTATAAAATTTATTATTTTGACATGGAGATTCATAAACACTGTCACAGCATCTCTTGAATCATTCTAAAATTTTGCATGTTTTGTTGACTAAAATTTTTATGGTGTTTAGTGTAAAAACAAAATGTACAACTCTCAACAAATTTTTTTGTAAATGTAACTTAATTTTTAACTAAATCAATATTAAAAGAAAAAAATATATATGTTTTTGAAAGAGTATAATTATTTACAAACAAAACTTAAAAAATAGATCAATAAAAATATACATATAAAACTAAATACATTTACATACCTCTTTTATTTGTAGATGTAGTTATGTATTTTCCACTGCCCACTATAACTTCTTAAACTGCATTTTTGATAAGGGTAATTTCTTCCCTTTAATAGAGGGAAAAACTTATTGCCTATTCTAGATATAGAAGACTTTATTTAAAATTTGACTCCTCCACTTTGAAACCCATGTTGTTGGACAGAATAATACAAACTGCTATTCAACAAAAACTTAAAAAATTAAACATTTAATTACATTTTCATTACATTAAAATAAATACCAACTTTAAAACTTAGGATAAAGATATATTAAAATTTAAAACTTACAATATATGATAAGCTATGAGACTATAATTAAAACAACAATCACATAAATATTGTTATTTAATATTTAAATAATTAGGAACTAAAAAAGTAAATTTGAAATATTTTTTAAAGGTAAATTTAACTTAATAAAATCTAACATGAATATTATCACCTGACAATAACACTGTGCTAAATAATTAGATTAATGTAAAACATGTTTGAGTATCTAACAAAAAAAAGCTATAAAAAATAAAAAACAACTTACTTATATCTAAAATATGCTCATCTTCAGCTTCCATAAAATTAACAGCTTGTTGAGAAACAATTTCTACACATCACCCACAAAACAGAACATGTTTCATTAACTAAAATATTAAAAAATCAAACTTTAGTAACTATAAAAACAGATTGAAAATTACAAAATACGATTATAAATAGAATTCATAAATAAAAAAATATTCAATAAATATAGTTTTACGATAATGATTAAAGAGATATTCAAAGATATTTAGAGATTCATGAATGTTTAAAAAGTAAAATAAATACTTATCGCGTGCACTTCTACAGTGCCTCGTGCATCTCATGTTATTTTAATCATCACAGTAATTGATGCGCTCTCGGTAAAGAATGTTTAACAGGGGCGTTGATAAAGAGCTGTAAATCTCTAAAGTTTCTTATTATGGTAATATTAAATAGTTTAACTTTTAATTATTTTTAGAAACAATAAATTTTATAAAATAATTTAGTTTACATATAAAATTAAAATTTTTAATTATGTTCTAAATAAAAATATACTTTTTAAACCCCCTTACCATTTTTAAAAAAAGTTAAGGTCGCCGCGTGGCAAGTTCATCAGCTTGCCACGCGGTTTTGTTGTTTAAAATGCAAATCAAAAGTTATATAGATTTTATATTCTATATATAAACATGTTTTTTACTAATTTTCCTTGCTCAATTTAGTTGTAAATAAACTTGAAAAGTTTAACTAAAATAACATGAGTATCTCAATAATGACACATGCGCAAAAAAAAATTAATAAGAGAGTCGCCGATGGTAGGACTTGAACCACGACTAACATAGTTAGAAGCCCAGCGCTCTAACCACTCTACTACACTGTCACGTTGAGTCTCGATGATTTTAAATTTTATAAAAATTGTTTTTAACGGATATAAACACAAAAGATTAGAAATTAAGCAAAGGTTGACGAAATGCAGTTCTTAAGTGAAAATCAAACTGTTGAACTTGACATATGTTTAAGCATGTTTTAACATTACATAACATGAAGTTTAGGTGCGTACGATATGAGTTTCACATTTGCTCACGTTTTCTTATAAAGCAAAGGTAAGACTCTTTCTCGTCACTACCTCGGATGCAATGGTTGCCAAGAGTATCGTGTCAAACAGGCTCGAAAGCGCACTACTACTACTATTAAATCCAGTATTATTATAAAGAGATTATATTATTTTATTATATTAATTCATATATAATATTAATATTATATAAGAGAGGGATTTGTGAAATATGAACAAAAGCATGTCAAAAAGTAATATTGTACTTTCTCTTTATAAACAAGTTTGCAATGATCCAGAATCAAGTGAAGTTAGTAAGAATTTGCTAAAGCACTTACTTACATTGTTGGTAAAAGTTTGTTCATTTTTTTAAGACCTGTTCATTGCAATCTGAAGTCAAGAGGAGAAGTGAAAAAAATTGACATGATTAGTTTGCTGAACATAAAAAGCTATTTTCATAGTCACATTTTTAAAACATTAATGGTATAACAACTACTTAACTCTAACTTTAAAAAACGAATACACTGGCAAATACATAAAATATGCTCATGATTTACTAGTATCAGAATTAGTATCACAAAAAACTTGAACGCTTAGGGCTCATTTTATCTAATCTCCCATTTTGCTATGCTATTTCTAAGTTCATATATATAAATTACTTTTTTGTTTGTTTGTTGTTTTGCTTGTGTTTGTTGTTGCTATTATATTTGAGTAATATTATAGTAAGTAAGGTATGCAAGCTAGCTCCCAGCAGCAGGCTATTTCAGTATGATGTCAGGTTGCTTACCTTAGTACGATTTTGGTTAATATATATATATATATATATATATATACAAATAGTATTGCATATAATATATATGCAATACTATTTGTATATATATATATATATATATATATATATATATATATATATATACATTTATTAAAGTTATATATCTTTTTATATTTATTATAAAATAATTGCTGCGCTTTAACTTATAAAAAAAAAATATATATTATAAAAAAAAAAGTTCAACTTAAATTTTGTGCAAATTTTTGATGCATCTGTTTATTTAAAATTTAATTTTGAGTAATAAAAAAATGTTAGAAAGGAAAACCAAAAAAACAATTGCAATTAAAATAAGCAAATTTATTTTTAAGAATAAATAAATATAAAATATTGAACAATATTTAGTAATATTTTTAAATAAATTTGTCAGTTAAGTTAAACCCAAATATTAACATTAATTTTAAGAAACTTAAATATATTTTTTAAATCAAAATTAATTTTTTTTTAAATTAAAATAAAATTATATATTTTTATTAAATTAGTTTTATATTAAATTATTTTTTTATCAAAATTAAATTATATCATTATGCTATTATGATCTTAAATCAATCATTATAATAAAAATATAATAGTTTAAAAGTTAAAAAATGATAAAAAGTTACTTAACCAAAATCGATTACTGTTTACATAAAATCGCTTAAGGCAAACGTAAATCACTCTACATGTATCGCTTTAAAACAAGGTTTGATATAAACACAAAAAAATATATATATAAACAACCCTCGAAATTGGGAAAAATGAGGTCGGCAATAATTTCCAGACCTCAATCTTTTAGAGGTCTGCATCAGGCTGGCAAAAAAATTTGATACAAAGGTCTTACCATAAAACATAGAAATTAAGTGATTAAGTTTTTTTGCCAACCTCAAACACTTTTATATATATATATATATATATATATATATATATATATATATATATATATATATATATATATATATACACACTAATACTATATACTAGGGCTGTATATAAATATGCCTAAAAATGCATTTTTTAAATATTTATATTAATGTTATGTTTCTTTTAAGGTGGATTTGACCCAACTCCAGATATTGAAATGAGTGATAGTTCCATTATTACTGATACTACAAATAATAATGTACAATTTGGACCTGAACCAGAAAAATTATTAGAAATCTCTGATGACAGCATAGAAAATATAGATATATCTATTGAGGATATACCTGATGAATTTCCGGTTACTAATCTGTATGAACTTGAAGAAAGAATATTTACTGAGAATTGGTCCATTCCATTCAAAAAAAATGAGTCTTTAGCTAAGTGTTTATACAGTGCTACAAAATTAGCTTTTTATGAAAAAAGTGATATAGATACTAACTGTGCACATTTTGTTGATAGAATCTTACCTGAGTGCTTTAGCAAGTTGATGTTTTCTCCTGCTGTGCGTAAATGGCAACCTGATATACATGAAGGTGTATTTAATATGGTGCAGTTGTTCATTGACTTTGCAGCAACAAGATTGAAATATCAGCCATTGCCAGTTAAACTGCTTGGAATATTGTGCAAATGTTTTGATCCAGAATCAGAATTTCATTTCAAAAATAGATCAAGAAAATGGAATCGAACCTATTATGAAGATATATTTGGTTATGAAAAATGTCCTGCTATGAGTCCCCCATACACTTCTTACAAGGTAAGTTTGTTTACATTACAAGCTTTTAAAGTATTTAGTCAATTTTTTTTGTTAAATATTAATTTTATTTTTATCGTTAATAAATTTTATAATTAAGATGTTTATCTGTTGCAAACTTATTGATTTTAAAAACTTATCGACCTACTTTTACTGTAAATTTATCTTAAATTTACACTTACACATAAGTACAAAATTTCATTAGAATATTTATATAGAAATTTGATTTTGTGTGTGTGTGTGTGTTACTTCTCTCAACCTTTAAATACTGAAAAACAAACTTTAAAAAGTATAGTTTTGAAGATGAGGTATTAAAACAAATTTTTCAGGCGGTGCTTTGGTATATTATTGTGCGGTGGATTTTTTAAGGATTCTTTATAAAATTATAAAAAAATGACAAAAAATGTTTTAAAAGAAAATCCAACCCTTCAAAAGATGATATTTAAAATTAAAATTATTGCAATGCCATAATTAAAAATTATGGCATTGCAATAATTACTTACATTGCAATATATAATATACATTTTAATACATAGTTTTACTAAACGCAATAAAAAGAATCTCACTTGAATTAAATTTAAAATGATCATGAAATTCAAAATGTTTCAAAGATTTTTTTAAAATGTTGTAGTTGCATTTTAAAGCTAGACAAAAACCTGAAATCACACCACTAGGATTGTAACAGTTACATTGTAACTAAAAAAAAAAATTTACAACAATTAAGATATCCAGTCCTAGGCAATCCCTCTCTATTTTTTAGTTTTTATAAAAGTCTAATTGTATAAAAAATAAAGCAAAAACAACAAAAATCAACAAAGTTTATAAATTCAAACATTTTATTTAAGACATCTTGTACTACTTAGGGTTTCAGTACTACTGGTAGTACTGGTATTTGGTTGTATAATGAACATTAGTATTAACAGTATTTGTTCTCTAAAATTTTACTTATTATCTTTTGAAAATTGCTTTTTAAAAATTGCTTTTTGAAAAACGTTTTTTCACTTTTAGTTATTTGTTTATAAACTAAATGTTTTACCCTAAATAAACTCTTGAATTAAAAAAAATAAGTTGTTTAACCATTGAATTTTCCGCTAATGTGGACTTAAACTAATAATGTATCTTTAAGTATTTTAATTATCCTTTTTAATGTAATGTATCTATTTCTGACATTATTTTCAAAAAATGGTATATAATGTCAAAAAGCAAATAACAGAGAATCTATTGTTTTTAGTAATTTATGTTAAAAGATTTGGTAGACTTTTATATGCAGTAGTATGTTAGAGGTAGAATACTAACCTCATATTTATAAGTGTTGAGGTTTAAATTTAAATCCCTTATGCCTCTAAAATAACACTTTACCTGTGTCTCTGCACTGAAGCCTTGTATAACAAGGTTTGTGTTTCTGAGTTTCAATTTGAGAATGAGTTGCAAATAAAAAAGGAGCATCCTTGGCTGTAGTGTAGTGCTGTAGTACTCTGAAGCCTTGCGAGGTGTATATATGTGTATGCATGTGTGTGTTGTGTTTTTGTGTCTATGTGTGTTCAAACTCTTTTATAATGATTAACACATAAATATATTATTAAATAAATATATTAAATATATTATACAAAAAGTATTAAATGTCGTTATTATTTATTGTAAACAATTAATAAATATCCATTCCAATATTAATTCTATAAAACATTTTTAATGATAAATAAGCAAAACCCCAAAATGGATTATGGAAAGAGCACAAGTGATAGTAGTAATAAAAAGTACTGCAGAAGTATTTCATGTGTAATAAAAAGTATGGTGTTTTGAATGTGAAAAATAAATTAAAACATCTAGCAGCAGCAAAATTAGACTCATTACATACATATTTGTAAAATGCTCGACAAATGAACATGTCAAAAACAGGTGTTAATAAAGGTACAAGATCTAAACACCTGTAAAAAAATTCGCAAAAGGCACAACATATTTAAAGCAAATTATGTCATATTTTAACAATAAAACAGATCAATCATTCTCTGCAGTTTCTTGCATGGTTGCTTAGAATGGCTTGCCACTCATTTATTTTCATCAACTGATTATTATCACATTTTACTTCAAACTTTTTTCCTTCGAACATATTTTAAAATCTTCAAATACATAAAAAGAATATTTATAGACTGTTGAGAAAATATCAAAAAAAATGTTTCATGAATTGTATTCTTTTAAAGTACAAGATAAATGATTTCAGTTTAACATTAGGTTAATGGATGTCATTAAGGAATCAGTAATATACAAATGTTAATATTCATACAAATATCATATTTTGTAATACTAGTCTTATTATATTGTATATTATATTGTAATATAGTATACAATATAATAAGTGTAGTTTATATAAATAATATTTGTATAGTCTTAGATGTTAAAAAGTTATATGGTGTTAATTGACGAGCTGCGTCTTCTAACTAATAAAAAACTAAAAAACATTTCTTTAACTTTCGTTGATTTTCGAAAAATTTTTCAAACTTTTGATGTCTTAAAATGTGTTAGCAGACTAGTAATAGAACACTTGGCAATCAAGGTTCAAGTCTTAAGTTCAAGCTCAGAGTTCAAGTCCATCCTTTTATTTGTGCTTTTTCCTTGGTATTAAAATTTTATTTTTATTCATTTATTTATTAAACAATATAGTTACATTTTTAACGCATATGTTTGCATTGATTAATCTACAAATACTTTAAACTCTATTATATTTATTTTTTGCCTAATTAAATACTTTTAAAAAAGTACTTATTTTAAATCAAAAAATTGATTGATTTTATAATTAAATTTCATGTTTTAGGATCCATTTGGTTGGCTGGTTGACTTATTTAATCGGTTTTCATTAAAAGGTGGTTTAGATGCTCTTATATCTCAAATAAATAATGTTGAAGCTTTAACTCCAAATATTTTATCATGCCTATGGAAACCACTTGGATTGTGTGCTCCTTATTTAAACAAAGATGTCTTAAGTATCAAGTTAAGCGATTGTGCTTCAAATGTTGTGAAGTTTGTTACTGAGCTTAAAGAAAGTGACATGAAAGAAAAAGTAAATTTTAAAGTCAACACTTATTATTTTAGTTAATATTAGTATTTTAAATTTATATTTTTTTTAGGAAGTTTTTTCTTAGCTATCTTGTTATATTTCTTTTTTTTCTTATAAAATTGTATTTTTTAAATCCTAAAATGTGAATACCAATAATATTAATATACAGAATAGATATATCAAAATCTGATTGTTTTTATAATATAATCTATGATGAACAGCATGCACCTAAAACATTTAGTGGACTTGAAGATTTTAGTTCCAATTTTTTTAAATAATTTTTACAAATGTAATCTTTAGAAAGGATTCTGTTATTGGGTAATAAATATTTATAGAAATAGTCTGTAACATTATCTAAATATAAAAAAAAAAAAAAAATTAAAGAAATTTTTATATTGCTTTTGCATATATGTAGGAAGTGGATAAAGTTTTTGACCTTCTACGAACACTTAGTGTAGTATGTGAAGCATTGTGGAGTGACAAAACAACTCATGTAAATCAACTTCATTTATCTACATTATTAAAAATGCTTCACATAGCACATTTTAATTCACGAATGAATGCCTTGAAAGAACTATGCAGGTTGATTAAAGATTGTGAATCAAAAGAGCGTGGAACTAATGTTTTACAATATGATGTCATAATGAAATGGATGCTAGACAATAAAGTGTTGTCAATAGCTTTTTCTAGTATGTGTTGTTGTTATTTGTTATTATGAAACTGTATATTACCTGAGGGTAAAATCATTATTGATATATTTTTAGTTTTATATGTGTAATAATTTTTATTTTTATATTTTAATTTTATGAGTATTTTAAATTTTAAGTTTTATTATTATCTAAAATTCTTAAAATTTATTTGGTTAGACATTTTGCATCAATCTCAGTATTGTGAAAAATTAAAAAAAGTTGTGGAATTTGTATGCACAAAAATATCATTAGAAGAACTTACAACTATATGGTCTATGCAATCTGGTAAACACATCACTGTTGTTGATAATATTCACAATATTATTGCCAGTGCAGCACAGAACTTTTCAACTAAGCAGTTAGATCATTTGATTGAACTTATTCAGGCTGTATGTTTATTTATTGTTGTGCATATTGTGTATGTTTTCTATTTGATATAATTTTTTTATGTAAAACTTTCTAACACTTCTTTATATTTAGATTGTATTTAGTAAAGAGTATTATATAATATAATGTTAAATAAGTATATAAAGTGATATTTTATTATCTGTTTACTTGAATTTAATTAAATTGACATTTTATTATCAGTTATCGACATAAATAAGTATTACATTGATATTTTATTATCAGTTTCAAAGAAAAGTGAACTGGGACTAGAATGCATGTTATATCTTATTCAAATTTAAATTCTAATTCAAATTTAATATCTAATTCAAATTTAAATTCTAATTCAATTCAAAAATTAAATTCTAATTCAAATGTTGTATGATAGACTGATTATACACTATTACAAATTGATTATATATGTATATATTATATAAATTAAAGATTAACATACAGAAGGATTCAAAATATAACTAACTTTAAACAAAAATACTGATTTCTTGATATATTTTACAGTGCAGGATGCCACCTAAAAAAATTTACATTGCAGGATGCCACCTAAAAAATTTTACAGTGCAGGATGCCACCTAAAAAGTTTTAAACAATCTTAATTTTGTATTTATTTTTATACTAATTAACTTCTCCAAGGCTATACTCTTGAATCCTTAATACAGGTAAGTGGGGGGGGGGGGGGAAAGAGATAGAGATTTTTATGTCTTTTTTATATAAATTTCAGTTTATAAATCCAAACTAATATTTTTTACAAAACATGCATAAAACTATATAAATCTAGCATGGCTTGTGGTCAAATGCACATTTTCTAACAGCTGTTTTATAATAATTTCGATAGGATTTAATGTTGATATAAGTTTTACACTTTTGTGAGGAATAAATTAAAAGCTCATTTTTAATAAATCAAGATTTACTTGGTTGGTGATTTTTAAAGCCTGTTTACTATGAAAAAGTGTTTTTATCAGTGACTAAAATAATTATTTTCTAATTTTTAAGGCCAATTTTCACTGATTTTTTTTTTGATAACAAGTAAAAATTAAAAAACCCCTGGGATGGGGTAGGGGTCTCAATAAGGGTGGGTGGGAAAATTTTTTAAAAATTAATAAACGTTCCCCTCTCCTTTTTTTTTAAATTAGGGGCTCGAGAAAAAGCCTTAATTAAAATAATTGCTATTTTTCTTATAACTTTGTCAGATTGTGATTCGGTTCCAATCTTGAATCATTTATTATAAAAGTTTATCACCCTGTTACTGTAGTAAATTATAAGCACATTGAAACATGTCAATCTTGATTTAAAAATGTTTCTTTATAAACAGTTGTACCTTTATCACACTGACAATAAAACATTTTTTAAAAGTTTTCCATAAGCTTATATATAAAATATTTTAAAAATATTTTATATTTAAGCTTATGGAAAAGACGAGCATGTCAGACAAATATATCAAAGAAAAAAATTTGATTTATCTATTATTCTTGATATATCAAAAGCTATACTATATTAAATATTACATATATAAATATATATATATATATATATATATATATATATATATATATATATATATATATATATATATATATATATATATTTAATTTATTTTTTAACATCTTCGCTTCCAACAAGGCTGCAAGCAACCACTAATTAGTGTTGGAAGTTACTGGAAGAGAAAAGATGAAGATTGTAGAGCAAGATAACGGTTGACAGACGACTTAAAAGATTGCAAATTATATGAATCAGAAAAGCAAGATGAAGGAAGCGAATTCCAAAGAACTGATGTTCGAGGAAAAAAGCTTGACGAATAAGAGTTTTTGGAGCACTTAGGAACAATAACAGAAAAAGGATGAGACTTAATTGAATGACGAGTAACACGAGAATGAATTTTTGTAGATGGCACAAGAGACGCTAGCTCTTTAGAGCAGTGCCCATAATAGTATTTGTAAAAAAGAGGAAGAGAAGCAACATTACGACGATGTGACAGAGGTTGAAGTTTGGTTGCAAGAGCAGGTCCAACTATGTTTACAATGCGTTTTTGCACCTTGTCTAAAAGAGAAAGGGTATCATTAGAAGATCCACCCCAGATATGGCAACAGTATTCCATACAAGGCCGGATTTGAGATTTATAGAGATAGAGAATAGAATCCAGAGTAAGAAAGTGACGAGCTTGATAAAGAGAAGCGACTTAAGCAGATGCTAATTTTGCAACGAATTTGATATAAGGTTTATAAGAAAGATCAGAAGTAAGAGGTAATCCTAGAAGATGAAGGGTAGATGACTCATCGAGTACATTACAGTTCATAAATATAGAAAGGTCTAAATTATTGCGATAACGATTGGCTGAAAAAAATTGAGTTTTATCTGAATTAAAGTTCACCAGCCACTGTGAGCCCCATGCTGTAGCAGAAGTGAGATTCTTTTCAAGCTCAAATGCCCCCTGCAAGCAATCAGAGGGAGTTGGCTTCTTATCGTGACAAGAATAAATGGTAGTATCATCAGCGAACAATGCCACCTTAGATGTGAGAATATCTGGTAGATCGTTAATGTAAATTAAAAAGAGTATAGGGCCAAGGATTGAACCTTAAGGAACCCCTGAGGTTACAGAATAAGAAGAAGAGTGCTGTCCATCAAGGACAATTTTATAGTACGATTGGAAATAAAGGATTCAATAATCTTAAAGATGTTTCCAGATACATCGTAAGAAGAAAGCTTGTGGAGAAGACCAGCATGCCAAACTTTATCAAACGCTTTAGAAATGTCAAGAGCGATGGCCTTAACCTCTCCACCTTTATCTAATGCGCGATAAAACCTATCGGTTATTATTGTTAGCAAATCAGCCATAGAACAAGAGGATCGAAATCCATATTGATGATCAGAAAGTAGGTTATGAGATTCAAGATGAGAGATTAAGTGTTTGTTAATTAAAGATTCAAAAACCTTGCTTATGATAGGAAGAAGGCTAATGGGACGGTAGTTGAACAAATCAAGTCGCTCTCCAGAATTTTAAAAATAGGGATAACAGATGCTGCTTTCCACAGGCTGGAAAACAAGACTCTGATAAGCACTTGTTAAATAGTTTTGAAAAGATAGATGACAGCTCCAGAGAATACTTCTGCAAAACTATAACAGGTATGTTGTCCGGGCCACAAGCTGTAGAAGAGTCTAAGCAGGAAATCACTTTAGATACAGAAGCTGGAGTGATACAGATGTCGAGCAGTGGATCAACCTGTTTGACGGCTATATCAGGTAGAACGCAACTAGTGGCATCAAGAAATGATATTGATTAAAAGTTCTTGGCAAACAATTCAGCTTTGTCTTTAGGTGGGGTGACAAAGTCTGAACCGTACAAAAGAGGTGGAATTACAAACTTGCCCTTATTATTGATACTATTAAAGATTCTCCAGAAGTCACGAGAGCCTAATTTTTGTGATAAAATACGAGATTTTATGAACTGAGAATAGCGGGCTTTGGCGTTAGACAAAACCTTTTTACAATGGTTCCTAGCAGTAGTAAACAGACGTCTGTTTTCTGGAGAATTGTTTTGCTGATAGATATGGAAGTAATGGTTTCGAATGGCAGTTGCAGCAGCACAATGTGAGGAAAACCATGGAGAAGAATGAGGCTTGACCTGGTAAACTTGACCAAGTAAACTACATGTCAATAGATAAGCAATCCAATTTTTTATGGAAACCATATATCAAATCCATTGCAAAATGTGTTGCTTTATCTGGAGCAGATCTTCAAATGATACCCTTTCTCTTTTAGACAAGGTGTAAAAACGCATTGTAAAACTGCTCTTGCATCCAATTTCCAACCATTATCACATTGTCGTAATGTTGCTTCTCTTTCTCTTTTCTACAAATACTATAATGGGCACTACGCTAAAAAGCTAGCGTCTCTTGTGCCGTATACTCAAATTCGTTCTTGTTACTTGTCATTTAATTAAGTCTTGTCTTTTTTATGTTACTGTTTAGTGGTCTAAAAACTCTTATTCGCCTATTTTTTTTTTCTCAAACATTTCTTTGGAATTCGCATCCCTTATCTTGCTTTCCTGATTCATATAATTTGCAATCTTTTTAGTCATCTGTCAATCATTATCTTGCTCTAAAATCTTTATCTTTTCTCTTACAGTAACTTCCAACTCTAATAAAGAGTTGAAAGTTACTAAAAGTAAGTTTTTTTTTTTCAACATCTTTACTTCCAACAAAGCTCCAAGGTTGCTTGAAGCCTTGTTAAAAGTGAAGATTAAAAAAAAAAAAAAGATACACAAAACTATTCACAATTTCTTAGCTAAAAAAGACTCTCTAAAGAATTGTCTCTTAATTGACTACTAATGGCATTTTGAATTAAGTCATTTCTAGAAATAAATATTATCACCAATCAATAGCTTAAGACAGATTTAAACTTCTTGCTAAAGAAATAAGGCAATGAAAGCGATTTAGTGAAACTTTTGCACAAAGATTTTAATGAAAAAAAAAAGATTGACATAAAATTAATAGTAGCTAAAGGAGTAAAGTTTAGCATTACTGTCAAAGAAGTTGTTGTTTTAGGAGGACAAATATTTTGATATTAATATTTATGATAAAACTGATATCACAATTTTTGTTCATGCAGTACACTTAATATGGTTTTTAAATAATGAAACAACATCCAAGTATCTTTAAAATATCAATTAAAAAAAAATTGTTTGCATTATTGTCATGACTTTATCATATACTCCTTAAATTTTATGATGATAATAATAGCAAAAATAATTCATTCAACGAGGCACAAATTTTGAAGATTATTGAGTGTGAAAGTAATATCGACTTCCAAGATTTACTTAAGTACTAACATAATTTGATAAAATACATCAAAATGTCAACTGTTTGAAATCGCGCTTTTTAATCGAAAGTCAAGCTTTTTGGAAAAGAAACTGAGCTTTACCTTGATAAAAAATTCCCTTCAAGCAGGGCCACTCAACTAACTGTTAATTTTGCATGTTTGATCCCATTAATCGTGGCTCAACACAAATGATGCCTCTAATTTTTATCTACAGTCCAAACATCCTTTTGTCCATTGCCCCAATCTGCACACACCTGAGCTCTACCACTAATCCTAAGAGGGATTTGCCATTTTCAAGAGAAGTTTGACAGTTCCTATTGAACATTTAAAAAGCTGAAGGTTAGCATAAAATAGTTTGGTATTTCACTAAAAAAACTTGAACAATCTAAAAAAGAGATTAAATAGTAGTGTTTGATGACCTAGTGTATCTATATATATATACAATATAACTTGTACCATACTATATACATCTATATTACAACATATATTTATATATAAAACATATTTTGAAGACAATATATTTTGGTCATATTTTTTCTGGTCAAGAAAAGATCAATATATCCTTGAAAAACCTCAATTTGTCCTTGAAAAGTCCTGAAAATGTCCTTGTCCTTTTTACATTAGCTTTTGGCTGACCACCCTTTTAATGTAGTTATTATTTTCATTACATATACCATTATATATATTTGTAGTTATTATTCTTTTAAAAAATATAAGTTCTAAAAAATATTATTTTTTAGATATATTACATACATTTTTAGATATATTACAAACTTCCTAAATTTTGCTCTAAAATAAATTTTTAATTTGCTATAAAGATAAAAGTATAGTTTTAAAAATTCCAAAGTTGCAAATCAAGCTGCCTAAGCTAACATGTGTTTTTTATGTTTTTTTTTTGTCAAAAAGAATGTTGTGACATGTGAATGTTTTGTCAAAAAAAATATTGTGTTTTTTATCAAAAGAATAATAAAATAAAAACAGCAACAATGGTTTCAAAGAGATAAAATTAAAATAACGAAAGTTTTAATAAACTTTCAAATAAAATATTACAGAAAACCAACAGAAAAGCAAATGTTTTGTTCAAATTCTTTGTAAAATAAATTAAAAATGACAAAACGTTTTAATCAAGTTCTTAAAATGTTTTAATTAAATTCTAAGTATTTAAATAGTAAACAAAACAAATAAAATAAAAATAGAATAAAGAAAATTTTTATTAAATTTCTAAATGAAATAATTATAATTAAAATAAAACAAAAAAAGCAAAACATTTTAATTAACTTCTAAATAAAATTGGTTTTAGTGGTTTTATACTAATTCTTCATAAAATAATTTAAATAAAAATGGTAAAATAAATTTTTATGTATAAACCTTTTATTTAAGTAGCAAATATAGTTTCGTTTTTACTTAACTTTAACATTTTTTGTTGAGTTGTTATATGAAAACCCATTTTGCCCCATTCGCCCCATGGAAACACAAACATTTCATTTAGTGTTGTGGCTAGTGGGTTGGAAACCTTTAGGCGTATAAAATTGCGTTAATAATATTAAAAAAAAACCAATTGGTGTTTTAAAATACAAGATGCAAATACAGTTTCGTTTTTACTTAACTTTAACATTTTTTGTTGAGTTGTTATATGAAAACCCAATTTGACCCATTCATAAATATATATATATGTATATAAATATATATATATATATATATATATATATATATATATATATATATATATATATATATATATATATATATATATATATATATATATATATATATATATATAAAAGAAAAAACTATAAACGGCTGCCTAATCACCCGAATGGAACTTTGAAAGAAGAAATTTACTTTTATGTCTACATTTAGAAACTAATTCATTACTCTTATTTAATAAGTTATCATTAGTATAAGATATTTTGAGATACTTTTCAAATAAACAAAGGTTGCAACGTTTTACTGTGGGTTTTACGTTTTACTATATATATATATATATATATATATATATATATATATATATATATATATATATATATATATATATATATATATATATATATGTATATATATATATATATATATATATATATATATATATATATATATATATATATATATATATTAACATTAACTCCTTAAATTTGCGAAAGGGACCCTAAATTCGCTAATGTAAAGTTGCTTATAAAATTGGGGTGTGTAATTCCATTAATTCTAAATAAAGTAATTAAAATAAAATTAGACAATTAAATGTTTTATTTGAATTCCTAATAAAATGGTAAAAAGATCCATTTACTTTTCCAAGTTTTTAAACAAACATCGATGTTTGGCATAATGTTTTTCTGTCAATTTAATGCTGAATTTTTCTGTTTGCCAGATTGTTGTATGTATGTATGTATGTATGTATGTATGTATGTATGTATGTATGTATGTATGTATGTATGTATGTATGTATGTATTTTAGTAATTCTATTCATTTTTATTTAGAGTTTGAAAGAAAGCGATAATGACGAAGGAAAAGCTAATGAAGGAATTCTTATTATGGTGGGGAAAATCGGAAGAGATATTCATGATGAAAAAATTGTGATTAAGGTTTGCGTACTTAAAAATTTTTTTATGCAAAACAGTTTTGCTGATAAATGTCACTTTTGCTTATAAATATGTTCTTTTTGCTATTAAATATGATAAATAAATATTAGGATCAAGTAATAGCGGAAATATTTAATTTATTAAAATAAAAACATTTCCTATGTCACAAATTGATTAAGATCAGAATTGAAAGTTTATTTGTCTTTTTAATATGCAAGTTTGTGACAATTTGCAGTTAGTTTTTGTGAAATGTTTTGATGCAAATAAAATATTTTGCCCACATATAGAGTTGTACTTTTCAATTTTTATTTGGTTTGTTGTTATTCACCCTCTAAATATTTACAGCT
This sequence comes from Hydra vulgaris, assembly GCF_022113875.1. Taxonomy (NCBI): domain Eukaryota; kingdom Metazoa; phylum Cnidaria; class Hydrozoa; order Anthoathecata; family Hydridae; genus Hydra; species Hydra vulgaris. The sequence goes on from NC_061169.1 coordinate 21,495,630, forward strand.
AAAAATAATTTAAAAAAGGGATAAATAATTGATTTTAAGGAGGCATTTTTTGCCTTTAACGTCTTGTGAGGATATTTTTTTTCCACTTTATTTTGTGTCCTTCCTCTAATTAGTGTAAACTTCTGTTGTAAAGATTCTCTATAGTTTACATCTATAAGTTTCTATATATATTAGAATAGTTAAAACTTGACAAAATTAAAAATTTTCTTAAAAAACTTAAAAATTATTTTACAAAGCCTATAATAACTACTTTTTTCAGCCTTGATAGATAATCTAATATAAATATGTGTGTGTGTGTGTGTGTGTGTGTGTGTGTGTGTGTGTGTGTGTCTATATATATATATATATATATATATATATATATATATATATATATATATATATATATATATATATATATATATATATATATATATATATATATATATATATATATATATATATATATATATATATATATATATATTGTGATGTTAAAACAAAAGTTGCAAAAGTAAAAAAAAATTTTAGTTAAATACATTACTTAATTTTAGTTTAATTTTTAAGTCAAAAGTTTTTTTTCATTTTCAAACATTTTCATGTTTGAAAATATTTATTTTTCTTTCGAAAAGCAATTAAGAAAGTTATGTAAGAAAAATATATTTTAATTTAGTTTATAACAGGGATTATCTTTTTCCGGATATTTCTGGAATTCCGGAAATATCTGGAAAAGCTAAAAGTTGAGTCCGGAAAGACTCAACTTTTAGCTTTTCCGGATATCAAAAATGTTTTCCATACATACAAGTTAAGCTATATACTTTTCTAATATATTTGTTTTTTATACTTTTTCACTCAATATTCATACAAAAATCAAGTAAAGTTAAAAAAAATTAAAAACAACTCAGCTAAAAGCAAAATAAGGAGGAATATAAGAGAAAATATATTCCGGATATTTAACCCTAATGATTTTCCGGATTTTTAAAATATGACCTGGATGATCTATGTTATAAGTATATTTTACATTTATTATGTTTATTCTGTATATTTAAGTATATTTTCTTCTTTTTGTTGTTTAGTTGCTGGGTATGCTTTGGGATTATTGGCACACCACAGATTTACCACTCTGTTTACTTAATCAAACAGTTCAATCTCATTTGGATATTTTGACTGATTCAACAGTTATTAAGGCTCCTGTCAAACTTGATTATATATCTAAATGTGTTGCAGACCTAAAAAGTAAAACAGTTGTAGTTCCTGCATTGCGACACATCCTACATAATTTGCAAGCAATGATCAAAGTTCATTTTTCAAAAAATGGACATGTAATTTTTTTGAATTGCAATTTTGATTTTAAATAATATATTTTATATTTTAATAAAAATTATGATATAAATATAATTTGTTATTTCAATTATTTTTTATTTTTTATTATTTCTTTTAGTTGAGCTTTGTTTAGACTTTCTTTATGGTTTATTTTTTAAAATTACTAAAAGTATTTATTTATAATTTATGTAATTATTACTATTATTATTATTAATTACACAGGTCAACAAAAAAATTTTTTTTTCCTGTTGCCGAGTAAACAATTAGTTTTTTTTATTGCATTTCTCATTTTGATTTCAAATATGTAACTCATTTTTCAACATCACATTAAGTTGTAAAGATATTTGGGTTCAAATTTTTAGTATTTGGGGTATAATCTCCAATATTGTCGAAAAAAATTGTCGACCTGGGTCTCAAAAAAAATGTATTTTCATAGAGATTTTAAAAATGTTATTCGTTTGTAATAAAAATAAGTACTTTTTGTATTATTGCTAAAAAACATATTGTTACAATTTTTTAAAGAGTCTTGAGCATTTTTTCACATAATTTTTTTGTCAATAAGTTTTAAAGAAAAATATTTATGTTTTCTAAAATTAATTATAATTACTAACACAGGTCAACAAAAAAAATTTTTTTGTTGACCTGTGTTAGTAATTATAATTAATTATATATGGGATGCTGTGTTAGTAATTATAATTATTTATATATGGGATGCTGTTTTTAATGATTTATAACTTGTTATAACTTTACGTACAACAAGAAATGTCGCAAAAACACTTAATCATTAATTATAATCAATCGCAAAGTTTTTTTTTCTCTTTTAACTTTATAAAAAATAATGGGCTTTAATTTTCAGATTTAACTATATTTACAATTGATTTATATCAATAATATATAAATCTATAATAGTTAAATCTATGATTATTATTAATTATAGCATAATTCTTGTGTTTTTTTTAACTTTAAGATACTAAATGTACTTTATAGCTAAATATATTATGTAACTTTTTTTTCAATACAAAAATTTTAATGCAAAATTTAAAGCCTTAAAGAGTAAACAATATCCAGTTAAACTGGATAAACACATTTAAAAAAGAAAAAGAAATAAATAACAATCACTCTATTTAATTTTTAATGTTTTTTACATTTTCTGGTACAAAATGCTGTGTTTTTATTTACATGTAACAGCAACACAGCAATCTATCTAGGTCTTGCCAATGTGCAAACCGCATATCTGACTGGGGGCCTATTTTAAGTTTTGCCTAACTTTAATCACCATTTTAGTGGTATTAAAAATGGGTAAAAAATGTTGCGTTTATGGCAAATACTACAAATTATTCATCTGAAAAAAAGAAATCTGATAATTTAAAGCTCTCAGTATATTGATTTCCTAAAAATGAAGAAGAAAAACAAACGTGGATTTCAAATGTAAACTTAAAAGTAACTAATGACACTGTAGTTTGTGAGTTGCATTGGCCGATAAATTTTGAAAAACAAATAGAGGATCGTCCTAAATTTCCACCATCTGTTTGGCCTGGCATACCGCCTTGTCAAATTCCCACCCATCTTCCTTCATTACATACATCAACTTGTGCTTCTTCGTGTTTTTGAAATTTAGCTCAAGATGAACAATCAACTTTTTTAGAAAAAGAATGTAACTTTTGCTGGAATGAAAAAAGTTTTTTTTAAATAATGAAAGAGATTAAGGTATTCCATTAGTATGGTTTATGAATAATAATTCTATTCATTTACAATCACAAGTTTATTCAAATGGAGTTGCATGTTTTTTAATCAAGAGTCGTGAGGATCTGCATTTTGAAACTTATCATTATGGTGCTGCAAATAAAGTTCCTACAATTTTTAAAATCAGAATTTTAAAAATCAACAAATGGTCTTTAGTAGAAAAAGTTTTACTTTATTTGGAGAATTTAATTCCTAAAAGAAAATAAATTGTAATTCAAGAACATTTAGCTTCTATGGGTACACAGTGTGTTGGTAGTGAGATTGATTCTAAGGAAGTTATTATTAGATCTTTTCAATATTTTGCTACATTCAGAAGTTTGTATAATCAATTGCAAACAGATTTTTTTTTTTTTTTTTTTTAATTTTAATTCACCTCCTCAAGGCCGAGAAGGCCACTACAGACGAGGAGGCTACTTATTTGTGGCTATAATTCTCTCTCAACTCTATAACTCTGAAACACGAACCTTGACGTACAAGGCCGCTGCGCGGAGAAACGAGTTGATTACCAGTTTACCAGATTACCAGTTGCCTTCTGTAAGAACTTCTGTAAGGACAAGTATAACTTCAAAAATTTCTAAATTAAAAGAAAAACATTTTTTGACTAATATTTTTCAATCTGTTGAAGAAAAACAGAAACTTTGTTTTTTATTGCACAATAAGGTTTATGTTAAAAAGATGTTGTTATACCATGGTGGTACATTATTCAGAAAAGCAATCGATGGTTCAACAACTCTTGTAAAAACTGTATTGGGTCTAATGATTAATTGCTTATTCAGTGGACCATTCTTTATTTCCAAAATAATACCTATAAGTAAATTGAATTCTCAATTTAAACAAGTTGGCATTACTATCCAATCAGTAAAGGATTCTTCCGGTCAAGTTAAAGCTATAATATGCAATAGACAATTAATCAGGCATTTTTTAAAATCTTTGAAAGATCAACTCCAGATAAACCCTGGTTGACTAATGATGGTATTTTCTTAATTTTTAATTATGTTCATTTGCTTAAAAACATTAGAAATAATTGGCTTACTGAAAAAATTTGTCAACTTATTTTTTTATAATAAAGGAGTAGCACAATGGGATCATTACTTCATGAATCCAAAAATTTAGTTGAATTATCCAACTTAAATGAAGTTTCATTATTTCCAAAGCCAATTGAGAGCCAGTCAGTTTCTTTTTGTTAATAAGTATTTTGTGCAATGCCTTAATTAATTATCCAGGACTGCAGCATATAAAAGAAAGACATTAGTAGATTTTATTAACATTGTTGTATCATGGTAAAAAGTTCTCAATGTTAAGGGAACAGGTGCTAATATTAGATTTAATGACAAACTTCAAGCAGTAATTAGAAATCCAAGGAAATATTCTTTCAATTTTTTTTTTGAACTAATGATAAAGTATTTTAAATTTTGGAGATATGGCTTTAAAGATGGCTGGAAAGCAAGGTAAAAGGAAGAAGTAACTTATTTGCACAGTCAATTTACCACATATGCAATGGTATTGTTGAACTATGTAAATCATTATTGGATAACTCACTCATGTCGTTTTTAGTGAGTTTTCTACTGATCCATTGGAAAAAGAATTTAGCAAATCGCGCAAAAGTTCAGGAGGTACATTCCATTACAGTACAACAAGTGATTGAAAAGTTGAATATTTCAAGAGCTACCCTTTGCTATCACTTGATAACCTAGTTGGTGAGATAAGTCTTGTTTCAACCCATCTTTGTCCAAATTGTAGTTTTCTATAGGATGTGTTCTCTCTGCTGTGATATTTGCCCTCTGCTGAGATATTTGACAATCTGGACATGCGACGCCAGGGAAATATTCTTTCAAATATTTTTTTGAACAATTTATGTAAACTTTTGACTCCACATTCAAATAAAGTTCAAAAAATATTGCAATTGTCATGAATTCTTTGACAATATATATAAATATATAAATGTAAAATAGTAGCGAAACAGAAAGTCATTTGTATTGTAGGTTAACCATGTACAAATGACACTTTCTGTTTAGCTGCTATTTTTTATACATATTGTATATCTTTTTAACCTATTCTTTTGTTATTTCCTATTTCTTTAGTATAACATATATATAACTAACAAACAAGAAAAAAAATTTTAAAGTTTTTTATTGATAATTTAAAAAATCAGTCAATAATTATCATATTATAGTTGAAATATCAGACCCTGACTTGTTAACTTCGACATAAAAAAAATATGATTCCAGCACATTAGTATGTCAATATGTCATTATTTTCAGTTATACAAATATTATTACATTAATATCAATATAAATATATTAATATAAATATTATTACTTTTAATATTATTAGTTTTAATTTTAGAATTGGTTTAAATAAATTTTATGATTATTTTTGCAGGCTCGGCTGGAAGAAATTCAAAGTCAATATGATTTACTAAAACTAATAACAAAGAGCTTAGTTAATTGTCACATCCAAATAACAAGTTCTATTTCTGCAGGAATGTTGTCAGGAGATACTGTCATAAATAATTTATATACACATGCTGAAACAGTAATTACTCATCTGAAATTAATAGAGTTTTTATTGAAAAATGGTGATTTGTATCTTTCATGGAGTCATTGCAAAGATATATGGGACTGCTTGATGCTCAACGAAAAAAATTGTTCTGGTGATTTTGAGGTTTTTTTAAATTTTTTTGTATTTTAATAAAATAAGGCTCTTTTTTATATTAATTATCATAATTATTATTAATTATATCATTAGCCCATTAATTATCTCGAAAGTATAACTGCAATATGTTATATATTTTAATAATACAGTGTTTATGTAGAAGAAAATGGAAAAGTAAGATATTTTGTTTTCTTATCAGCTAAAGTTTTTTTTTAAACATGCATTTTAGACATCTGAAAATTGATATTTAGGACATATGTTCTGATATTTAAACATTTTTTTTGAAACTTGATATGTAGAGATGTTATCTGAAACTTTTTAGACATGCTTTGAATGGTTTTTAACATGTATATCTGACTTAACCAGTGAAAGAAAGAAAGAACTCTTTGTTTCAAGAATTTTGTCAACTGAAATTAGTAAAGTTAAAGAAGTTGGTATGTGTTTTACTTACATTTTAAATGATTACCTAAAATATAAAGAGTTCATATACTTTCTATATTATGTAAAGTGTAATTGTGATTTGATATTGATAAAACATTTATTTTTCTGTATAGCAATCAGGTTAATATATAAATATATATTGTTTTTTGTCTAGAAGTAACTTATTGAGAGTGTGTATTGTTAACAGTAATTTTGTGTGTGTTTGTTAAATACTTTATGTAATCAATACTTATGTATGTTAATTTTTTTTTTTTTTAACATCTTCGCTTCCAACAAGGCTGCAAGCAACCACTAATTAGTGTTGGAAGTTACTGGAAGAGAAAAGATGAAGATTGTAGAGCAAGATAACGATTGACAGACGACTTAAAAGATTGCAAATTATATGAATCAGGAAAGCAAGATGAAGAAAGCGAATTCCAAAGAACTGATGTTCGAGGAAAAAAACTAGACGAATAAGAGTTTTTGGAGCACTTAGGAACAGTAACAGAAAAAGGATGAGACTTAATTGAATGATGAGTAACACGAGAATGAATTTTTGTAGATAGCACAAGAGACGCTAGCTCTTTAGAGAAGTGCCCATAATAGTATTTGTAGAAAAGAGAAAGAGAAGCAACATTACGATGATGTGACAGAGGTTGAAGGTTGGCTGCAAGAGTAGGTCCAACTATGTTTACAATACGTTTTTGCACCTTGTCTAAAAGAGAAAGGGCATCATTAGAAGATCCACCCCAGATATGGCAACAGTATTCCATACAAGGCCGGATTTGAGATTTATAGAGATAGAGAATAGAATCCAGAGTAAGAAAGTGTTGAGCTCGATAAAGAGATGCAACTTTAGCAGATGCTATTTTTGCAACGGATTTGATATAAGGTTTCCAAGAAAGATCAGAAGTGAGAGTTGATCCTAGAAAATGAAGGGTAGATGACTCATCGAGTACATTACCGTTCATAAATATAGGAAGGTCTAAATTATTGCGATAACGATTGGCTGAAAAAAATTGAGTTTTATCTGAATTAAAGTTCACCAGCTACTGTGAGCCCCATGCTGTAGCAGAAGTGAGATCCTTTTCAAGCTCAAATACCCCCTGCAAGCAATCAGAGGGAGTTGGCTTCTTATCGTGACAAGAATAAATGGTAGTATCATCAGCGAACAATGCCACCTTAGATGTGAGAAAATCTGGAAGATCGTTAATGTAAATTTAAAAAAGTATAGGGCCAAGGATTGAACCTTGAGGAACCCCTGAGGTTGCAGAATAAGAAGAAGAGTGCTGTCCATCAAGGACAATTTTATAGTACGATTGGAAATAAAGGATTCAATATTCTTAAAGATGTTTCCAAATACACCGTAAGAAGAAAGCTTATGGAGAAGACCAGCATGCCAAACTTTATCAAGCGCTTTAGAAATGTCAAGAGCAATGGCCTTAACCTCTCCACCTTTATCTAATGCGTGATAAAACAGATGCTGCTTTCCAGCAGGCTGGGAAACAAGACTCTGATAAGCACTTGTTAAATAGTTTTGAAAGGATAAACGACAGCTCCGGAGAACACTTCTGCAAGACTATAACAGGTATGTTGTCCGGGCCGCAAGCTGTAGAAGAGTCTAAGCAGGAAATTATTTTAGATACAGAAGCTGGAGTGATATGGATGTCGAGCAATGGATCAACCTGTTTGATGGCTATATCAGGTAGAGCGCAACTAGTGGAGTCAAGAGATGATATTGATGAAAAGTTGTCTTTAGGCGAGTTGACAAAGTCTGAACCATACAAAAGAGGTGGAATTACAGACTTGCTCTTATTATTGATACTATTAAAAATTCTCCAGAAGTCACGAGAGCCTAACTTTTGTGATGATATTCAAGATTTTATGATCTGAGAATAGTGGGCTTTGGCGTTGGATAAAAACTTTTTACAATGGTTCCTAGCAGTAATAAACAGACGTCTGATTTCTGGAGACTTGTTTTGCTGATAGATATGGAAGTAATGGTTTCGATTGGCGATTGCAGCAGCACAACGGAGGAAAACCATGGAGAAGAGTGAGGCTTGACCTGGAATCGTCGAGAGGGAATAAAGTATTCCATGCCAGCCTGAATCCACGAAGTTATGTAAGAAGCACATTTGTCAATAGGAAGACGAAAGATTTCTACCCAGGGGCCATCACGAAGAAAATCACGGAAAGAGTCCCAGTCAGCTTTAAGGTAGTTGTAAGATGTACAATGATAGGGGGATTCTGATGATAAAGAAGAATGAGATAATAGTTTTAGAGAGACCAAACCATGATTGAGATAAGACTCAACAGAAGAAAAGTTACTTCGAAGACCACGAATATTAGTGAATGATAGGTTTAGCGAACTTGGTGATGAATGTGGTTTTTTGTGTTTTATTGTTTTTGTTACTTTATTCATTTTTAAATTTGTTAAAGAGCTGGACTCGAAACAAAGATAGTACTTAGTACTTTCTTAGTTACATAGTAACTTACTTACATAGTACTCAGTACACTGTTTTATAGCCCAAGCAATTGCCTCATTTCTATTAATAAACCCTAAGTTGTAAGAAAGGGCTCCAATATGGCCTTGGCAATGCACACCAAAAGTACAAACAGGGACACCATCCATGCGCAACATGGCACTGTTAGTACTCTGATATTTTACAGCTGTTGATGAAATAAGCCTCTCTGAGAGCTACCACGGAGTTCGGGAAACCTGACTACCAGCAGGCCTCAGAACCATTAAACTGAGTTTTAGAGCTGTACCCTCATTTGGAGATAATAGAATGAGTTGCCTAGTCATAAAAACAGAGACACAAGCAAAACCCATGCATCGAGTCAAGAAAATCCAGCGTTCAACATCCTAAACTGGAAACAATGTATTAAAAATACATCTGTGCCAGCCTAGTAGATGAAGCAGGGGTGTGAGGCTGGTCAACAGATAGAATCTGTTTACCCCTTAAGTCTTTGCCTAGGAGGCCTTCTACAAGACAGCATCCGGATGCATGTAACATCTGCCCAAGATGAGTATTTTTTATCGAGACAGTTTCTCTAGCCTTTACTCAACCAAGAGCCCCAGGACAGGGGTGTTTTATGTCAGAGTTTGCATCTCCTAGCCTTTGCCTAAAAAGGCGTATTCTACAAGGCAGCAGGACATGAAGCAGATTGTACTGTTTTACATGTTACCAGTAGCAGGATAAACCTTACCTGACTATAATTAATAATATATAATTAATAAATATAAGTATTAATTGTATGTAATTAATAAAAGTTAATTAAAAAATACATTGCATGTCATTCATCAAAATCTTATCTTTTTACATAACTGTTCCTTCATTTTGTAAAAAAAAATTTATTTTCCGCACATCAACTCTTTGGAAATTCCAGAATTTTCCACTATTTATAATTCCCAGAAATTTCATCTAATTTTATGTTTTTTTACACATACAATTTACAATATTTTAAGTCTTGTTTTTTTTTTGCTCTCAAATTCTCTTCTTTGCTTTCATTCAACTCCCAACTTGAATAGTGGATGTCTGCCGTCTTAATGGAAACAATTTTTACTAACGGAAAAAGATTTAAATCTGAGAACCGAAAAAAATTTTACAACATCTTTTATTGACTTTTTTTGAGTTTTTTCAACCATATTTTGTTGTGCAACACAAGTTTTATTAATTGATTTGACAAAATATTAAACATTAAGAATATAAAATCATAGTTTGATGGGTGACCAGTTTTTAGGCGTAAGTAACAAAGAATCTTTTGATGCAACAAAGAATCTCTTATGTGTATATATTATGGTGATGCTGCTAAATGCAAAAAGTAGGTCTTCAAGGGTCATTACTTTGTAATTACTGTAGCCTTATATTCTATAATGGTGTAGCACTTGTCTTGTGAGAGATGTCTTAATGTCAAACCTCTGAAAGTTAATATCTACATTGACTACAGCTATTATTTAAAGTTGATTAAAGTAATAATGAGTTTTTATTTACCTCATTTCTTTTTTTTTTAATTTTGGCATATAAAAATCAATATTTTAAAATTTTATTTGTTTTATTGGATTAACATCTGTTTTATACAAATAATATTTAAAGCATGATAGTTGTGAGAATCTTATGAAAGAACTTTGCTAGTTTTGTTAAAACGTAATATACTATGTATATTTTCAGTGTTTCACAGGAAGGCGTGGAATCGCACGCAATTATATTAACACACAAAAAAAACTTTATTTTGACAATTTGACCACAGCTTTTAACAAGTTTTCAAATTTAAAAATGCGCTAAAAAAATTTACTCAAATTTATCTAAAAAAAAGACTTTAAAAATGAAAAAAATCTCAATTAAAGAGAAAATAGATAAAAAAAATCCAACTAAAACAAAACTCTACAAACTAAAATGCTTAGTTTATTTAAATCATGTTTTTAATTATGTTCGGTATAATTTTTTAACGGGAAACCCGTAAAATAAATAGAATAATTTATTTGAATGACTCTTTAAACAGTACTCACGCTTAATTTAAAATTATAGTGTTTTTTTTTACTATTTTAAAAATATCATTTTTCATGTAAATGTAAACTAGTAAATAATTACACATTAAAAAATCATTTTATTTTTTCCTTTAACATTTGTATATATTTTTTTTTAGTTAAATTTGTTTCAAAATATTAACATTTATCATAAAAAATACATATTTATACAAAAAAAAAAACAAAAAAAAAATAGTTTATTAATACTTAACATAAAAACTCATTTGAAGTGTTTTGTTACTTTATTAAAAAGAGTTTCAAAAATATAAAAGCATTAATGATCAAAATTATTTAATTGTAACGATATGCAAAAACATGTGTTTTTTATTTTGATCAAAAATTTTTTTATTTTTTTAACTGTATTAACTTCTATGATTCTTATATTACAATTTGTTAAAGAGACTTTCATTGTCTTAAAAAGTCATCATTTATAAAAATAACATAAATTTTTATTTTTTAATAACATTTATTATAAAAAATGCATACTTAAATAATTTATATAATATAAATTTAAAAAATTATATACAACTGTCAATTTAAAAAATTATATACAACAAATAAAATCATTATCAGTAAATTGTTACTTTATTTAAAAGTGTTTCGCTAATATAAAAATGTTTGCTAAGAGGTTTTGATGTAATTTATCTCACCTAAGGTATAATTCAGCGTTTTTTGAAATATTTTAAAAAGCCGTGGTCAAATCGTCAAAGCAAAATGTGATTTGCCTGGTCATATAATGATGTGCGATCGCATGTCTTTTTGTGAAACACTGATTTTATTTAAATTATCAAAGAATATTATAGGTAATTTTATTTATTTATATAATTGCATATTTTTTATAATAAACTTTAATCATTTTAAATATTTTTTATGATTAATTATATAAACAACTTTGATAGCAAAAAACTTTAGCATGAAAGCTAGTGTTTTCTAAGTACTGGTTTTTATAAGCATTAAAATAACTGATATATTCAAATTTTTGTAAAAATAAACTTAGCAGAGGTTTTAAAGTCAAAAATATTTGTTGAAATTTATGAACTATCAAATATAAAGTTAAGTAAATACTAAAATATAAATTTATATTCATAATAATCAATTGTAACGTTTTAGTATAAATGATTAAAACCGGGCTGCTTAAATTCAAAAAAATTTAACACTTATTTAATAGCTCAAAAATATGAAATAGCTCAAAAAAATGACATTATATTAACATAACTGTGTGTTCAACTTTATTTTCTGTTTTGTATATATTGTATAAAAAGTTCAAAAAATAAAGGTTAAATATTACATGTAAGGTACAACCTTAAGATGTATGCGTATCTTAAAATGCTGGTTATTGAATTTTAGTCTCTTATATTTTCAAATCAATTGGAATAAGGTTTATATTATACCAGGAAGTAACTAAGGCATAAGAGAGTATAATTTAAAACATCCATTCAATGTCAAGTATACACTGGCAACTGATAGTATTTTGTATTTGTTTTTTGTATAGTTAGAACACATTTTCACTTAAAACATAAAATTCACATTTAAAAAATTAAGTTATAAAGACTATATATGGTAATGATCAGTAGTAGAAGGACTTCAGTTACAATTTTTCAGTAGTAGAAGGACTTCAGTTACAATTTTTCAGTAGTAGAAGGACTTCAGTTACAATTTTTCAGTAGTAGAAGGACTTCAGTTACAATTTTTCAGTAGTAGAAGGACTTCAGTTACAATTTTTCAGTAGTAGAAGGACTTCAGTTACAATTTTTCAGTAGTAGAAGGACTTCAGTTACAATTTTTCAGTAGTAGAAGGACTTCAGTTACAATTTTTCAGTAGTAGAAGGACTTCAGTTACAATTTAAATTTCCTATTGCTGTTCTAGTTATGATCAAAAACTCTAGACCTACATTTTAAGGTGCCCTAAAAAAAGTAAAAAATAAAAATACGGTCTGTTCTCCAAAATTCTCTCTATTAATCTATAAACAATAAATGCTTAACTCAATTTTGTTTTCCTTCTTATTGAAAACATTTGTGGTTTTTCAAAAACTCCGGAGATACCATTGACATATCTAACCAAAGCCAAATAAGTCTTTTTTTATTAATACAAGTAAAGTCTTTGTGCCTTAATTAATTTTTTTGGTTTTTTAAAACCTTTACAATATCATCTTCATTGTCAAATTTATTTTTATGAATTATTAAACAAATAATAAATAAATTTCAAATTAACAAAATAAAACACAATTTTAATCGGAAAAGAAATATAAAAATGTTGTTGATGTTGATGATCAATTCAGAAGCTGTAATCATTTTTGGTTTAATACGGTCAATTTTGCAGGATTTCTTGCTACAAACTGACTTTAAAACATCATTGCAAATAAGGCACTGCTTGTTGCCAAAAACACGACACCTTCCTTTACATTGATCTTTGCAATTTGATAAATTCTTCTTTTATTATTGCAAAAAAATTTTTAATTGTCTGCTTCTTTTTGCTTTTTCTCATTTTCTTTTTCAATTAGTTTTAAGAACTTTTTCCCATCCATTAATCCTTGTTGTTGAGTTACTTTTAACGGTTTTTTTAGAAGTGTCTTTTAGAGTCATCTTAGAATTAGATAGCAAATCCAGAACATCTTCAATAGGTGGTGGAGATTTAGTAAAATCATAGATATTTCTATATGCATTTTCAATTTTTTTTTTTTTTGTAATAATCATGAAAACCTATTCTAATACTGTGAGGGGGATGAAGCAATTGGGACTTTTTTAAAGAGCATCGTTTTGGAGAGTGAGAAGACTGAATAGTTGCTATACTATATAGTTGCTGCTTGTTAATATTTATCATTTTTCATCCAATTAATATACCTAAATCTGCAATACCAACCACTTAAGCTGCTTTGATTAAAGATTCTTTTGTTGTCCATGATGACCATATCTCTCCTAATATTTCCAGAACCAAGATCAGTTATGATCATACTAGAGAACAATTTTGATTTACAATAATAATGGCGACAATGATAGTGTAAACTAGGATTTACTTTATCCAACATTTGTGTTACACCTGTTGTGTCTGGCAAACCAACAAACAGACGAATTTGTTTTTCACAACTATAACGAAGAACATTCATGTCAAGTCTTAAAGAGTGACCATCTGTTAGTACCACCAAAGATTTCTCAACATTTTTCTGTTAAATTGGTATCAAAGAATTTATAGAAATCAAGTAGAGTATGTTCTGTAGTTGATATAAGTTTTGGATCTTTTTTACTGTGGGTTAAATAAAATATTTATTTAAATATTATCAAAACCAGTGAAAGAATTGCCATTAGTGTATCATCACCAGAAACAACTCCCCCCTCCCATCAATCAATTTTGAATTCATTTAATCAGCAAAATTGACCTTTTTAGACAAAGGGTCGACTTTGTAGAACTTTTAGACAACTCAGTCGGCAAATGTAGACCCGTCAGTTGGCATTAGCATGTTTAAGTTTAATTTTAAATCGGTTTAAAAATCATTTAAACTAATTAGAAAAAATTACTTATGAAATCTAAATTCGGTATAAAAAAAAGATTAAATTTCCTTATAATTTATTTCTTAAAAACAATCTTATACTTAACATAATCTATCGTTTGTTTATCACAATTAATAAATAAGATGTGATATTATTTTTATCATCAAATATTTAGTGATATGTTATTTTTATCACCTGCTAAAAAAAAAATTTTCTTCAATAAATATTGCAAGACTATTTTACATTCCTTTGAAACTAAATTTCAATTTTTAAAATCAGATTTAATTTTTAATTAAATATGATTTTAAAAAATGAAATTTAGTTTTGAAGGAATGTAAAATAGTAAAACATAGAATGTAAATTTTTAATTCATTTTAATTAAATATGGTTTTTTAATTTAAAAAAATTCACAGTAGTGGTTAAATGCTTTTTTTACAACAATATTTTCATAACATACATTTAGGTAAACGATAAGAAAGATAATTTAAATATTCCAAAATAAAAAAGTTGTCAATATCTGAATTTGGGCAGAACCTAAATACGATTGACACTGTCGAAAACAGTCTAGATTAGCCCCTGATATATATATATATATATATATATATATATATATATATATATATATATATATATATATATCTATATATCTATATATATATATATATATATATATATATATATATATATATATATATATATATATATATATATATATATATATATATATATATACATATATATATATATATATATATATATATATATATATATATATATATATATATATATATATATATATATATATATATGTATATATATCTGTGTGCATATACATATAGATAAATGTAACTAATATTGTTTTAATACAGGCTTCAGTTGCTTCAAAGCATACTTTGAGGATGTTAACAACGATGAACGTAAGTTACTAAAGAATGGTCCATCAATTTTGGTAGAAAAGCAAGATCTGATTGGTCTTTCATACTTGTTGCAATTAATACTAGAATCTCCATATCAAAGTATTGCAGATGAAGCATCTCAGTATTTCATAAATGTTTCTTATTTATTGCTTGCCCCTAAAATGAAAAAGGTTAAAAATTTTATTTCATCATTTTACCTAATATTTTGATAAAGATTTAGCTCTCTATATATAAATACACACACAGAAACACACAGAAACACACATGCACACGCGTGCACGCTTATTTAAGTGTGTGTTTGCATGTGTTACTATAAAATATATTTAAACAGATTGTTCTTGTTTTTTTACAGATGGATATTCGAGTTATTCATCAGAAATTTATCTGTGAGTGTAATATGAAACTTGATTTATTAATGTCACAGTTGAATGAGACTGAGCAACCAGAGCTTCAAGATATTAAGGTTACCACATTCAAAAAACCTCTGCCAGTTAAAAAAAGTATTCTTGATCGGTATCATATCTTATTTATTATTTCTTCGTCTTAAAGCTTGTCTGTAGTTTTCTTAAACAATTAAGTTCTATCAATTTTTAAGAGCTAATTAAAAAAAATTTATCACGTTGATTTATATATAAAAATATATATATATATAAAAAATATATATATATATATAAAATATATATATATATAAAATATATATATATATAAAATATATATATATATATGTGTATATATATATATATATATATATATATATATATATATATATATATATATATATATATATATATATATGTTTTTGTTAACATAGTGAAAAGATTTTGCAATCAATGGTTCGTTTACTAAATTTAATGTCACTGTATATACAAACAGTTGAAGAAAAATATACTGCACATCGAACATATCCTCCTCATGAATCCTGTTATCATGGTTCACCTGTTAATATTAATGTAACCTGGGAAACAAACAAGATCAGCTTTGTTTTACTTAGTCATAGTAATGAAAGAATTTCAAGTGTACGACAAAAAGTAGTAACTAAAATAAAATTATTAATAGAACAAAAAATATCAGCTGAACAAATACAGATCTATTATAATGACCAACTAGTAAGTTCTATTATTTTATTTTTGAGATAAAAATTAATATTTAGATTATTCTGTTCTAATGAAATTTAAATTGTTTGCAGTAAATAAACTCTTATTTTTTTTAATTTTAGCTTCTTGAGAGCAAAGATCACATGTTACTGAAACAATTATTGTTCAAACAACCTTTTTGCTTTAGTATAAAGCTTGGTCCTGTGATATCATCATTGGATACCCATGGATCATCAAAAGAGGAGGTTCTTGAAAAATTAAAAAAAATAAAATTCTTTACCCTAAACTAACAGTTTTTAGTTAATTTTAATTTTTAGTAGTTGTTTTTTGTTGTTGTTTTGTTACATTTATATTCAACTTAGGTTAACTTTTGAAAAACTCTAAAATAAAATAATAAGAATAGAAACTCTATAATAAAATTATGTGACTTAAAAAATCATTTTTTTTTTAATATCTTTATTATCTTTTAACAGGATATTTTTAATTATCTTTATTATCTTTTAACAGGATAACTAAAGTTTATGAATTTTAAATTTAAATTTATTCTCTGAAAATATTTTTGTACAGTATGTAAAAAGTTGTAGTGTTTGGTTGTAAAGTTTTTCAAAAATTTTTTATTTTATTAGGTGCATACTAAAAAACTGTCAAGTTTGCTGGAAAAAGAAAAAACATTGCCTAGTTACATTTTAGCTATGGACTGCAAGATATTTGATAAACTTTATCAGCTTGCAGAAATTGAAGAACCAAGAATGACAAATGCACTTCAAAATCTGCTTTCTCGATTGCCCACTGATAACGATATTCTCCAGGCTATAGAAGTCTTCAGTACCTATGTATACATTTTATTACTATTATTATATGAGAAATTTTAATAAGAAAATTAAATTATTTCCTTTATGCAGTTTTCTTATTAAAATAAGAAATTATGGAAGAGTTAAAGCGATTTTTTAAATGCTTGTCCTGGTGTTAACCTGTTTTGCCATTCAGGATACAAGCACTAGCAGGGTAATGATCGCAAGTCAACGAGCTTTTCAGGTTACTACCACTAGGAGGATTAACAATGCTTCTTTAAAACTTCTTCCTCATCCTATTTAATTAAACTTAAAATTTACTTAGTTTGAGAAATTTTCTCTAAGGGGCTGTTTATATGAGGTTATATGTTAGCCTGGCTGGCTTGCTTAAGATCTTAGCATGTTTAATGTTTACCTATAAAAATTAATCTTCTTTACATGAGAAATGCGCTAGCCCGGATAACTAAGATCTCACCTAATTTCAGTGGGATCCCACTCAGGTGAGATAATTTTTTTCCATATAAACACAAATAAGTGGGTCAGCCCTGCCTATGAATGTAGCTGATTCACCCTAAATTTTTTATCCAATCAAACTTATTCCCAATTGTTTTTAACCTGATAGTTCAATCAAAATCTGATAGTTCAAATCAATATAATAGAAGGATTTTTTTACTTTATAAATTTTTTTTTTCTTAGTTTGTTTTATAATTTGGTATTACTTTAGAAAATCTTTTTAGAATCCTTGGATGTCTTCTCCAGGAAAGCAAGCTGGTTATACAAAATCTTCAGAATCAGTTTTGGAAAATTATTTTAAATGTTCCGCATACAGAATGTCAACATTCAGAGTTCTATACAATTTACAGGTGATATATCTGTGTGCATGCGCGCATGCCTATATAATGAAATATATATATATATATATATATATATATATATATATATATATATATATATATATATATATATATATATATATATATATATATATATATGTTTGTTACTGCAGATTTAGATCTACATGATACTAATATATTCTATAGGCTTTAATTGTTAAATTGTACTAATGTACTAAAGTTTAAAAAAATCATGAAATTATTTTTTTCTCTTACAATAGTAAAGTAATACTTCCAATAATGTATGCAAGTTTTTACAGTAACACTTATATTATTGCTGTCTGTCTGTTTTTTATCTTGTCAGTTAAAGTTTGTAGTGAAGCTCACTACCCCTACCTATCTCTACATCTGTGTGACATCTTTTATGTTGTAAACATTATGTAGTAAGTTGGTATTTTACCAAAACCAAGACTATGGCTGGAGCTGCATAACTTTTTTTAAGGTTTGAATCCTCATTTGAATTCTTTTATATGCTTCTGCTTAGGATCTCTTCATTCTATCACCTTTCTCTTTGTTGTTTATCATTCTCCTACTTCCCAAGATTGCACTCTTTTAGATATAATTTTTGATCAAATTGACCATGCCCTTTCTCTTTACCTCTCTGCCAATATTGTTGTTATTGGTGACTTTAATGCTCATCACACTGAATGGCTTGGCTATAACACCACTGATGCTGCTGACACTAAAGTCTATAACTTCTTCATTTCTCAATCTCTCACTTAGATAGTTAACTTTGTGACTCGTATTCCTAACAAATTTAATAATTTATATTCACTCCTTGATTTGTATCTTCTCTCTGACCCTAGCTTGTGTTCAGTTTTTTCTTTTTCTTTTTTGGGTGGATCTGACCATGCAATGATCTTTATAAATTTTTATACCGCACTTCTTTTTTGGACTCACCCTATCATCACATTACTTGCTACTACCCTAAAGCTGACTGGAATACTTTTCATGATTTTTTTCATGATTCTTTGTAGTCGTCCTTGGACTGATGTATTTTATCTCTCAACTGATAAATGCACCTCCTACATAACTTTACCTGAATTAAATCAGGAATAGAAGCTTTTATTGCTTCTCGTCGGTTCAAGTCTCATTCTTCTCCATGGTTACATCTTCTTGTGCAGTTGCTATATCTAATCAGAATCATTTTTTTTTTCATCTTTTTTAAAAGAATAACTCTCTTTAAAACAAACAACTATTTATTATTGCAAGAAATTGATGTAAAAAAGTGTTGTCTGATGTTAAGCTTCGTTATTCTCTGTTCACTAACTAAATTCTGTATCTTATCTCAGAAGTTACTTTCAAGTCAAGAGACTTTTGGAAAATCTTCTGCTAAATCTACATCTGACTTGCTAACTACTGTGACTGAAAAATTTTATCATGCATTAGATGGAGGCGGAGACGCTAATGCTATTGCTCTTGACATATCTAAAGTTTTCGACAAAGTTCAGCATGCTGTTTCTCCATAAGCAGAAGAATGAAGAATGGTCTTGAAGCCAAAATCTTCTACTTCTAATTATAATTTAAATTCTGATTGGCGTCCTCTATGGACAAACCCTTAGACCATCATGTAATAAACTGTGTCCTCAAAAGAAAAGTTTTGAAAATAGAAAAATAGAAAAGATTTTAAAATAGTAAACACAAGCTCATAAATTTTATATTTCACATTTACTGTGAATTCATTTTTATAATTAATATTAATTTTCTTTAGACATAAATCGCATAGCAAAATAAAGCTACAATGACAAAATCTCAGCAAAAACAACAACAAATGCCGTTTAATTACAAAAAAATGTTAATCACAAACGCTTGCATGCTATCGTGGCAAAAAAGAATACCGATAATTGTTTTTTTATTCATAGTAATAAATTGTTATTATAATTATGGTTCATTCAAACATTTAAATTTGCTTTAGCATTTTAAATTCAAGAAAGCAGTGACTCCAGTTTTCTTGATTTTTAAATTTCTAGTACCAGTTTGTTGTAATAAAAAAAAACATTCTTGTTATTAAATGAATTTAATTTATGTTTTAATGTATGTACTTAGTTTACGTTTTAATTAAAAGCAAGCAGTAAAGTAAAGATATCTATTTTCCTCATTAAATAAATTTTTAGTACCAGTTTATTATATTCATAAAACATTTTTTTGTATTTAACTTATATTTCAGAGGTGATCTTTTAAAAAAGTTCATCAAAAAAAGATAGTAGATAAGTAAAATGTGATTTTAGTCAATATATAATGTGATCACGTAGTTCAGTTGATATAAAATAGCAAACAAAAAAAGATAAACAATAACTAAGACTTATCAGTAAAGCCATAATTGATCAAAATTTTGAAAGTATCTGACAAGTGGCTTCTTAATATTTTTGTTGACAAAGCACATTTACTACTTGAAGTAGAGTTTACAGACAAGTAGAGTTTGGATAATAGGATTTCTTCACCTTTAAAATGGGAATTTGAATTTTTTGAGCATTTGGGAATACCATGTTTGATGGGGCCCCACAGAGCTATTTTACACCCTGCTTTTGACATTTTTATATTGATGAATGGCAACCCTCTCACTGAGTCCTTTTCTTTACGTCTTCTTGAAATATCGTTTCTTACTAACCTTTCATGGAAACCATATATACAATCAGTTGCTAATTTAGCATCTGCTAAGGTTGCTTCTCTTTTTTTTGCTTGCCACTTTCTTACTCCTGATTTCATTCTCTACCTCTACAATCTCTTATTCATCCCTGTATGGAATACTGTTGTCATATTTGGGCTGGTTCTTCTAATAATGCTCTTTCTTTTCCAGACAAGATCCAAAACAAATTGTAAATGTAATTGGACCAGTTCTACATACCTTCTATATCTTGAGCCTCTCTCCCATTTTTGTTGTTGTATCTCTTTTTCTTTTCTACAATTACTATCATTTTCACTTGTCTCTCTATTTAGATAAGTCTCATTTTATTACTGTATCTGTCCCTGCTTGCTTTAAAAACTTTTATTCGTCTGGTTTTTTTTCCCTGCTCTTTAACCCTTTGGAACTCTCTCCCATCTTCATGTTTTCCTAACTCAACTTTGATGTTTCTCAATTTTGGACAGAAAAATAGTAAAATAGCTAATTTCGTTTAATAAAGTTGCTTTTGCAATGAATTAAAAAAAGTTATATATTTTTTTGTAATCAAATTTAAAATAAAAACATAAAATTATTGCAGTTTTGTAGATCCTGACATAATTTTGTTTTTATTATTTGAGTTTAAATTTTATCAACAATGTTGTTTTATATATATATATATATATATATATATATATATATATATATATATATATATATATATATATATATATATATATATATATATATATATATATATATATATATATATATATATATATATATATATATATATATATATATATATATATATATAGAGAGAGAGAGAGAGAGAGAGAGAGAGTATATAATATATATATATATATATATATATATATATATATATATATATATATTATATATATATATAGAGTATATATATAAAGAATTAGGATCTGCTAAAGTTGCATCTGTTTATTGTCCTCACTACTATCTTACTATGGATTCAATTTTTTATCTCTATAAATCTCTAATCCGTCCGTACATGGAATACTGTTGGCCTATCTGGAGCAGATCTTTTGTGATGATCTTTTCTCTTTTAGACAAGGTGCAAAAACTTTATATAAACATAGCTAGACCTGCTCTTGCAGCCATCCTTCAACCATTGTCACATCATTGTAATGTTGCTTCTTTTTCTTTTTTCTATAAATACTATAATAACCGGTGCTCTAATGTTCTAGTGTCTCTTGTGCCATCTACTAAAATTCATTCTCGTATTACTTGTCATTCAATTAAGTCTAATTCTTTTACTGTGACTGTTCCTAAGTGATTCTAAAATTCATATTTCTCTAGTTTTTTTTCCCAGAACAGTTCTTTGGGATTCACTTCCTAAATCTTGTTTTCCTGATTCCTATAATTTGAAATTATTTTATTGTCTTGCTTTATAAACTTCATCTTTTTTCTTCCATTAGCTTCTAACTATAACAATAATAAAAAAAAATCCTTCTTCCAAATTTAATAATTAAAAAAAAAGGAAATTAAAAAAAATAATTTTTTTTCATAAAATTTTTATACAACTTTTGTATTTTTTTTAGGGTGGTTGTTATTTTTTTAGGGTGGCTGTTATTTTTTTAAGGGTGGTTGTTATTTTTTTAAGGTGGTTGTTATTTTTTTAGAGTGGTTGTTATTTTTTTAGGGTGGTTGTTATTTTTAGCTACAGAATTTGATACGAGTCAAGGAAAAAACATACATTTTATAGTTTTATAACAATTAAAAGTTTTGATATGCAATTTATTCATGATTTCTATGAAACTAATTTGCAATGTACTCTAAAACTATGCGAAAGTTTGTTAATTTTTTCCTAATGTTTATTCGTTTTCACGTTTTTTAGTTTTTAAAAATGTTTTTGCTATGTTTGACGTTTTTTCTCAATACTTATATAATAGAAAAATCAGAAAATAAAATTTCTAAATAAATATAGAAAATAAAATTTATTTGTAAAATATATTGTTTGATTAATAATTTTTTTTATAATGGAAGAAAATAAATAAAAGATTACGATGGTTTCTTTTTTCAATGTAGTTGCAATACTTGATGCCTGTCTGAAACTGTTTCCTTTGTATTGCCCAAGTTTAAGTTTCCCTGTCTGAAACTGCTTCCTTTGTATTGCCCAAGTTTCAATATATAAATACAAATAACTAGAGATAATGAACATAATGATAGAGATAATGAACGTAAAGATTTCTCTGTTTGAAGAAATGTTTTTAAAAACTTAAAAGAATCTTTAAAAATTTTGTTAAAAAAGTTCAGTAATATAACAATGCAGATTTTAGAGCATCGATAACAAAAGTTCATGAATCCAACAAAGTGAAGACTATTTCAATGGTAGTTTTCATGCTTTACTGTGCATTGACAAAAGCAGTTAAGTTTAAAAAAAACATTTGAAAAATAAATTTTAATTTGTTCTTGTTTCTAGCGCAAATAATTAAGTATTTCCTTAATATACTGACCAACAAAAGTCACAAATAAATTGTATATTAAAAAATGTTTTTGTTTTCATTAGATTCTTATCTGCTTTGTTTCTCGACTTCTATTAATTTTGGCCATGAAAAATAATGCCTTAAAAAAAAAAAAAAAAAAAAAAAACAGTTAAACGTATGGGCCTATTTTTTTTTGACAAAATTTTTCTTTTTTTAATTTTCAATTTTTTTTAGTTTATTTGTTTAGATATTCTATTTTGTACAGTATTTGTTTCCTTTCTTCGAGTATTGCTGTTTTATTTCCTGTAGTTTCTTATAGGATTATTTTGCTGCAAATTCAAAATGCTTATTGTATTAAAACGTTGTCAAAAAAATTCACTTTAAACGTGGATAAACCAGCCATTTAACCGCACGCGCCTTCAGGGAAGGCTTGTATATATATACACACACACATCGCCGTACCCAGAAGTTATTTGCGCACACCTTTAAAAAAAGTAAAATTCTTTATATCCACAAAAAGCTGTTCTGGTACCAGTACATGGATTCAGTTGACATTTTGAGGATTTTTTTTAGATATTCTTTTATTCTATATTTTATATACTCCTTTTATTTTCCAGAATATAGTACTTATGCAAAAATTATATTCATAATTAATTGGGGCAAATTTGGCTGTAAATATTTAACTGGTCACTTATTTCATGTAGATATAAAATCTTTGGTATCAAATAATCTATTAAAAAGTTTGTCTTTTATATAATATTTAAGTTGTTTTCTTTGCTTTTAAAGAACTCATTAAATTTTTTTTAACATGTGTTGCATCTACTCTATAGGTTCTTAGTAGTAAGCTGATGCCTGTATTAGACACTGATTCTGCTTCAATGACATATTCATTTAAAGAAAATTGGTTAAATGCTGGGGGTTTGAGTTTGATAATGAATATTTTATTACCTGACACTTTGCCTTCGAATGCTGATTATGAACTTAGACAATCATGTTACTACATTATTTTGCAGTTAGCAAGGTAATATTAATGTTTTTTTTTTATTTGTGATGCATAAAAGATTGATAAATATATGAGCTAGTTTTTTAGTAGATATTTTTTTGACATTAATTTTTAAATTCAAAAACTAAATGATTTAAGTCATGGCGAGACCAATTACCTCTAATTGTGTATATATATTCTAAATTGTTATTTATTATATATTTGAAATAAACAATTTTGATCATAGAAGCCTTTAAATAAAATAAGTATAAATAATATTATTTACAAAAACTATTTCCTTGTAACTAAAATCTGAGTTACTGTATTGGGGATTTATAACAACAAATCACATAGAAACTCTCTTTTAATAAATATTTGGAAATATGTGCAGTTTTTTTTTTTAAGATATGTATAGTATCTTAGTAAATAAATCATATTTATTTATCTTGGAAACTTTTACTTATAGTGAGTTTTACTATTGATTTTTAGTTGACCTGGTCTAAAACATTTTCTTTTGATATAAGCCAGAAAGTATCATTTTTGTTGTTTATGTTTTTATTTTTTTAAATCTACATTTTTATTTTTAAAATAGATTTTTATTATGTGGAGATTCGATTTATGAGGACAATTTTGTTTCTGCGAGCTTGGCAGAAAATACAGCAGATAGCAGTATTGTAAGGACGTTTGCTGAAACCACTGTTGGTAATAACACAGTGTCTGGAAATGTACGTGTTGAATCTCATTCACCTGGTATTGCTACTAGCACTCCTATTAAAGTTCCAAACAAAATACAAATTGCATCATCATGGCCTGGAGTTAAAAATGGTGGTTCACCTAACACCTTAAATCAAATATCACCAAGTGCTGCAACATCTTCTACATCAGATAACGGGACAGTTCGCAAAAGAATGAGATCAACAAGTGTGTTGGATACTGTATCTCCCATAGTCAAAATGGTTATCGAGGTGCAAAACAGTTTTTAGGCTTTTAAAAACTAAACAACAAATTTTAAATTTTATTTTGTAAATTTCTTCATATTTAGGAAAGAAGTTTTAAAAATTAATTTTTCTAGAATTTGAATGAAGCAGAGTTTACAGAAACTATCTCAAGTTTAATGCAGGTGGCATGGGCTGCTGGTGCTGGTCAACTTCAGCTTAAAGCGCACAACAAATCATTGTCTTCAATAGCTTCATTAGAAGGACCAAGTATATTAAAAAGTGGTATATGTTTACAGCAAGATTTTGTGTCTGATATGGTAAGTCAAAAAAATTTTTTTTTTGCCTACGTAGTATTTTAAATACTACCTGCCCAAATAGTATTTACATCTGAGTAAAATTTATTAAACGAAAAAAAAATATTTTTATATAATTTTTTTCATATAATTTTTATTTCATTTTTTCTAAAATTTAAGGTATAAAAAAAATGAATGTAAATTACTTATATTGTGTTGACATGATAAACTATGAAAAAAAAAAACACATTCAACACAGGTTTGATAAAAAGAATGCATTCAACAATAAATGAAAAACAAAACATTTAGTTAAAGGGATCCCAAACCCCTGAGACATGTGTTCATATTAAAGAGAATGATAAAAAAAAATGTTTGGGCTAAATTTCTTTGATTAAAACAAAAGAATTAATGAATACCAAAAAAAACTTTTTTATTTTATTCAAAGCTCATCTTCTCTGTTTTATTGTAGGCCTATAAGTCAATGTAATATACGCTGCAATTCCTAAAAGTTTTAGTGAATGACGTCATCGACTTTTGTTTGTTTACATACTCGATCTATGGTGATATTCAAGGTTTTTCTCATCGCATCGCATTCAGTACTAGGGGTTGTTAAATGTGTACCTTGCAAAACATTTTTTATAACATTTATATATCGCTAACTTGAAAAAGGGGACATGTTATGAGAATTTTTGCAGGAAATGTCCTCTTTTTCATGTTTCATATAAGCTGATTAGAGTGTACTGCCCCCTGGTCTCATTAACATCAATTAAAATATACCAGAAATTGTGAGCGTTTACAACTTTAAAAAAAGCTTGTATAATGTCAATCAATATATTATATCACTATTTAAATATAATATAAAATTAAATATTTAATACTATATTTGTATATATATAATTTTTTTAAATATCCCAAACTTGTGTATTTTTCAATTATTATTGATTGTACACCAGAGATCAGTCACCATAAGCAAATGTTGATGCTGGATATGTAGATGTAGTAGATTAAAAATACTTATATTTAAAAAACATTTTCGTAGTTGTCCCTTAATTGAAGACCTAGTGAAATTGAAGACTAATTGAAGACCTTGAAATGCTAAAAGTACCTAAGTCACAAAATACTCATTCTGAGATAATGGAGTTCGAATATTCGAACTTACCTATTCATTCAGACCTACTCATTCTGAGATAATGGAGTTCGAATATTTAAACTGACCTATTCATTCAGACCTACTCATTCTGAGATAATATAGTTCGAATATTCAAACTGACCTATTCATTCAGACCTACTCATTCTGAGATAATGGAGTTCGAATATGCAAACTGAATTAACTGATCGAATACTCAAACTGAATCAGGCAAGACATGCTAATACATTTCTAATAATTCCTATACATTTACATTATTATAATGAAAAAATCTGCTAATTTTAAAGCCTTAAGCCCTAATCTTTTAGAAGATATATTTGATTTATTTTTTGGACTTTAGCACTTTTTATCCTAATGAGAGACTGCACTTTTTGCACAAAAAAAACCCCACTAAACTAAAGAATTTTTTAAACATTATTACTATAAAGAAATAAGTCTATTCTATGTCTTCAATGTCACTGGTGTCTCCATCTGCACCTATACTATGAATATTACTATAAAAGGTAACTCATTCTGGAAGATTGACATGTGTTAAAAGATTACAAATGTCATGAAATTTTGCAGTTTTGACAGGCAAAAAATTTACATATGCTTTATTAGGTTTGAGTGAAAGAAGAGTTGACCACATTTGAAAGTTTTTATGACATCACAACAGTCTCCGGTCATTGAAATTCGACTTAGTGGTACCTTGCTTCGTTCAAATTTTGCTCTTCTAAACTTACCAATTCCAGCTACTGGTTTTATTAAGGGATCATAAGCTCTTTTAAAGTCCAGTACTTTAACAACTGGGGTTCCATCTTCGATTATGTTGTCTGTAAGAGGATGCTCCACATACACAACATTAAATGGTTTTCTAGTATCTATATTCTTCACAAGTGATAGCCACTGTGAAAGTAGAATTACCCTGTCCTTTTTTTTTTTTCTTCTCCTTTTTTTAATGCGCTCCAAATTCCAGGGACTGGATACTTTACATAAGCTTGTGTTATAAAGACATTCTTATATACCAATCTTTGTAGGTAAGCAAAGATGTAACGGTTTTTATTCTGTGAAAAACAGTTATCCATGAAAATTATAATCTTTTTAGTTGTAGATGGAAAACCAGATATGTAATGATTCAGACATGAAATGACTTCATTTGGGCCATTAGCTGCAAAATGTTCAGCATACAGATACATATGAGCAGATTCATTTACATTGTCATGAATGCACAGGTTGTGAATTCAAAGTTGACGCTTATAATATTCTTGTCCAATGCCAGTTAGAGGAAGCGGTAATTTTTTTTAAAAGTCCAAACAGATCACTGCAGTGTCTTTGCTTAATTTTGCAGCTTCTGTGGCCTCGTTGGTTTGCACATTAAACACATCAGCTTTCCTTATGTGATGCTCATGTTGAAATTTCAGTTTATTTGCAAGAATGACATCATTAATAGATTCTGCTGCTTTTATTTGTGCTTGAAGTTTTTCACATTTATCGCATATGTCACTCCTTGGTAATCCAAATTTAATGTTAAATTCAAAGTTAAATATGTCTTGGTAAAGCTATAAAAGATAAATAAGCTATATAAGCAATAAAAGCTATATAAGCAATAAAAATAAAAATAAAAATAAAAAGCTATATAAGCAATAAAAGATAGATTTATTCTTTTTAATGAATTTTAATATTTAATTTAATATTAAATGTTAGCTAAACCTTTTAACTTTTTATTTAATATACTCTCAACAGTTATGACAAATGTTTTAAAAACTCATTGCTTGGCATTGAAAACTAAACTAACTTAAAATGGAAAAAAAAAGTATTTTTTACAAGGTAATTAACATTCCTTTCTTCTAGTTTTACTAAAAATTGGAAACCTAGAAATCTTTAAATACATAATAATAAATAATAATAGTAAATATATAATAAAATATTTAAAAAAAAATTTTTCTCTATAAATTTGTATTTAAATACATTATAAATATTATTATTTTTTTTAATTTAATTCATTTAGGTGCTAAAATTGTGCCAGACCTGTATATACATGATAAAAAACTTTTGTTTTATATTTTAATAAGCTGTAAAAATTTTTTTTTAGGATTCAATTTTATGTAAAAACAGTTTGGAACTGCTTGTCATGTGTTTACAGCTTCGACCTAACTTTTTAAGAGTTTTTTACCAGTTACCTGATGTTGTTGATTTCTTTATTGATTTATTGACAGGATCCCCAAGTGAACAGGTTTCTTTTTATAAAAAAGTTTAATTTTTTTGTTGAATTTTATTGAGTTTTTATATTATTTAGGTTTTGCAGGTGTAGTTAAAATATTTTAATCTTTTAACTTTTAAGTTTTACAAAAAAATTTAATTATTAAAAATTTTATAGTAATATATTTATTTTTGTTAATTTAAGATTTCTTTTATCAGGTGCATTATCTTTTAAAAATAATTGTTTATTAACTGATTGTTGTGCATAAATTTATGTAGTAATCTAATACTCATCTCTAATCATCTTATATATCTATACTACACACTGTGTCATAAATTGAAACAAAATGTCATTGGCCTATTAATGATTTGTTGGCTGGAGATAAATCTTAGGGCTAACTATAGTAATTATTTATATTAATTATTTATTATATTAATTAAATAACTACATAATATTTATCAAGTTCATTAATATTGTTTTTAAATGGCAGAGTCATCTTCATCTTGATGAATGAATCTGAATCTATCTTGAGCAAGTCATGATCCTTGCTACTTACAGCTCTTTTATATCTCTCCCAATATGGTTTAAGTTTATAATGAATGACCTTTCTTTCTCTTCTCCCTTCCCTCTCTTCCTGACCAACAATACACTACAGGGTTTTTAAAATGTTTATTTTTAATTTCCTAATAAATATCTAAATAGAAATTAAAAAAAGCAATTTTTGACAGTGTTTATGCTATAATTGTTAGACACTAGATAATCGGTATCAAGTCTCAGTTTATTGTTATATTATTATAAATTAAGTTCAAATTTTAAAAGAGTTTGTTTTGAAACAAAACCTTAATCTTGTAATTATTATTTTTTTTTAATTTTAAAAACTACAGCAAGAATTCTTTTAATTTAAATTATTGTATTAGTTTTTCTTTCTCAAATCATCATTTTAAATGACTCAAAGCCACTTTCTCTTCTGACTTTTTAAGTATTGTTTAATTTATAGAAGGATAGTTTTGAGTTTAAATATTGTTATAGTATTGTTTAAAGTTTGAAATAGATTCTATAAAATTCTAACCGCATTTAATAATTTTAAATATTAGAAGATAAAATTACAAGTATCTTGAAAACACTTTTTTTAGGTAAAAATATAGTTTTTTTAGACATTTTATGAATTTTCTTCTACAACAAAAAAACAAAACATTTTTTTAAATAAAAAAAGTTTTGATAAAAGTGCTTTTACTGAATCAAAACAAAATATTGTTTTGATTTTTTATGGTTATCTTCTTAAACTAACTTAAGGTAATCTTCATAAATTAACATATGTTAATAACTGTTTAACAAATGTTAATAACTGTTTAACAAATGTTAATAACTGTTTAACAAATATTAATAACTGTTTAACAAATGTTAATAACTGTTTAACAAATATTAATAACTGTTTAACAAATATTAATAACTGTTTAACAAATATTAATAACATAGTTAACAAATGTTAATAACTGTTTAACAAATTGATGTACTTGTTTAACAAATTTGAACACCTAGTTAACAAATTTGAACACCATATTATTAAATGTTACTAAATGATGGTAGCTATGAATAACTAGTTACTATGTAGTTTTATGTAAATGATTTTTTACTTACTAAAGATTTTTTGAAATGCTTTTGTAAAATTTTTAATGAAATTTTTTTATTAATATTTTAATATATTACATAATAACAATATAAAATTTCTGAACTATTTAAGCTGAGTTTCTGTTATTTAAATTTATGTTGGTCAGTAATTTGCATCATAAAAGTTTCTAGCTATTATGAGTTGTCTTTTTAAATAAAGTTTCTTATTTTAAGGTACGCTCGGCAACAGCACATCATTTTCTAGCTCTAGCTCAAACTAGTTTAAATGATTCATTAATCCCGTCACCAAAAATATTTATATTATCCACCTTAATGAAAATTCAATTACCGTTTTGGAATTCGTCTGGAACTATACGAGGACTATCATTTAAATTGCTGTCGCAATCTCAAAATTATTTTAACCTTTTGTGTAGCTTATTTCAATCATTATCAGTAAAAGAGCAAGA
Source organism: Hydra vulgaris (assembly GCF_022113875.1). Lineage (NCBI taxonomy): Eukaryota > Metazoa > Cnidaria > Hydrozoa > Anthoathecata > Hydridae > Hydra > Hydra vulgaris. The sequence goes on from NC_061169.1 coordinate 21,526,131, forward strand.
GACAATTGGTGTGGATGCTAATCAGCTTCTAAAATGCGAGTTACAGTTTTTAAGCAGTTCTGATTGTGCAACGGATCTTTTACATGGCCATTTAATGTTTGCAAATACACTATATTCATGCGAAGGAGTTAACTGCGAAGAAACAGATCAGGGTTTTATTCATTTTTTGTTAGATGATTTTTTATTTTGTGCATCTCACTTGGCTAATAATAAATCATTGTCTACAGTTGATTTACTTGATATTAACATGAGTTACAATAATGTCAAATGTCGAAAGGAAGCATTCAACTTGTTATTAACTCTTGCCAGCAAACGTCACAGTAATCTTCAGGAAATTGCAACAGATTTGCAGCTAAGACATCACAATGAACTGCATTCATCAGAGTGGAATGTTAGTTTGTTTTTTTTGTTTTTTTTTTCTTGTTTTTTTTTCCACAAGTTAATGATTAATTTTTTAATGTTTCCATGTTGATATTATTAATAATAATAATAATAATAATAATAATAATAATAATAATAATAATAATAATAATAATAATAATAATAAGATGTGGAGTCCAAGAGAATAAATGATCATTTAGAAACAAAACTGATGGGTTTTACGACTTTCATTTTTAAGAAATATATGTCTAGTTATGTTAAACTTATTTCTAATTCTCTCTTATTTAATGCAGAAGTAACTTCTGAGGATTTTTATGGCTTATTTTTGCACAAAATAAACTAATATAATTGACAAATAGAAACTGACATAAATAATAAATAGAAAAACCTATTAGAAATTTATTCAAAAAAGTTCCTGAAAATAAATATATTGGTCTTTATTTTATTAAAATTGTTAATTAACATCATGGATGAAGAGATTGTTTTCAATCATTCAATTTGTCTGATCATTTATAATAAAAATTACATTAAGTTGGATATTTCTCAGGCGAACCATATTTTTTTAACTAATTTTTGGTCTGTTGACTTGATATGTAATTATCTTTTAAATTACATGTATATAAAAGCACTTTTGTTTGTTTTCAGTCTGTTTTCAGGCTCCCTCTGGATTTTTCGGAGGTGAGTTTATAGTAAAAATATTTTAATGGAGCTAATATTTGGGCATGCAATTTAACTTGTGGTTTATATCAAATGTTGACGCCTTTTGAAGTTTTCCTCAAAATGATGTCATTCCCTTTAAATCAAGAAATGATTGCTGCATTGGTTTAATATCTTTCTGTTCAAACAACATGTTATTAATGGTCATTATGTTTAAAAATAGTCCCGGCTTTTTTTTTTTCTTATTTTTAGTACAGTTTTTCCAAATTAAAACTGTTTTCTTTTGTTCTGTAACCACATATTTTTTGGATGGAGCTTAAAAAACGAAGTTAAAAGCATATATGCTTTAAATAAAGCAAAAGCGACCATGTATTTTTTTTCCAGAAAGTTCTAGATTTTCAACTAATAAAGATTTTTCCAAAGTTGACATTTGAGTCCTTAAAAAGTGCAATATAAACCACTGTGCAGCAGTTGTGAAGAACATTCTTTTAACCTTTTCTTATTTGTTCTTATTCATATTAAGCTTTTTTACTTATTACTCATTTAACCTTAACAATTTTCCAAATTTTTAAAATATGACCTGGATGATATCTGTGTATATATATATATATATATATATATATATATATATATATATATATATATATATATATATATTAGTTTTTTAGCATATTAAATAAATCACTTTGCCTCTACATTTTTAATTATTACTATTGTAATTGTTACTGTAGTAATAAAAAAAGTTAAAATAATAGTTATTATAAAAGTTTCAGCCATCGGTATCACTTCGCCCTGTGAATGGATTTGTCGGACTGAAAAATGCTGGTGCTACTTGTTATATGAATAGTATTTTGCAGCTCCTTTATATGCAGCCTGGTATTAAAGAAGTAAGTTATAAAAGTTTGTTATTAATTTGACCTCATACAAGTTATTTTAACATTTATTCATTTTTTATTGTTATACATGCATTGGTTATTTTAGTATTGAAAAAAGGAACTCAAATATTATTATTTTTTATATTAGTTATACTTGGAGCATTTGCAATCAAAAATCAAAGAAAACAATTGTAATTTAAATAACATTTGGCATTTTAATATATTTTAAAAAATATATATATTTTCATTAAATACTTTTTGAAATTTTCAAAATTTTTTAAAATAATTTCTCATGAATAACATAATTAACTTAATTAGATTAAACTTTGTGTTGTTTTTCATTTAATACTATTAATAAGATATTATACTATAAATATAAGCTTATAATAAAAAATAACAGTAAAACATTGATATAAGTTTATAATACAATTTGTAATATATTTTAAATAAAATTTTAAATTATTAAAAATAATAATAATAATGTTGGTCTTTTTTTAATTTTGAATTTCAAAGACAACATAAAGTAGAAACTTGAAATTATTTTAATAAATTAATTAAACTCTATATTAATTAACCTTTTTACTAGTTATTTAGGTTTTAATTTTCCATTTTTTATTTAATTTCTTGTTTTAGACTATTTTTTTATTTAATTATTTATTTTAGACTATATTAAAACTTGAAGATGTTTGTCAAGAAAATATACTTTACCATCTTCAACTAATCTTTGGTCATCTGCTTGAAAGTCAGCAGCAATTTTATTCTCCAGAGCTTTTTTGGAAGAATTTCAAGCTATGGGGTGAACCAGTTAATGTTCGTGAACAACAAGATGCGTTTGAGTTCTTCACAAATATTACTGATCAACTTGATGAGAACTTGAACTCTCTTTTCAAAAAAAAAATTTTTAATAATTTGTTTAGCGGACAATTTGTTGATCAAAAAATATGCAGTGAGTGTTCTCATTGTTTTGAATGTGATGAACCATTTTCTTCACTTCCAGTGACTGTGAAAAGTGGTAACTTAGAAGCATCACTTGAGCAGTTTGTTCGTAAGGAGGTAATGGAAGGAGAGAATGCTTACTATTGTGAGAAATGCTGCGAGCATCGTACAACAGTTAAAAGGACTTGCATTAAAAGTTTACCTCCAGTGTTAGTTTTTCAATTAAAAAGATTTTGGTATGATTGGGAAAGAAACCGAGCAATCAAGTTTGATGATTTTTTTAGCGTATGTAAATAATTTTCATTTTGAATATTAACTTTTTAAGCATAAACTAACTTTTATTTATGCTAAAATATTTTTTATAAGTTTCCTTGGATTTTGAATATTGAACCATACACACTAGAAGGAATAACAAAAAAAGAGAAAGAATCTGCTGTCATTAACTCAAATCAAATGCCTCCTATGAGGATTGTTACTAATACAAAGCAGTACTATGAACTAGTTGGTATTGTAGTTCACAGTGGTCAAGCAAATGCTGGTCATTATTATTCCTTTGTGAAGAATCGCCAGTTAGTATTTATTTTGATACTATCAAGTATATTTTTGCGACTTATGTATATGTTACTGTTACTACTGTGGATAACCTCATACTTTAATTGTATATAATATTTAGGATAGTATCGATGTTTGAAAGAGTTTTTTTTTTCTTTTATACATTAGTGTTTATAAAATTATATATATATACACGCACACGTGCACACAGAATGTTTGTGTGTGCGCGTGTGTGTGTATATATATTACTCCTTTTTTCTATCGAGCTTCAATATTTTTTTATTTAGAAATGGAAATGGGGCATTTGAAAAATGGTATAAGTTTAATGATGTCACAGTAGAGAGATTCGAAATGAATGACGAAGCATTAAAAATTGAATGTTTTGGTGGAGAGTACAGAGTACCACAAACAGATTCAAGTTAGTTATTTTTTTACTTAAATATTTTATTGCTTAATTGATAAATAATAATTCATTTATAGTTGTCATGATGTTATTAAAATTATCAACAAATAATATTGTTATAAATTAAATCTTAATATACTAAATAAATAAATAAAAATTTATTTAGTATATAAAGTATATATTTAGTATATTAACTTTATATTTGGTACATTAGTATTTTATTTCCAAATTTCTTTTTTCCCTTTTTTTTTTTTTTTTCCTTTTTTTTTTTTTTTTTTCCTGCAGATAGTCAATATCCAGAAAATCGTATCCGAACTTGGAATGCTTATATGTTGTTCTATGAAACGATGGATAAAAACAGACTTCCGTTTGTTCATTCTGAGTATAACAGTAATGAAGGAAGGTATTTTAAAACTATGTCTTATATATAATATACTAATTTTTTTTTACATTATACTTAATTTAGACTTCACTCTCTCTTTTGTGTGTGTGTGTGTGTGTGTAAAACCAAGTTTTAAATAAAAAATAACACAATATTTAAATATAAATATATATATATATATATATATATATATATATATATATATATATATATATATATTTAATAATGGGCAATATATATATATATATATATATATATATATATATATATATATATATATATATATATATATATATATATATATATATATATATATATATATATATATTGCCCAATGAGTAGAAAATGCCTGTCAAAATTGTTTAACATACAAATGAAGAATGTTTAGTAAATTATAAATTGGAATTGATTTCTAAATGTAGATATGAAAAGTTTAAGTTTCTCTTAAAAAATTGTAAAAATAAGTTAGCTAATAAAATAGTAATAGAAATCCATATTAAAAATATATATTTTAAGTTTATGATTTCCCGTAATTTTAATTTTTATATAAATTGATGTTAATTAATTTTGGCATTTACTCCTATATCTTTATTGGCAAATTGTTGTGTAAAATAAAAAGTTTGATAATTGAGTTATTTCTAATAGTTAATTATATATTACTTACCTGACAGTGTCTGAATTAGGCAAAAAATTGCAGACCTTCCAATTTTAAAACCAAATTTTTGCTATTTTAAATAAATTAAAAATGGCAAAACGAACATTTTATTTAAAGTTTAAATAAAACAATTAAAGGGATCCCTAAGTGCTATAAAGATATGATCTCATATGAAAGAGCATTAAAAAAAAAAATGTGTGATGTATATTATTTTTTCTAAAACATAATAATGAACACACACTAACGAATTTAATTTTCAAAAAAAACCTTTTCTTTGATTTAAAAAAATGCGTCTTTTCCAAAGTTTATTGACTCTATTGCCTCAAAAACTAACATTTGTACGTCTAATTAAACAAAGTAGACAAAATGTCATTATTGCAAACATTAGTTGGTAATTAAATTTAAAAGTAAATTCGTTTTTTTTTAACTGACACAAAATTACTTAGAAGAATAAGTTTTTTAAAATTTTGTGAAAATATATTTGTATATTAAAATTTTTTAAATAATTTTTATTCATACATTTGGAAAGTTATAAGGAAAATTCCATGGCCAAAAATGAATAGAAGTCAAATTTTAAACTCTTTTTAGTCAGTTTTTAACAAATGAATAGTGATGTAAGCACATGAAACTTTATTTAAAATATTTCCTTAGTACAAAAATAAATTTATTTCAGTTATTTGTTATGGTTTCGAAAGTGACGGTTATTCTCATTTTCGCTTGATAAAAAAAATAATTATTGTAAAATGTTTTAGTTAAATTAACATTTATGTTAATTTTGCTATATTTTTTTTGGTTCAAATTGATAAGGTTGAATAGACATTTTATTAGAAATTAAACTAAGACTAGGCTCGACTTTACGCTAAAAAATCTAATCATGAAAAAAAAAAAATTTTTTTGCTCCCCCTTCCCTCCTCTCTCTTTCTCTTATAGCTTGCGCCAATGTGGGGTAATGGGGGGAGGGGGTTGCGTTAGTATAAAATTGTCTCTTTAGCACGTAATTGTTATCTTTTAACATACTATCTCTCATATTTAAATGTTATCTTATGATTTTCTTGTTTGGCGGAGTTTAAAATAGCGTAAATTACTGTTATAATTTACAGCTTAATTTATAATTTAAAGTTTAAGTTGCAGTTACAGTGTAACGAGCAAGTAACGTATTAATTCTATTAATTAAGTAATTGTTTTTTCTTAACATGATACTTAAAAAAGTAAAAGTAAAAAAATAAGAGTAAAAAGCAAACATTACTATATTTTAGAGACGGATCCAGGGGGAGAATGGGGGTATGCATCCCCTCCCCCCACCAGAATCTGAAAGTCTTGAAAGTATCATAGAAATTGAGGACCTTGTTTTTTGCTTTTTTTTTAGGAGATGCAAATATGGT